>JANAVB010000799.1:4658777-4983777 GCA_029216955.1 Iris pallida | reverse complement strand
TTCATATCGAATTACTGAGAGAAAGAGAAGAAGTATGCTGACCAAATGTTGGTGCCAATGTAGGTGCTAACGCAGTGAACCGAGCTTGACGTTGCGTGGAATACCTCTTTCTCTCGGCAATTCACCAACAAGTGAGTGGCTTTGATCCTTCAACGATCCTTGATCT
This sequence comes from Iris pallida, assembly GCA_029216955.1. Taxonomy (NCBI): domain Eukaryota; kingdom Viridiplantae; phylum Streptophyta; class Magnoliopsida; order Asparagales; family Iridaceae; genus Iris; species Iris pallida. Next base: position 4,983,611 of record JANAVB010000799.1, on the reverse strand, counting down.
TCGCGCATAACAATGGTAGACTTGTTATTGCGTTCGGTGCTTAAATAAAGATGCCTAGTAATAACTCAAAAAGATAATAAAAGATAAATTATCACATGGCTAGGCTTATGTTGCAAATCGAATGATGCTCGTATGCTATATGAGTTGTTAAACAGGTGATGCAAAGACCCAAGTATTGGGCGGTAAGTATATCGGACTTCGGATCGAAAGAATGGGTTACAAATGAATAGTCCCTTGGTTGGATGAACGAATATGCGAGCCTATGGCTCAAGGCAAGTTGGTAAGATGGCAAGATGGAAAGATGGGAAAATGGCAAGATGAAATGAGAACTACGAATATGTGTGGAAGATGCTATTATCATGCATGTCATGTCTCTTATTAGTTAAGTTGCATTGCATGCATGGTCATGGACAACTTGTATACAAGGTAGTTCCCAGAACGATAATCTGCGGCCACGGACCCGGTTCGTCCTAGGAGGAACAAGGAATTATGCTGACCTACTGGTATCGGTAAACGGAACTTGCAGTAGGGCTAGCTACCTGCACTGCAAGGGCGCTATTATACCAAGTAAGACAGTCCAGGATGGCGTGTCGCCAGTGACCTTCATATAGACAGGTGGCATAGCTAACAATATTTTATGCAGGCAGAGTAAGTGGTATTCATAAATATTTACAGGGATGGCTATCGACCGTGGGTAAGATTCACCAAATTGGTGATCAATATGAATTGCTTATGTTAGAACAACATGAGTTGCTTATGTTTCTAACATCACTATATGCTCCTTATATTTCTCATCAAATATATGAATTGTTAATGGACCCTAAGGCAAGATAGAAAGAATACAAATCAATAGTGATCATTCATGTAATTTTACTATTGTTGATTTATGGTGAGATTGGTTACGGCCGCTCACCAGTACATATGTGGCAATGTACTGACCCTCGTCTCCACAGGTGCCGGGAACCTAGTGGATAATCATAGACGCTGAAGGCTTGCTGTCCGACTCTTTAGAAGCTTCGTACATCTTGAAGTTTCTACTTGAAGAAGAAGGCATTTTGCTGAAGGTGGTTATTGTCGCATTATTAATAAAGGGATATGATGTATGGAACAAGATGTATCTCATTTCAATATTTCTGCAACTTGTAGCCAAGTTTGGCATTTCATTTCGGCTGTTTGAGAGCCTTATGTTTTATGCAATATAATTTTAAAGATATCAATAAAGAACTTATTTCAGATCATATTTGTGTTGGCCAAACTTCTTTATCAACCGCTGCAAATCTCTATTCAAAATGTCTCTTTTAGAAAAGGAACACGAGCACGCCTTGTACAATTACAATTCCAGACTTGTACGGCATCACGCCTTAGCGAGGACGAACGATTCGGCGTGAATCAAAGCGGAGGCGAACGATTCCCCGAATCGGGGCATGACAGTTTGGTATCAGAGCACGGCTTTACTTCCTTGGAAATTTCTTGGTTTTAAGATTTTGAAAATGACACAAGCTTTATTGCTTCTCGAACAACTTTGGTTTTAAATGTCCCGAAATAAGATGTTTCATACAATAAGTCCATAAATATTTTATGAGACTAACAAGCTTCTCTGTTTTTGCAGAGATGACAAAGACGGGTACAACGAATAACGCGAGTAGCTCAAGGGTGGTAGCCTCAATCGACCCGATGGAGAGGATGCTGGCTATGATAGAAAGCCAGCAGAGGCAGAACGCAAAGCAATTCGAGGCCCAACAGAAGCAGCTAGATACCCTGTAACAGTTGGTCCGATCAGTGGTGAACAATGGGGCTCAAGGCACTCCAGTCTCAAGGGAGAGCGAACTGGTAGAGGCAGAGGAACCCCCGACGGCTAAGAAAACCACTGCTGTGACTGATATTACAAAGTTCAAAAAAAATTGCAGCAAGGAATTCAAAGGGACAGAAGAGTCCACCATTGCTATGGATTGGCTAGTTGAAGTGGAGGATCACTTGGAAGCTTTGGGTATTATTGGATCCAAGAGGGTATCGTGTGTTAAACTACTGCTGGTTCCCAACGCACACTACTGGTGGCAAAGTCAGAAAAGGATTCTTGCGGGAGTGAATGGGACAACGAAAATTACTTGGCAGATGTTCCGTGAGGCATTTCTGGCTCAGTACTTCTCTTCGACTGAGCAGCGAGCTAAGGAATTAGAATTCCAGAAGCTCGAGCAGGGAAACTTGACGGTGAAGGAGTATGAGGTAGAGTTTTCGAGACTGTCTCAGTATGCAATCACGAATTTTACTGACGATGCATCTAAGGCTCATCGGTTTGAGCAGGGCTTGAGGCCTGCTCTGAAGGCTCAAGTTATGGTTCAGAAATATAAGACTTTTCAGGAGTCTTACGAGCACGTAAAGGAATTGGACCCATACTATCTTGCGACGGCGCCAGTGCAAGCGTCGGTACAGAATCTGCATAACAAGAGACCGAACAACGGTGGCAGATATGAGGCGCCAAAGTGTCAGAATTACGGTGGCTATCAATGACCCAATCCGGTTGGGCCGTACTGCAACAAGTGCCACAACAAAGGGCACTTTGCTAACGACTGTAAGGTCTTAGAGGGAGGATGCTATTGGTATGGTCAATTCGGCCATATGTCTCGCAACTGTCCAGGGAGGGGCTACCAGAACCCTCCGAGGCAGCAGTATCACCCCCAGCATCAACAGAATCATGGACAGGCACCACGACCCCCTCAGTCACCACAAAATCAGAGGCCCGGTGCCCAGGGCCGAGTCTTTGCATTGACTCAGGAAGAAGCCTTTGCATCAGATACTATCGTGACAGGTATATTATTATTTAATGGCATTCCTGTACGTACTTTATTTGATTCTGGTGCTACACATAGTTTTATATCTAAAGACTATGTTAATGAACATTAAATAAAAATATCAATGTTGGATGTATATCTTAGTGTTAGTACTCCATCAGGAGTGGAGATGCCTACTAACATGATATGTAGGGATGGTTACATATGTATCAGGGAGAGAAGGCTACCATTGGATGTAGTCGAGCTAGATATGAAAGATTATGATATCATTCTGGGAATGGATTGGTTAAGTGCATGTTGTGCGACGATTGACTGTGCGAAGAAGCGAGTTGTGTTTCGACTACCTGGAGGAACAAAATTCTCTTACTCGGCCAGTTCGTCGATGAAGGCATCGATGGTGATTTTAGCTACTACGGCCTGGCGAATGTTATATTCTGGCTGCGAAGGGTACCTTGCTTCTGTTCGAGACATACGCAAGAATGGTGCAGACTCAGCTAACACTGAAGTCGTGGCAAAAATTTCCTGATGTGTTACCTGACGAGATACCCGGAATGCCTCCAGACCGAGAGATTGAATTCACTATCGATACATTTCCAGACTCTCGTCCGATCTCAAGGGCTCCGTACAGGATGGCGCCTACTGAATTAAAGGAACTCAAAGTACAGCTACAAGAATTATTAGACAGGGGATACATCAGACCCAGTATTTCACCATGGGGTGCTCCGGTGTTATTTGTGAAGAAGAAAGATGGATCGATGCGACTGTGCATCGACTACCGCGAGCTAAACAAAGTTACAATTCGGAACAAGTACCCATTGCCTCGAATAGACGACCTCTTCGATCAGTTGCAAGGGGCGTCTGTATTTTCAAAGATTGATCTTCGCTCAGGCTATCATCAGTTAAAGATCAAACCCGATGACGTTTCTAAGTCCGTATTTCGAACCAGATATGGACACTATGAGTTCTTGGTCATGCCCTTCGGACTGACCAATGCCCCTGCCGCTTTCATGGATATGATGAACAGAGTCTTCCGACCCTTTTTGGATAAATTTACGGTCGTGTTCATTGATGATATCCTAATCTGCTCGAAGAGCAAAGAAGACCATACAGAGCATTTGAGGACAGTGTTACAGACTCTACGGGACAATCAGCTTTATGCCAAGCTAAGCAAATGTGAGTTTTGGATGAGTAGCGTGTCGTTCCTAGGGCACGTTATCTCGGCAGAAGGTGTGTCCGTTGACCCAAAGAAAATTGAAGCCGTAGTGGATTGGAAGCAACCCACGTCGGCGAGCGAGATCCGAAGTTTCCTCGGCTTGGCAGGCTACTACAGGAAGTTTGTCAAAGATTTTTTGAAAGTGACAGCGCCTTTAACTCAGCTAACCCAGAAGGGAGTTGCATTCGATTGGACTAATGAGTGCGAGGCTAGCTTTCAAAATATGAAGCAACGTCTCGTATCATCTCCAATCCTTACACTTCCAGATGACGTCGAGGGATTCCAGATATGCAGTGATGCGTCCGGATTGGGTTTGGGATGTGTGTTGACTCAGAGAGGGAAAGTGATATCGTATGCCTCGATACAGCTTAAGCCGCACGAGAAAAATTATCCAACGCATGATTTGGAATTGGCAGCGATAGTATTTGCATTAAAACTGTGGAGGCACTACTTGTATGGAGTGGCTTGCGAGATCTTCACCGATCATAAGAGCCTGAAGTACATCTTTACTCAAAAGGATTTAAATTTGCGGCAAAGACGTTGGTTGGAGCTTATAAAAGATTACGACTTGACGATCGCGTACACCCCAGGAAAAGGTAACGTGGTGGCGGATGCGTTGAGTCAAAACTTTGTGGGATCGCTCAGTGTTGACAAACGAATACTGGAGGAATTAGAAAGCATGGGAATTGAGCTCCAGATTCGTGGCCGAAATGTACAACTGGCTCAACTTTAACTTGAGCCAAGTTTGTTGGAAAAGATAAAGACAGCACAGAGGATGATTAAGATTGGCAGAATATTGGAAAGGGGCTAAGCCAGCGACTTCACCAGGCACGAGGATGGATCGTTGCGACTCAAGGGGAGGCTATGTGTTCCGAAGGATGAAGAACTCCGGAAAGAAATCTTGACGGAGGCCCATTATGCCAAGTATTCCTTGCACCCGGGGAGTACAAAAATGTATAAAGATTTACGTACGACCTTCTGGTGGCATGGTATGAAACGAGATATGGCCCTCTTTGTCTCGCGATGCTTAGCGTGTCAACGAGTCAAGGTGGAACACCAGAGGCCCGGCGGGGAGATGCAGAACCTCGCGATCCCAGAATGGAAGTGGAATCATATAACCATAGATTTTATAGTTGGCTTGTCGAAGACGCAGCGGGGGAATGATGTAATTTGGGTCATCGTTGATCGATTAACCAAATCTGTACATTTTCTCGCAATGAAAACCACATGGAGCGTCGACCGGTTAGCTCAGCTATACTTGGATGAAATTGTCCGATTGCATGGAGTGTCAGCATCAATAGTGTCGGATCGGGATGGACGATTTGTATCGCATTTTTGGGTCAGTTTACATTCGGCCATGGGAACGCAACTAAAATTTAGTTCTGCATACCATCCACAAACCGATGGCCAGACCGAGAGGGTGAATCAGATACTTGAAGACATGCTAAGGCTTTATTCTATTGATCTGAAAACCAGTTGGGGCGCTCACTTGCCGCTAGCAGAATTTGCCTACAATAAGAGTTACCAGTCAAGTATTTAGATGGCTCCGTATGAAGCATTATACGGGCAAAGGTGTCGATCTCCGATTTGTTGGGATGAAGTCGATGAACGACAGGTACTTGGTCCGGAGATGGTGGAACAAGCCGTCGAGAAGGTCCGCATGATTCGAAAGAAGTTACTTGTGGCACAAAGTCGGCAGAAGAGTTATGCGGATACTCATCGACGACCATTGGAATTTATGGTGGGCGATCACATATTTCTGAAGGTATCACCGATGCGCGGAGTTTTGCGATTCGGTACGAAGGGGAAGCTAAGTCCGAGATTTGTTGGCCTGTTTGAAATTCTTAAGCGAGTCGGCCCTGTCGCCTATCAGATCGCGTTTTCACCGGCATTGGATGGAGTGCTTGATATCTTCCATGTTTCCCAACTACGGAAGTATGTACACGATCCAAGCCATGTGGTAGACTTCGGTCCGTTAGGACTAAGAGCTGACTTGTCTTATGTAGAGGAACCAGCGCAGATTTTGGATAAAAAGAATAAAATTTTGTGGAATCGAGTTGTTTCTTTGGTTCGAGTGCTTTGGCAAAATCATTCCGTCGAAGAGTCGACGTGGGAACTTGAAGCAGATTTGAAGAAAAAGTTTCCTTCGTTGTTTGACTTAGGTGGGTTTGTGTTTAAGTTTCGGGGACGAAACTTTTTGTTAGTGTATTAATATGTAATGCCATGAATCCATTGCGGAGCACGGTGCGGGCTAGCGGCCGAATGGTCGAGTCGGATGAGAATTGGAGAACCTTACTTGGGGAAACTTTACCAGGATTGCGGGATAATGAATTGAGATCCTTTCCTCATTATGGATTGGACTCTTTTGAAATGATGCCCAAGATGCAGTGGCGCGCGTCTTGGGGGAAGAGTTCTATATAAGAGTCGTTTGCCCCGAGACCGTTGCCCTGCTGGTTTTCGATGTCGCTTTTGCTGTTGGCTTTTGTGTGCGTTTTCGTGATTATTTTCGATGAATGTTTTCATGGATTTACTTTCACTGTCTACGCATTTTATATCGAATCACTGAGAGAAAGAGAAGAAGTATGCTGACCAGACGTTGGTGCCAATGCTAACGCAGTGAACCGAGCTTGACGTTGCGTGGAAGACCTCTTTCTCTCGGCAATTCACCAACAAGTGAGTGGCTTTGATCCTTCGACGATCCTTGATCTTCGCATATAACAATGGTAGACTTGTTATTGCGTTCGGTGCTTAAATAAAGATGCCTAGTAATAATTCAGAAAGATAATAAAAGATAAATTATCACATGGCTAGGCTTATGTTGCAAATCGAATGATGCTCGTATGCTATATGAATTGTTAAACAGGTGATACAAAGACCCAAGTATTGGGTGGTAAGTATATCGAACTTCGGTTCGAAAGAATGGGTTACAAATGAATAGTTCCTTGGTTGGATGAACGAATATGCGAGCCTATGGCTCAAGGCAAGTTGGTAAGATGGCAAGATAGAAAGATGGGAAAATGGCAAGATGAAATGAGAACTACGAATATGTGTGGAAGATGCTGTTATCATGTATGTCATGTCTCTTATTAGTTAAGTTGCATTGCATGCATGGTCATGGACAACTTGTATACAAGGTAGTTCCTAGAACGGTAATCCGCGGCCACGGACCCGGTTCGTCCTAGGAGGAACAAGGAATTATGTCGACGTACTGGCATCGATAAACGGAACTTGCAGTGGGGCTAGCTACCTGCATTGCAAGGACGCCGTTGTACCAAGTAAGACGGTCCAGGATGGCGTGCCGCCAGTGGCCTTCATATAGACAGGTGGCATAGCTAACAATGTCTTATGCAGGCCGAGTAAGTGGTATTCATAAATATTTATAGGGATGGCTATCGACCGTGGGTGAGATTCACCAAATTGGTGATCAATATGAATTGCTTATATTAGAACAACATGAGTTGCTTATGTTTCTAACATCACTGTATGCTCCTTATATTTCTCATCAAATATATGAATTGTTAATAGACCCTAAGGCAAGATAGAAAGAATACAAATCAATAGTGATCATTCATATAATTTTACTACTGTTGATTTATGGTGAGATTGGTTACGACCGCTCACCAGTACATATGTGGCAATGTACTGACCCTCATCTCCACAGGTGCCGGGAACCTAGTGGATAATCATAGACGTTGAAGGCTTGTTGTCCGACTCTTTAGTAGCTTCGTACATCTTGAAGTTTCCACTTGAAGAAGAAGGCATTTTGCTGAAGGTGGTTATTGCCGTATTATTAATAAAGGGATATGATGTATGAAATAAGATGTATCTCATTTCAACATTTCTGTAAGTTGTAGCCAAGTTTGGCATTTCATCTCGGCTGTTTGAGAGCCTTATGTTTTATGCAATGTAATTTCAAAGATATCAATAAAGAACTTATTTCAGATTATATCTGTGTTGCCCAAACTTCTTTATCAACCGCTGCGAATCTCTATTCAAAATATCTCTTTTAGAAAAGGAACACGAGCACGCCTTGTACAAGTACAATTCCAGACTTGTACGACATCACGCCTTAGCGAGGACGAACGATTCGGCGTGAATCAAAGCAGAGGCGAACGATTCCCCGAATCGGGACGTGACAGATATTAAGCTGCAGACTCGCCAACAACCTAATTTTAACACCAACCAACATGCAATTTTGACATGGGTTATTCCAATATTCCTCCTTTTTCTTATCACATAAAAAGAAAAGAAAAGAAAAGAAAAGAAAACTACTAGTAACAGAAGTACGTAGAGAGGCTGAGGCTGGCCATGATCAATAGTTGGTGATAGTCCCCGGGAAGACGTCGATAATGTCGCCCTGCTTGACGCCGTACGAAATGAAGGTGCGATCGTCGAGGACGAAGAAGTTTATGTTAGTGAATAATCTAGACTAGCTCCTAGTTTACCTATTCTTTAGGAAGCTTCCTAGTCCTTGGCACATTTGTGTGGCCAGGAGGAGTTTCCTCCTTTGTTTTATTGTTGTCCACATCTTTCAATCTTTGCATAGCCTATATAAAGGCACAAACCTATGCTGAATAAAACACAACACAAGTTTCCTCTTCTTATTCCATTATCATTGCCTTCTCCAAACATAGTGTTTGCACCTTGTCAGCTTTCTCCAGGTTACAACCAATATTTGGTATCAGAGCCAGGTTGTATGCCAAAGTATCTTTGGCTCGACAAGATGTCAATCATCGAGCACTCGTCGGTGCCAACAATAAAGGAGGGGAGCATAACCTTGTACTACCCAATGCTGACGTCTTACAATTACTCCACTTGGACGATCAAGTTGGAGGTCTTCATGGAGGCACAAGGCGTTTGGGATGCCATTGAACCCGCGACCGGGGTGGCCGTAGAAAAGAAGAAAGACAAGATGGTGTTGGCGTGCATTTTCCAAGCTGCCTCGAGGAGATTCTACTCCAGCTAGCCAAGCACAAAACGGCTAAGGAAGCTTGAAAAAGTCAGAAGACAAGGTACTTAGGCGTTGATCGGGTGAAGAAGACAAGGATTCAAACATTGAAGAGTGAGTTCAAGGCTCTTCGTATGAAAGAGACAGACTCCATCGATGAGTTTGCAGGGAAATTAACGACCCTCTCAAACAAGATTTGTGGGTTGGGAGACGAGATGGAGGATGTCATCATCGTCAAAAAGCTGCTCGTCTCCGTCCCAGACAAGTACCTGCAGGTCGTTGCTGTGATCGAGCAGTTTGCGGATGTGGAGATCATGCCGGTCGAGGAAACGATCGGCCACCTCAAAGCGTACGAAGAACGCATACACGGTTGAGGCGAGGGCAACAGCGGACAACTCCTGCTTAGTCACGCTGAGTGGCAGGCGCGGTCGAAGAAAGGCAACGCCGATTCTTCGTCGAGAGGAAAGGGGCATTCTAGTGACGACCAGTATAACACCCAGTTTTTTAGAAGAGGATAATTTTGAAATTTTGTAATTATAATTATTATTTACTGATATTTATTTCATATTATAATTTTTTGTGATTTTTAATCATTTTTAAACTATTTAAAATCATGACTTGTGATTTGGGTGTTTCATCTACCACATTTCTAGTTTGAGGGTATTTTTGTCATTTTTTGAATTATTTGAATTTAATATATATTATTTGGAATTATTATGAATTATTGAGATTTATTAGAATTTATATGATTTTTGGTATAATTTAATTAAGGGTTAATCTAGACTTGACTAGTGTTGACTTTGGAGCCTAACCTAGAAGCTAACCCTAACTAAGGTGACTTGGTTTAGTATGTAACCTTAGTCTAACCTAGATCAACCCATAATTTGGTCATTTAGACTCAAGTTAGAATAGAAGGCTTTTAGTCATAAGCCGTGACTTATGGTTTTGAAACCAATGATTATCAACTTATGCCATAGAGGCCCAAAGCCCATAGCCCATTACTAGAAACCCTAACCCTAATCATCATGGCTGACCACCTAGGGATCATCCCCCTATTTATACTCTCTTCCATTAGGTTAGCCCCCTTTAGAAAGTTCACATTTGGAAAAAAGAGGTAAATCCCATCTTTAGAAATTCCTAGAAAATCCATTTTAATTCCCTTTTAATCCTAACAAGTTGCATTAGATCCTAATTCATCTATACTTGCTGTTATTTGAGGATAATCCCAGCTTTGGGAAATTTTGGGAGCATTTGGCTAGCAAGGAGGAATCCCCCATTTGGAGCTTTTTCAAGCTTTTTGCACCTATAGGTAAAACTCCACAAATTGCATTAATATCTCATTTTCTTTGCATTTAGGGCTAGATCAAGGAGTCCCCTAGCTGCCCACAAAATTTGGGCACAATTTGTGTCCATTTCGTGTCCGTATCGGACACGTATCGTATTGATATACTAGGTGTTTGTAGAAATGCCACATAGGAATTAATTTTCATATTTTTAAAATATAATTGCATGGATTTGTAGATCTTGACGTGTGTACTAATTTTTGTGAAGGTGTCATGGTGTTTTGTGTCCTTGTGTGTCGTGAATTTCGTTTGGACACGCAGCACGAGCCCGTAGGCCGTGTCCTGCATCTCGGGACACAGGACACTTCGTGTCCTGATTTTTTGTGGGATTCATGGGACATTGTCTGCGACCATGCTTCCAAAATTTGGGAGCATCTCGTGCACCATGCAGGGAGAAATCGAGGTCGCATCGGTCGCGTACTGTCGGGCGCGGGCTGCTGTACGCGTGCACAGGCGCTACTGACACGCGTGTCATGTCGTGTCTGTGTGACTTGTGGACTCAATGCAGGGTGTGTCAGTCCTAGAGCTACCCTAGGTGCACCACTGGACACGAGCACGTGTCATGTCGTGTCGTGTGTCGCGTGTGGGATGCACGTGCACGCGTGCACGACGATTGTTGTGCACTGTCAAGTGTCTGTGTACACGTGTTTGTTTGGACACGATTCGTGTCCAATTCTTGGACACGAATGTACTTTACAGTACCCTCACATGCATGACACAAAGTACCAACCGTTTGTTTGACATTTAGATGTGATTTTGAATTCAAAATTTCGAATTCCCTATAGAACACTGATATTCACTGATACGCATTGACAGCATGTTCATTTCTGAAATTTGTTTTCATTTTTCCTGTTTTACTAATGATTAATTGAGTAAATTAGTTCACCCCCATAATTGTTAACTAATGAGTGATTGATAGGTCACTTTGAATTGTACTAAGGCTAAGGGATCGATTTGGGTTGTGTTTTGGATTGAGGGTTTTAATCATTGTTCAGGAATCCTGAAAACTAAATTCCAGTTTTCTAAATTCGATTTTTGCAACCTATTTAACCTGATTAAATGATGTTAATTACTTGTTTGAATATCTAATATGTTATACCTATATGTATTCTACTGGTGTGTCAAATATGGGATGTTTTGGTGGAGTTTTGGTCTCAATATGATGTTTCAGTCAAAGGACTGAAACCAATATTTTTTGAGTATCTTAGGAAATCTGAGAATGGTTTGAATAGGCTTCCTAGCCTTCCTTTCCTATTTTAACTGAGCACTCTACTCACCTTGCACACACACACCACTTGTTAACTGTACACTGAATTTTTGCCTTGAACTGAATTGCATTGGAGGGGTTGGTTGAATTGAATTAATTTCTTTTCCTTTCCCTTCCTTCCCTGTTCTTTTACTGAGTTTATAGCCCACTGTCCAAACCATTGCCATGCTCACGACACCCTCACTCACTTCCCTTTTTACTTTGTTCTCATTTCACATGTACACACACATTGTCACATTACCCACATGTTAGTTACACACAAATCCTAACACACACCCATGTGACTGTCACACACATATGTAAAGCCTATCTACACATTCTGAATTCCTGAATTTCATTTACACACAAGCACACACATTCAAATCCTATTACACACACATCCTGAGTTCACTCTTCACACAACATACACACATATTACACACACATTTGATTTCCAGTTTTCCTCACTTTTCCCTCAACACACACAGTTCACTCACACACATCCTCACTTGACAGAACCATACACTCATATACACACATGCTGATTTCTAGGTTCACTTATATATACACTTGCACCCTCACTTGCCATGTACACTGTGACACCTATACACTATGTACCACACACTTGACACCTAGTTCCTATCTCACTACCTCTCTATGTATCTATGTATATATGTATTTATGTATGAGCTTATGTATATATAGATACAAATGTGCATATATGAATATATGGATAATATATATGATGTATGTGTATATAAATAGACTATCTATATATATAATGATGTGATGTGTGTGGATAGCTTTTAGCCTATGGTCCTATGTGCACTAGCTAACTAGACTTGTTTTGACTTGTTGCTCTTGAGATGTGTGTGCTAGCAAGGCTAGACTTGGTTGAGTCTAGATTGGACTAGATAGACTAGTTTAGACTTGATGAGCCTAGATTAACTTGTTAGACCTAGTTTGACCATAGTTGACATAGTTTGACTTTTAGAGTTGACCAGAGTTGACCAAGAGTTGACTTTGGCCTAGATTGACCTAGATTCATTTAGAATGCATTGTAGTGCATCTTATTACCATTCTGGATATGTTATGACTTGTGCTGTTCTAAATAGGAGCCAGACACCACTCCTCGTACAGTACTTTCATCTTGGACACTCAGATACCAGGCGAGTACATTCTCTGATCATTTCATATCTTGTTTAGAATTATTTTCCTGCTTTAAATTACTTTACTTGATACTGTCACATTGGTCACACGGATTAGTACTATATGGATCCCTTCTTGAGATGTTATCCCCTCAGGGAGCATCGGATACTACATGTTCTGTGTATTTCACTTACATGGTGTATCACTATGCTTCACGGTTCATTGATCACTTGTGACATGTACTCTCATGATCACAGAGTCTTCCTTGAATCACCCATTTATGGGCATTCCTAGAATCACACATTTTTGGGCTTACCATGTATCACCTCTTGTGGGCCATTGCATGGAATCATAACATAACCTGGCTGGATCCTTGTATATTGATTGGGGGTACGGAGGAGTATAAGTAGACATGTGAATAATATCCAAGTAGTATCTCATCTGATCACCTCCGTAGTGTCTCATCAGAATCTCCTATGCCATTCACATGTTTATATTGTACTCTGACTCACTAGCCACAGTTAGTTCTTTACTTATAGTAGATATTTCTATTACAGTTCTCTCTTTGTTTACATTCTGTACTTTCTTCAGTTCCTGTATCTTACTTTACTGTATGATTATATTTTCTAACCTGCTATGATCTGTTGAGATGTATTGTGCTCGCTCCTGTCCTGACTGGACCTGTTAAAAATTTTACAGTGAATGATGAGGCTCTGGTGTCTACCCATTATGGTGCAGCTTAGACAACACTTGTGACTTGGACCCAATTGCAGTAGAGGATCTACCACCAATGGTTTAGACTGCTAGCTTAGACTCTTACCTTGTCTTTCTCATTGATACATTATTGTATATGTACTGGAAGTTATTTTATCTGATATTTGTGGAGATGTCATCTTAGACACTTAGACCCCTATCTGATTGTATCTCTGTGGATTCATTTCGTTCCATATCTATCTATCTTTTTATCGTACTCTACCTTAGATGTGATTGAGACTGTATTGCTATGTCACCTCCATTCGGAGTGTATATAATATGCAGGTACCTTTATATTGTTAGATGATTGACCTAGGACAGCGTTCTACCGCCGACACTGCGACGTAGGCTGGGCGTTATTACGTACTCGTACCCTCACAGTGGGTACGGGTCGTGACATATTTTAGTGGTGGCCCATGCAGGTCGAGTTTATGTAGTGGTATTCGAACTAGAGTATCACTACAGCCTGCAGTAGGATTAGGATATTTTTGAGGGTACTCAATCACACTAGAAAAAACTCTTAATCAGATTCATTTTTATCTAAATTTGATGTTTATTGTCTTCCCTTGAGTATAAACTGTCCTCCTTTGAATTTTCGCTTCATTCTCAGAAATTGCTTCTTGTTTTGATCAGTCTTCATGATGGTTATGGAGACGCGATCTCATCGCTCCGGTTCGGGGAATACTATCGAAAGGCTGGCCATCTCTCGTCCTGTTCATCAGGGCCTCGAGACCGCAGCTCCTGTTGTGTCGACTTAGGTTGGCGTTTCTGCTACATTGGAGGTGCACCTCCGCCTGTACAGAGACCTTTTCCCGTCATTCCTGATTTCTCTCAGCAACAGCGGTTCATACAGCATCAGCAACCGGCCAGAGGAAACCAGCAAGGGCGAGCTTTTGCCAGGACAGTCAAGGATGCACAGACCATTGGAGATCTTGATGCAAGTTCCGTTCTTCTCGATTCCATTCCCGCAATTGTCTCTTATAACTATCTTGAAATCCGATTCCATCTGTTCCTTGTTGATTGATTAATTTTGTCTTGTTGCTCTTTTGTTATGTTTGTTTTTCTTTTGAGAAAATCATATGGGCTAGGTCACCTCAGTTATGAGATCTAAAATCTTCGATAGTGGTGTTAGCTGGCATAGTGAGGACATATAGTCAGATTTTGGATGTATTTCTCGGATATGGGAATTTAAGGTTTTTTGCCGCCGCATACGGCAATGCAGAAATTTTAAATACCATGATCCTAGAGGTATGTACCTTAGTCAAGGACTCTGTGATTATCGTAGCCTTGCTCACTAGCATGACGAAGACTCTGAGTAACATAATTTTGGACAAACGCATATGATTAACAGATTGTATCTTGAGAAGGTTTTAAACATCATACCCTTCTGTTGTTATAAATAACTTAGGAGTAGGGATATTTAGTTTTATAGAGCGTATTCATATGTGGTTCTTTCATAGTATAATGATATGATGACTTGTAGAGTGCATGTACCCTGGGGATGATAGTTAGCATTGGTATTAGAATAGTAACCCATGGTAGATGATTTCCCTGTTATTTATAATACCAACCAGTTTACGTATAGGATGTTAGTATGCCTTGCAGCCTTTATGATTATTATTATTTTTTTTTATACCATCTTCCAGTGAGGCACCATGACCAGAGCCTGCCCTTGAGTATAGTTGTAGTTTCACCTAAGATCGAGAGGTCTATTTATATAGATATGTTGCAGATGATATTGGCATTTGGGATATGGGTTGGTCGGTACCTATAGGTCATTGTTGTATAGGATTATTGACAAGTTATTTAGCCTATAATTGGTTCAGTTTTCTATTTTAGTTAAGTTCTCCTTGTGTTGAGTTTAGTCGTGTTTATAGGCAGTGTGCAGACCATTCACTAGATACCCTGTTCCCTTGGTTCAGACTTGTACAAGTTGTTCCCTGCACTCAACTTTCATTACCTACCATATTGCATTATAGGTTCACTGGACCATAGTTTAGACCCCAATTATTGACTCACCAATATAACCATCAACCACTTATCATATTCTGCACATCTGGAGAGTCAGTATCATGCATATTAGAGGTCCGCACTCATCCTTGTCCAGGTAAAGTCTACATCGCTTAGGATATCTACTTTAGTTCACTGTTCTGTAAATCTTTTGTATCATACTTGTTTGGGATATCTTGGCTCAGTCAAGAAGACCAAGTTTTAGTTGAGATACTAACTTTTTGCATCTCTTTAGTTCACTGTACTACACCAATCTACCCTGCATTAGGATACATACTTCATGTATCAGAACCTCACATATATCCTGCGCTCCATTGGTCCTGTGCTTCATGGCACACCCTGCACACTTCATTATACACTGCACATCATCCTTGCATCCTGTATAGTATCCACTGTATAATAGACTGCATCACTCAATTTTAATTCCCTTGAATTAATTGGTCCAGTCCCTATATCATTTTGATGTTCAGTCCATGAATGGGTTTTGATATCAGACTTTGGGAAGACTTGATACTTACCACTCTTATGTAGTCTTGTTCTTTGAACTTAACTGGCCAATCCACTTCAGGTTTTATGTCCCTGCATTCCTTTGGTTCAACCCTTCACATAGGAGTAGCATGAGTAATTGGCCCTGCATTTGATCTGCTAGCCCTGTTCATTCCTGGTTCAGACCTTGCACATGTGTGATCATGGGTACACTTCTTTGCCCTACCCTCTTGAGTATTCTGTCCTATTTCTTACCTATGGGTAATCCTATATACACATGTGAGGAATGTGTATATATATGAGTTATGTGTGGTCCATGTTTCCTTGGGCTGCTGCCTTTGTGTCCATTATCCCTTGGTATTAGATATATCTTGTGTATATAAATATATGTTATATATTTATATATAAGTGCATTTATTAGTGGTGGATAAGGGTATATGTCATTATACATGTATATGATAACCTTGGGATGTGCATAAGTGATATTATATATGGGATTAGGTTGGGTTATAGTATGCTCTATATAGATATATATTTATGTGATATATGTATATGGATATATAGTTGAGTAATATATATATATATATATATATATATATATATATATATATATATATATATATATATATATATATATATATATATATATATATATATATATTTCCCCATATATATATATATATATATATATACACATATATATAATGATATGGGTTAATTGATAAATTAGAGTGGGTTGGTTATGTCATTGAGCTAGCTTATAGAGTTTGACCTATATAATTGACCCAATAGTCTAATATTGACCAATGCTGACTTATTGACCTTGTTTGACTAGACAGTTGACCACACCCTAGATTTGACTTAGTTGACTAAGAGGGTTGACCCTTGACTATGTTTGACCTAGAAGGAGTACTACCATCTTAATTTCGAGGAAGAAATTTTTATAAGGTGGGTAGGATTGTAACACCCAGTTTTTCAGAAGAGGGTAATTTTAAAATTTTGTAATTATAATTATTATTTACTGATATTTATTTTATATTATGATTTTTGGTAATTTTTAATTATTTTTAAACTATTTAAAATTATGACTTGTGATTTGGGTGTTTCATCTACCACATTTCTAGTTTGAGGGTATTTTTGTCATTTTTTGAATTATTTGAATTTAATATATATTATTTGGAATTATTATGAATTATTGAGATTTATTAGAATTTATATGATTTTTGGTATAATTTAATTAAGGGTTAATCTAGACTTGACTAGTGTTGACTTTGGAGCCTAACCTAGAAGCTAACCCTAACTAAGGTGACTTGGTTTAGTATATAACCTTACTCTAACCTAGATCAACCCATAATTTGGTCATTTAGACTCAAGTTAGAATAGAAGGCTTTTAGTCATAAGCCATGACTTATGGTTTTGAAACCAATGATTATCAACTTAAGCCATAGAGGCCCAAAGCCCATAGCCCATTACTAGAAACCCTAACCCTAATCATCATGGCTGGCCACCTAGGGATCATCCCCCTATTTTACTCTCTTCCATTAGGTTAGCCCCCTTTAGAAAGTTCACATTTGGAAAAAAGAGGTAAATCCCATCTTTAGAAATTCCTAGAAAATCCATTTTAATTCCTTTTTAATCCTAACAAGTTGCATTAGATCCTAATTCATCTATACTTGCTGTTATTTGAGGATAATCCTAGCTTTGGGAAAATTTGGGAGCATTTGGCTAGCAAGGAAGAATCCCCCATTTGGAGCTTTTTCAAGCTTTTTGCACCTATAGGTAAAACTCCACAAATTGCATTAATATTTCGTTTTCTTTGCATTTAGGGCTAGATCTAGGAGTCTCCTAGCTGTCCACAAAATTTGGGCACAATTCGTGTCCATTTTGTGTCCGTATCGGACACGTATCGTATTGATATACTAGGTATTTGTAGAAATGCCACATAGGAATTAATTTTCATATTTTTAAAATGTAATTGCATGGATTTGTAGATCTTGACGTGTGTACTAATTTTTGTGAAGGTGTCATGGTGTTTTGTGTCCTTGTGTGTCGTGAATTTTGTTTGGACACGCAGCACGAGCCCGTAGGCCGTGTCCTGCATCTCGGGGGGTATATCTCGGGACACAGGACACTTCGTGTCCTGATTTTTTGTCGGATTCATGGGGCATTGTCTGCGACCATGCTCCCAAAATTTGGGAGCATCTCGTGCACCACGCAAGGAGAAATCGAGGTCGCATCGGTCGCGCACTGTCGGGCGCGGGCTGCTGTACGCGTGCACAGGCGCGACTGACACGCGTGTCATGTCGTGTCTGTGTGACTCGTGGACTCAATGCAGGGTGTGTCAGTCCTAGAGCTACCCTAGGCGCACCACTGGACACGAGCACGTGTCGTGTCGTGTCGTGTGTCGCGTGTGGGATGCACGTGCACGCGTGCACGACGATTGTTGTGCACTGTCAAGTGTCTGTGTACACGTGTTTGTTTGGACACGATTCGTGTCCAATTCTTGGGCACGAATGCACTCTACAGTACCCTCACATGCATGACACAAAGTACCAACCCTTTGTTTGGCATTTAGATGTGATTTTGAATTCGAAATTTTGAATTCCCTATAGAACACTGATATTCACTGAAACGCATTGACTGCATGTTCATTTCTAAAATTTGTTTTCATTTTTCCTGTTTTACTGATGATTAATTGAGTAAATTTGTTCACCCACATAATTGTTAACTAATGAGTGATTGATAGGTCACTTTGATTTGTACTAAGGCTAAGGGATCATCGATTTGGGTTGTGTTTTGGATTGAGGGTTTTAATCACTGTTCAGAAATTCTGAAAACTAAATTCCAGTTTTCCAAATTCGATTTTTGCAACCTATTTAACCTGATTAAATGATGTTAATTACTTGTATGAATATCTAATATGTTATACCTATATGTATTCTACTGGTGTGTCAAATTTGGGATATTTTGGTGGAGTTTTGGTCTCAATATGGATGTTTCAGTCAAAGGACTGAAACTGATTTTTTTTTTGAGTATCTTAGGAAATCTGAGAATGGTTTGAATAGGTTTCCTAGCCTTCCTTTCCTGTTTTAACTGAGCACACTACTCACCTTGCACACACACACCACTTGTTAACTGTACACTGAATTTTTGCCTTGAACTGAATTGCATTGGAGGGGTTGGTTGAATTGAATTAATTTCTTTTCCTTTCCCTTCCTTCCCTGTTCTTTTACTGAGTTTATAGCCCACTGTCCAAACCATTGCCATGCTCACGACACCCTCACTCACTTCCCTTTTCACTTTGTTCTCATTTCACATGTACACACATATTGTCACATTATCCACATGTTAGTTACACACAAAACCTAACACACACCCATGTGACTGTCACACACATATGTAAAGCCTATCTACACATTCTGAATTCCTGAATTTCATTTACACACAAGCACACACATTCAAATCCTATTACACACACATCCTGAGTTCACTCTTCACACAACACACACACATATTACACACACATTTGATTTCCAGTTTTCCTCACTTTTTCCTCAACACACACAGTTCACTCACACACATCCTCACTTGACAGAACCATACACTCATACACACACATGCTGATTTCTAGGTTCACTTATACACACACTTGCACCCTCACTTGCCATGTACACTGTGACACCTATACACTATGTACCACACACTTGACACCTAGTTCCTATCTCACTACCTCTCTATGTATCTATGTATATATGTATTTATGTATGAGCTTATGTATATATAGATGCAAATGTGCATATATGAATATATGGATAATATATATGATGTATGTGTATATAAATAGACTATCTATATATATATATATAGTGATGTGATGTGTGTGGATAGCTTTTAGCCTATGGTCCTATGTGCACTAGCTAACTAGACTTGTTTTGACTTGTTGCTCTTCAGATGTGTGTGCTAGTGTAACTCCACCTTCCTGGAATTTGAAAATTTTCTTTTAGCCTTATTTTTATTTTGATTTAACAATTTGAAAAATTGTTAAACACCTTAAAATTATGTGAGTTAAATCAATTAATGATTTCTAGTGGTAATGAGCTTACCAACTTAACCATTTCCTTCCAGCCCATTCCTGAAAGCCCTTTAGGAATCCTTTTAAATTTTGACCTGAGTTTTCCTTAAGCCCATACAACTCATAACCTAGTCTCAGCCAAGAGCTAATGGCTTAAGGGAGCAGTAGGTTAGCCATTCAAATTTGGCCGCACCATTTTTCTGTTGAAATTTCAAATGAAATAACCATTCACCCCTCCAACAGAATTGTCAGAGAGAGGTGGAGTTTCCCGCGAGGAGCAGTAGCCTGAGCCTCACGCTACTGATCGTTTATTTAAGGAATCAATCATTCGTCTCTTCTTCCTCATTCCACAAGTTGTTCTTGTAGAAATTCTTTTTCCTCCCCAACCTAAGTTCGACTTCAAACAGGAGAGTAATGGTGATGAAGCCGGCAGGATTTTGCGTCGATCATTGGAACTAGGTAATGATGATTCACCTATAGTTCTTTCTAATTTGAAACTCAAATGCTTACATCGTCGATTGAACGACTCATTCATTCAGATTCCTCTTTTGTGATCCGATCTGTTCTTGGTAGATCATCGATCCTGAGTATAGATCTCTTGATCTAGATCTTAAGTTTTGCTATTCAAACATGTATGTTTAAATCAAGTGTTTGTTCTCTGTTTTGATTGAGTTGCTGAATTTCTAAGGTTGGAATAATTGTTGATTCTTTTATTGATCAGATCTAGAAGTTTAGATCCATGACGTCCTGATCATCAAACATTCGTTAAACAAGAGCCGGAGGTGAGATCCCTGATTAGGATCAACCTATTATAATGATTGAAAAATCATTATATTTCTGATTCAGTGAGGCCTGTTCTAAATTTTGTGATCATCTCTATGTTAGTTTTCCTTGAGTGGATCGATCCTCGACTTAGATTGTGAGCTTTTGGAAATAACTAGGTAAGTGTGATACCTACGATATCTTGATCCATTTACATTCTATGTAACCTGACAGCTTATACTTTGTTCTGATTGATTGTTCTTGATGGTCTGTTCTAGAGCAGTGGGTGGTGTTGAGCAATTACATGTCCTTACGAGTATCAAACACATTTTGGGTTCAGGTAAATCCTACAATCCTTGTGATATCAGCATTTTCATTTTCAGGAATTTGACTTATCTCCTCTAAATTAGTAGGAGTTATAATCTAGAATTTCACACAGAGTGTGTTGGGTCTTGATACTCTGTTTTGATGTCTTTTAGTAATCAGGAACATCTGTCGAATAGTTTAAGTCTTTTAATCTATGGCAAGTTGAGAAATCTAGATTTATGTTATGTGTTGGGTTAAGCTAGGCAGGTTTGGAATGTGAAGTTAGGATGACCGTTTTGAAATGTACCAAAGAATGAGGCCAAGTCTGATTAGTTGACATCTTGGTTTCATGTTCTTTTCATTTTCTTAATTGTTGTAGTTAAGACAATGGATGACTGGTTTAGAGAAGAACCTTAATTCTTACATATATAGCCATGTGTAGATTTTGCAGCTCTGTCATATGGAGCCTGGGTTAGGAAGTTAGAAAGGGATGTACAAGTTCACAAGTTTAGGATGAAATCAATAAGGATCATCTATTCCTGAAAATGATTTTAGTTTCTGTTAAAGAAGTTTTACCAAATTTATGAGTGCTGCTATGAACTTATCTCAATTCAAGACAGCCTTGGAAAACCTGAACTAGAAGTGTGTGGATGCAGTAATGTATATGTTTAGTTTTCCTATTTCCTTGCAATTTGGTTCCAGTAATAGAGCTGGGTAAATTGTTCCTGAGTTAGGCTTTGACAGTTCTCGAAACTTTGTTTTGAGCATTAGTAGCAAAGGATGGAATGGTATTTTGATTTGGGTAACTAAGCTTTTCTGAGACATTCAGTACAGTCTAGGGATTATTATGTTCATGTATTTGGTATCATGTTTTAACTAGATTGATAGATGTCAATCCTGTTCAGGACTGACAGTGAAGAGTTACTACCTAATGACTATTGCCTTGCTAGCCAAAAAGGGAACACTAGATGTAGTTATTAAAGAATCCATATGTTGAATGTGAGACTGATTTCTGAGATTATTATCGTCTCAGTGATCTGAGATTGACAGGGTATCTTACTTTTGGAAGTTTACACATTATTTTCAGTTGAATGGAATGAGTTTTAATGAGGTTAAACTGATGGTTTAGATGTGCCTATTCGATTTCTGTTATTTCCTATTGAGATAGTTAAACCAATGCAGAAGCATTCTGTCCTGATTTAAACCTGATCAGTTGTATATGTGATTTATATCTAAATTCCTATAAGACTAATAGTTAGGTTAGTTAGGACTGATTTGGAATAATCATGCCAGACCCACACTGGGACTGGAGTGTAGTTCAGTCTTTTTTTTAAAAACCTACAGGAAATAGTGAGTCATGCATTGAGCTGTAGAGTGCAGGATGAAACCCTTTGGAAGACTAGAAGATAATAGCCTAGACTGATATGTAAGCTGGATGAAATCAAGTAATGGATGGAATGGTTCAACGCTGGAATGACAAAAATCAGAACATTAACTAGGACTGTTTGATCCTAAACATGATTGGTCATCTATTTTTCTGTTTTGACTGAACCTTGAGTTATAAAGGATTTTTATGTCCTGTTCTAAACCTGGTTGAAGATTGTCCCATGCTTTCACTAAACAAGGAAGAGTTCAATTAGATTAGATTAACTAAGTTAATGGCTAAGGGGGGGGAGTCATGTTACTTGAATAATAATATTGTAACTAGGTGTAATATTTTATGATAGGTTGTGTTTAGACTATTATGTGGTTATAATGGAGAATTGATTTATAATATAGATTAAGGTAGAGGACTAAGCTAATGTACTTTATTCATGATTAGAATTGTGGATAGCCAAGTTAGAATTAGTCAGTTTATTAATTTCTTGTAAATCATAAACAGGAGGATTACCAGCTTTACTACCTTTTCTTGATCACCCGGAGCCAGGCAAGTATACTCCTCTGATTTGTTCATTTCTCATGTCTTCATATCCTTTCTTGTATCTCCTTGATGACACGATAGTTCACGATATTGTCTGGTTTCATGTTCCATGTTTCATTGTGTCTGGGAGGGAAAATACTATAGATATGTGATCAAACCCTGTTACTACTCATGTGAATAGCTTGGGTCCCGTACCGTGCATGCGGGGCCAAAGCCGTACCATTTCATTATCATTGTATCTACCCAAGCCGATCACAATCTAGATGTATTTCAAATATTGCACATGTCAGGATTCAGTTTGTATTTCAGGATTTCATGGTTGTATTTCATGTTCAGGCTGTATTTCATGTTCAGTTTGTATTTCATGATTCAGGTTGTATTTCATGTTCAGGACTCTTACCATGTTCCCTGTTTTACTTTCAGTATTCCTATTCAGTTTCATATCTTGTTCTCATTTTCTGTACTTTATATTTATTCCTGTTTTCTTGATTCATACCATGATGTATATGTTCATTTCTCTGGATATACTAGCCCCGCTCCTGACTGGATAAGTTGTAGGTGAGTTGGAGGCTTTATGCGATACATTCTATGGCGAGGAGCCTATTGATGCAGGAGAGCTAGCTGGTGCAGCTCATGACTTAGAGGCTGCAGAAGCCTAGAGATTTCCTTAGTTTCCCTATTATTTCCATGTATTGAGACTAGTAGACTTTCTATCATTCTGGAATGTAATAAATTCAGATATTGTACTTTACTCTGGGATACATTTATATAGATGCTGTGTTTCATACTTGTCTTGATATCTGGTTAGTTTCCCTAGAATGGTACAGCTTACTTTGTTATTCTAATGACAAAGGCTGGGCGTGTCCAACTCGTATCCGATTATTCGGGAGCGGGTCGTGACATGTTTTTAGTGGTGGCCCATGCAGGTCTATCTTAATAGTACCTAGGTCTTAGCGTACTATTGAAGGACTTGATTACACTAGGGAAACTTGATCACAGCATAGGAAAATTGGGAAATAAGGGTATATCAGGTATATCAGGTATATTGATATTCTATAAACACTTGTTGTATTTAGGTCTAGGTTATTTTAACAGTTTTTTGTTTTTCAGATAGTTCAAAAGCACGCGACACCGGGACAGTCGATCCACCTACACTTGAAGGTTTCGAGCTCACACTTTCTATCGCCCTACTATCCCCATGGGTAGTACGTAGTTGACGGAGACGTTTCAAGAGTTTCTTGATACCAGCAGGCCGTCCTTTTCCAATCCAGACTTGCAAATACATTTTTCGAGCTAGAGAGGACTTCTGATTCCAGACTTTCGGATCTTGGGCCTCCCCGACACCGAGCGCATATCCTACACCAAGAAGCAGATCGAGAACCTGGAGCCGCCACTGAAGATTATCCAAGACTAGGAGGATCCGACTCCTCTGAAATATTGGAGCCACTAGCCAGGAGATCCAGAATGTAGCACAGACAATAGAACCCAACGGGAAACTGAAGCTCAGGAGGAACATGAAGACTTATGATGAAGATAGCAACCACTGTGGATCCGTAAAGCGTCGCCACACTCATACCACGCATCTTCAGCCCAGCAGGAGATTTAGATTCAGCCGGCTATTATTGTATTTTCTGCCGCAGCTCAGGACACCACTACGAAGAGTCCCGCAAAAGACGAAGGCTATGCTTGTACTGCTGATCGCCTGCCCACCAAGTCAAAAATTGCTGGAGACCGCTGATCACACTATCCAAGGACAAGCACGAGGAGCACCAGTATCACAGAAGGAACCGCCTCTCCAGGTTCAGCAACAGCATGAAGCACTACCACGGGGATCAGCCTACGTCAGAACAACTGAAGAAATTGAAGCAATTCTAGTCCCAGAGAAATACTGAAGACAAATTCTTTTGCATGATTGAAAAAAAAAATCATGTACCTTGATTCGCAATCCATCCAGCCTTTCCTTAAATTCCTTAAAGTACCTAGATCAATTCTTGAAACTTCTTGTTTGAAACTTTTGTTGATGTCAAAACTTACTTCGAGATATCGTTTCCTATTTCGATAAACTTGTTTCAGATCCCCAAATCGAAAATTGTCTGAAATTCATTATTCGATACCGTTGGCATATTCATCATTCCTGACCTTGTTTCCTAGTGATGGCTCCTATTTGCAAATTTTGTTCATTTATCAAACTTCGTGTTAATTGAGATTTTAATCACTTCTCGAGATTTCATTTCGAAACCATGATCGTCATTCGAAACCTTGTTAAGCTTCGTCTTATTTAGGACATTGTTCAGGATTCCTTGAAAGTTTAAAGATTTCTTTTTCTATTTTGGGATTATGGCTCATTCTCTATATGAGACTTGTTTTCTATTCATGACTTTGATTTGAGAGTTGTTGTCCACTACTTTGTTTCGATCTTACTTCCTACTCATTTCAGTTTTCTATTCGAGGCTTTATTGAAATTTGGTTTTCTAATCGTGATTTTGAGATCATGTTTCCTATTTGGTACCTTGCTTTTGTTCGAGATTTTGCTTCCTATTCAAGAATTTGTTTTGTTCACGGCCTTATTTGACCTCGTTTCTTATTTGAGATTTCGCTTGTTTCATACTCACCATTCAATGCTTGTTTCCTATTCTCTACTTAATACCCTATTTCTCCTCACTAGTCATGACCTTGCTTCTTGTTCGAGAATTACTTTCTATCTGCAATTTTGTTGATATTTTAGTTCTAATGAGACTTTGTATACTATTGGAGATTTCATTTCCCATTCAGGATCTGTTCGAGATTTGGTCGTTACTTGAGATTCTGTTGAACTTCGTTTCTAATGCGCGATTTATTTCTTATATTGCGACATTGTCTTATATTTGATGCCTTGCTACTGTTCATCCTTCGAGACTCTGTTATCCCTTCGGGATAATGTCCCATATATGGAATCTTGTTACCATTCCAGATATCAGTTGAAATTCTGTTATAATTTGAAACTTCGTCCTGTCTGAAATTTTAAATCTCCATGGTTGCCCTTTTGTACTCACTGTTTGAATCCCTTGTCGTCTTT
The DNA here is from genome assembly GCA_029216955.1 of Iris pallida. Taxonomy (NCBI): domain Eukaryota; kingdom Viridiplantae; phylum Streptophyta; class Magnoliopsida; order Asparagales; family Iridaceae; genus Iris; species Iris pallida. Next base: position 4,957,558 of record JANAVB010000799.1, on the reverse strand, counting down.
TAGTACCTAATAAATCCTTGTATTCTAACAGTCAGGTAACTTCACCATTTCCGTGACTTGGACTATTGAAACTCATTTTGAATTCCTTGAAACTCTTTTGAAATTCCTAGGGATAAAGTCGAGAGGCTATTCGATGTCTTACTATGGCATGACAGTTGTGCGCTGCAGCCATTAGCTGGATTATGGAGACGGAGGGTTCACTGCAGCCAGTAGCGCACTGGCGAGGCAGGAACTTTAAGTTGAAGTGATTTCAGACAATCATAGGTTTTCGAGTACTGTCGAGACTTGTCATATTCTTCATACCTTGATCTCTTGGGTTGCTTCGTCAATGATTGTTGGAAAATGGATAAGGTTGACAGATTATTCGGTGACATATTGTTATTTGAGTCACAGAGCTGAAAGTCCACTGCAGTCAGATATATACTGGCGGGATAGGGATTCTAGGCGAAGTGATTTCGAATGGCTATATGTTCCCGGACACCATGGAAACTATATCCCTTTTTATATGATTATTGGTTTTCGAGAATCACAGATCCTTGCACGTTCATCCTGATTTGATACTGTAATTCCTGAGTATTGCGTACGTCTCCTCAATCAACCCTTGCTAAATTTTCCTTCTAGCACTTTATCGTTAGATCATTTAATTCCTTAAAATTGTATATTACCATATTGTGATTCCGTACTTCGTTGTGTCTTGTCTAAACTTTAATCTTAAATCATGTCTATTTGACCATGTTTTTCCTATCTTGTCCTGGTCCACTTGTGTTAGACTATCAATTTTGATCATACTTAATAGTTTGTGTCTTCATGATTTTGCTCCTCTAAGTTGTAATCGAAACTTCATTCCATTCGTGCCTATTTAATTCTTGATCATTGTTAGATCGTATTATTTCAATTTCTTGTGTGTAATTATCGTATTTGATCTCAAAGGCTCAGGACGTCTCAGAGTTACACAGGATCGGCAGAAGCACTGGACATGCAGCAGCAGACGGCCACTGGAGTTCGCGTTTGGAGATAGAGTATTCATGAAGATCTCACCAACTAGAGGCGTCATCAGATTTGGCAGAGGCGGGAAGCTCAGTCCGAGATTCATCGGACCTTTCGATGTGACAGCACGGATTGGCGAGGTGGCGTATCGACTAGCGCTTCCAGCTAGCTTGGAGGGAGTACACAGCGTCTTCCACGTATCTCAGCTTCGACGTTACATTCCAGACCTGAGCCATATGGTAGACCACTCAGAGCTAGAGGTGGGCCCGAGTTTGACTTACGGGGAGCAGCCAGTAGAGATCCTGGACCGGAGGGAGAAGCGCTTGCGGAACCAGACCATTTCTCTTGTCCGCGTCATGTGGAGACACCACTCTCCGGAAGAGTCCACATGGGAGCGTGAGGATGAGATGCGAGAGCGCTACCCCACATTGTTCACTTGATTGTATTCTTGTATTTTGAATTTCCAAACTTCAATAAATAATTCGGGGTGTTTCGTAAATCAATTTCGGAGTATTTCTGAATTTCGAGGGCAAAATTTTTCAAGGGGGAGGTATTTGTAACTCCACCTTCCTGGAATTTGAAAATTTTCTTTTAGCCTTATTTTTATTTTGATTTAACAATTTGAAAAATTGTTAAACACCTTAAAATTATGTGAGTTAAATCAATTAATGATTTCTAGTGGTAATGGGTTTACCAACTTAACCATTTCCTTCCAGCCCATTCCTTAAAGCCCTTTAGGAATCCTTTTAAATTTTGACCTGAGTTTTCCTTAAGCCCATACAACTCATAACCTAGTCTCAGCCAAGAGCTAATGGCTTAAGGGAGCAGTAGGTTAGCCATTCAAATTTGGCCGCACCATTTTTCTGTTGAAATTTCAAATGAAATTCCCATTCACCCCTCCAACAGAATTGTCAGAGAGAGGTGGAGTTTCCCGCGAGGAGCAGTAGCCTGAGCCTCACGCTACTGATCATTTATTTAAGGAATCAATCATTCGTCTCTTCTTCCTCATTCCACAAGTTGTTCCTGTAGAAATTCTTTTTCCTCCCCAACCTAAGTTCGACTTCAAACAGGAGAGTAATGGTGATGAAGCCGGCAGGATTTTGCGTCGATCATTGGAACTAGGTAATGATGATTCACCTATGGTTCTTTCTAATTTGAAACTCAAATGCTTAAATCGTCGATTGAACGACTCATTCATTCAGATTCCTCTTTTGTGATCCGATCTGTTCTTGGTAGATCATCGATCCTGAGTATATAGATCTCTTGATCTAGATCTTAAGTTTTGCTATTCAAACATGTATGTTTAAATCAAGTATTTGTTCTCTATTTTGATTGAGTTGCTGAATTTCTAAGGTTGGAATAATTGTTGATTCTTTTATTGATCAGATCTAGAAGTTTAGATCCATGACGTCCTGATCATCAAACATTCGTTAAACAAGAGCCGGAGGTGAGATCCCTGATTAGGATCAACCTATTATAATGATTGAAAAATCATTATATTTCTGATTCAGTGAGGCATGTTCTAAATTTTGTGATCATCTCTATGTTAGTTTTCCTTGAGTAGATTGATCCTCGACTTAGATTGTGAGCTTTTGGAAATAACTAGGTAAGTGTGATACCTACGATATCTTGATCCATTTACATTCTATGTAACCTGACAGCTTATACTCTGTTCTGATTGATTGTTCTTGATGGTCTGTTCTAGAGCAGTGGGTGGTGTTGAGCAATTACCTGTCCTTATGAGTATCAGACACATTTTGGGTTCAGGTAAATCCTACAATCCTTGTGATATCAACATTTCCATTTTCAGGAATTTGACTTATCTTCTCTAAATTAGTAGGAGTTATAATCTAGAATTTCACACAGAGTGTGTTGGGTCTTGATACTCTGTTTTGATGTCTTTTAGTAATCAGGAACATCTGTCGAATAGTTTAGGTCTTTTAATCTATGGCAAGTTGAGAAATCTAGATTTATGTTATGTGTTGGGTTAAGCTAGGCAGGTTTGGAATGTGAAGTTAGGACGACTGTTTTGAAATATACCAAAGAATGAGGCCAAGTCTGATTAGTTGACATCTTGGTTTCTTGTTCTTTTCATTTTCTTAATTGTTGTAGTTAAGACAATGGATGACTGGTTTAGAGAAGAACCTTAATTCTTACATATATAGCCATGTGTAGATTTTGCAGCTCTGTCATATGGAGCCTGGGTTAGGAAGTTAGAAAGGGATGTACAAGTTCACAAGTTTAGGATGAAATCAATAAGGATCATCTATTCCTGAAAATGATTTTAGTTTCTGTTAAAGAAGTTTTACCAGATTTATGAGTGCTGCTATGAACTTATCTCAATTCAAGACAGCCTTGGAAAACCTGAACTAGCAGTGTGTGGATGCAGTAATGTATATGTTTAGTTTTCCTATTTCCTTGCAATTTGGTTCCAGTAATAGAGCTGGGTAAATTGTTCCTGAGTTAGGCTTTGACAGTTCTCGAAACTTTGTTTTGAGCATTAGTAGCAAAGGATGGAATGGTATTTTGATTTGGGTAACTAAGCTTTTCTGAGACATTCAGTACAATCTAGGGATTATTATGTTCATGTATTTGGTATCATGTTTTAACTAGATTGATAGATGTCAATCCTGTTCAGGACTGACAGTGAAGAGTTACCACCTAATGACTATTGCCTTGCTAGCCAAAAAGGGAACACTAGATGTAGTTATTAAAGAATCCATATGTTGAATGTGAGACTGATTTTTGAGATTATTATCGTCTCAGTGATCTGAGATTGACAGGGTATCTTACTTTTGGAAGTTTACACATTATTTTCAGTTGAATGGAATGAGTTTTAATGAGGTTAAACTGATGGTTTAGATATGCCTATTCGATTTCTGTTATTTCCTATTGAGATAGTTAAACCAATACAGAAGCATTATGTCCTGATTTAAACCTGATCAGTTGTATATGTGATTTATATCTAAATTCCTATAAGACCAATAGTTAGGTTAGTTAGGACTGATTTGGAATAATCATGCCAGACCCACACTGGGACTGGAGTGTAGTTCAGTCTTTTTTAAAAAAAACCTACAGGAAATAGTGAGTCATGTATTGAGCTGTAGAGTGCAGGATGAAACCCTTTGGAAGACTAGAAGATAATAGCCTAGACTGATATGTAAGCTGGATGAAATCAAGTAATGGATGGAATGGTTCAACCCTGGAATGACAAAAATCAGAACATTAACTAGGACTGTTTGATCCTAAACATGATTGGTCATCTATTTTTCTGTTTTGACTGAACCTTGAGTTATAAAGGATTTTTATGTCCTGTTCTAAACCTTGTTGAAGATTGTCCCATGCTTTCACTAAACAAGGAAGAGTTCAATTAGATTAGATTAACTAAGTTAATGGCTAAGGGGGGGAGTCATGTTACTTGAATAATAATATTGTAACTAGGTGTAATATTTCATGATAGGTTGTGTTTAGACTATTATGTGGTTATAATGGAGAATTGATTTATAATATAGATTAAGGTAGAGGACTAAGCTAATGTACTTTATTCATGATTAGAATTATGGATAGCCAAGTTAGAATTAGTCAGTTTATTAATTTCTTGTAAATCATAAACAGGAGGATTACCAGCTTTACTACCTTTTCTTGATCACCCGGAGCCAGGCAAGTATACTCCTCTGATTTGTTCATTTCTCATGTCTTCATATCCTTTCTTGTATCTCCTTGATGACACGATAGTTCACGATATTGTCTGGTTTCATGTTCCATGTTTCATTGTGTCTGGGAGGGGAAATACTATAGATATGTGATCAAACCCTGTTACTACGCATGTGAATAGCTTGGATCCCGCACCGTGCACGCGGGGCCAAAGCCGTACCATTTCATTATCATTGCATCTACCCAAGCCGATCACAATCTAGATGTATTTCAAATATTGCACATGTCAGGATTCAGTTTGTATTTCAGGATTTCATGGTTGTATTTCATGTTCAGGCTGTATTTCATGTTCAGTTTGTATTTCATGATTCAGGTTGTATTTCATGTTCAGGACTCTTACCATGTTCCCTGTTTTACTTTCAGTATTTCTATTCAATTTCATGTCTTGTTCTCATTTTCTGTACTTTACATTTATTCCTATTTTCTTGATTCATACCATGATGTACATGTTCATTTCTATGGATATACTAGCTCCGCTCCTGACTGGATAAGTTGCAGGTGAGTTGGAGGCTTTATGCGATACATTCTATGGCGAGGAGCCTATTGATGCAGGAGAGCTAGCTGGTGCAGCTCATGACTTAGAGGCTGCAGAAGCCTAGAGATTTCCTTAGTTTCCCTATTATTTTCATGTATTGAGACTAGTAGACTTTCTATCATTCTGGAATGTAATAAATTCAGATATTGTACTTTACTCTGGGATACATTTATATAGATGTTGTGTTACATACTTGTCTTGATATCTGGTTAGTTTCCCTAGAATGGTACAGCTTACTTTGTTATTCTAATGACAAAGGCTGGGCGTGTCCGACTCGTATCCGATTATTCGGGAGCGGGTCGTGACAGCTAGCAAGGCTAGACTTGGTTGAGTCTAGATTGGACTAGATAGACTAGTTTAGACTTGATGAGCCTAGATTAAATTGTTAGACCTAGTTTGACCATAGTTGACCTAGTTTGACTTTTAGAGTTGACCAGAGTTGACCAAGAGTTGACTTTGGCCTAGATTGACCTAGATTCATTTAGAATGCATTGTAGTGCATCTTATTACCATTCTGGACATGTTATGACTTGTGCTGTTCTAAATAGGAGCCAGATACCACTCCTCGGACAGTACTTTTATCTTGGACACTCAGATACCAGGCGAGTACATTCTCTGATCATTTCATATCCAGTTTAGAATTATTTTCCTGCTTTAAATTAATTTACTTGATACTGTCATGTTGGTCACACGGATTAGTACTATATGGATCCCTTCTTGAGATGTTATCCCCTCAGGGAGCATCGGATACTACATATTCTGTACGTTTCACTTACATGGTGTATCACTATGCTTCACGGTTCATTGATCACTTGTGACATGTACTCTCATGATCACAGAGTCTTCCTTGAATCACCCATTTATGGGCATTCCTAGAATCATCTATTTTGGGCTTACCATGTATCACCCCTTGTGGGCCATTACATGGAATCATAACATAACCTGGCTGGCCTTGTGTATTGATTGGGGGTACGGGGGAGTAGAAGTAGACATATGAATAATATCCAAGTAGTATCTCATCTGATCACCTCCGTAGTGTCTCCTCAGAATCTCCTATGCCATTCACATGTTTATATTGTACTCTGACTCACTAGCCACTGTTAGTTCTTTACTTATAGTAGATATTTCTATTACAGTTCTCTCTCTATTTACATTATGTACTTTCTTCAGTTCCTGTATCTTATTTTACTGCATGATTATATTTTCTAACCTGCTATGATCTGTTGAGATGTATTGTGCTCGCTCCTGTCCTGACTGGACCTGTTGAAAATTTTACAGTGAATGATGAGGCTCTGGTGTCTACCCATTATGGTGCAGCTTAGACAACACTTGTGACTTGGACCCAATTGCAGTAGAGGATCTACCACTGGTGGTTTAGACTGCTAGCTTAGACTCTTACCTTGTCTTTCTCATTGATACATTATTGTATATGTACTGGGAGTTATTTTATCTGATATTTATAGAGATGTCATCTTAGACTCTTAGACCTCTATCTGATTGTATCTCTGTGGATTCATTTTGTTCCATATCTATCTATCTTTTTATCGTACTCTACCTTAGATGTGATTGAGACTGTATTGCTATGTCACCTCCATTCGGAGTGTATATAATGTACAGGTACCTTTATATTGTTAGATGATTGTCGTAGGACAGCGTTCTACCGCCGACACTGCGGCGTAGGCTGGGCGTTGTTACGTACTCGTACCCTCACAGTGGGTGCGGGTCGTGACAACCAGGGCCGTGGCAATCCCGGTGGTCGTAGTCGCGGGCGTGGCAGGGGTAGCCGTGGTGGCCAAATAGCACAACACGTGACGGAACTCGCGGTTCAAGCTCCAATGTGACAAATCAAAAATCAAGTGCTTCAATTGTGAAAAGTTTGGACACTATGCGTCGGAGTGTCGCAACAAACAACGTGTTGAGGGGCGAACCTCGCATGAGCGCAAGACGAGTTGGCCACATTGCTGCTGGGAGAGACTCAGGCGGAGACGCCTGACCTCGTCATGCTCAATAAAGAGAAGATAGAACGATACTTGCACAGAGCTGGAGAAGCGAGGCCGACAAAGACATCTGGTACCTAGATAATGGCGCTAGCAACCACATGACGGGCCACCGAGGAAAGTTCAAGGACCTTAATCAGAACATCACCGGGCATGTCAAGTTCGGCAACGACTCAACCGTGCAGATTGAGGGCAAGGGTTCAATCCTGCTCCAATGCAAGAACGGGAAACAAAGTCTTCTGTCGGAGGTATACTTCATTCCAAGTTTAAGAAGTAATATATTAAGCCTTGCTCAATTAACGGAAGATGGAAGCAAGGTGTAGATTGTCGGCTCCTACTTGAGGGTGTTCGACAGGAACGACATTCTGCTGATGATGGTGAGAAGATCACCTAACCGCCTGTACAAGATAGCGCTTGGAACTTGTAGGCCGATATGTTTAATGGCCAAAATAAAAGATCCAGCCTGGTTGTGGCACGCAAGGCTCGGGCACATGAATTTCTTTGCGCTCAAGATGATGGCAGAGAAGGGAATGGCCACCGGACTGCCGAAAATTTCTCACCCAAACCAGCTCTGTGATGGGTGCCTCATCACCAAACAAGCACGACTACTGTTCCCTCTGCAGACAAGCTTCAGAGCTGAGAAGACATTGCAACTTGTGCATGCTGACATTTGTAGCCCGATTACACCCGCTACACTTGCAGGTAACAAGTATTTTTTCTACTTGTTGATGACTTCAGTCGCATGATGTGGGTATATATGCTCAAAGAAAAGAGAGATGCTTTTGATGCCTTCAAGAAATTCAAGTCTCTTGTAGAGAATGAATGTGACAACAAGATGAAGACACTAAGAACTGATCGAGGAGGTGAGTTCCTATCCAAGGAATTCACAAGCTTCTGTGAAGGCGAAGGCATACAACGGCACCTCACCGCACCATATATGCCACAACAAAATTGCGTAGTAGAGCACCAGAATCGTACCGTGATGGCCACGAAAAGGAGCCTGCTCAAGAGCATGCATGTTCCTGGAAGCATGTGGGAAGAGGCGGTCAGACATGCTGTGTACCTACTTAGCCGGTTGCCAACTAAAGCTCTCGGTGCGTTCACGCCGTATGAATCCTGGACTGGTAAGAAACTAAACATGGAACACTTAAGGATCTTTGGATGCGTCGCATACATGAAGACTGCAGGTCCTTATCACAAGAAACTTGATGACTGAAGCACGCCGTTGGTGTACTTTGGCGTGGAAGAGGGATGCAAAGCACACCGTCTCTATAATCCTTAACGCAGCAAGATCCAGGTGAGCAGGGATGTCATGTTCGAGAAAGAAATGAGATGGGACTGGAACAATGGTGACGGTGCCGAACCACAAGGCTGGGTAGATATCTTAGTCGAAGATCCTGTTGTCGAGACAGTGATCACTCCACACAGAGAGGTGGACGAGGCTGTACACACGCCGGAGGGCACGGGAGATGCGGCAACACCTATGACGTACGGAGCGGCAATGGCGTCAAGGGAGCATACTATACCTCAAGCTGCAGCCTCAACTTCGAGCGGCTCACCCACTCTGACGGCAGACTCAAGCGAGCTAAGGAGATAATGCTCAATAGCTGACATATATGCTGAAACTGAGAAGACCTCTTTTGATCCAGAGATGTTGTTCTTGTCGGCTGAAGAACCGACAAACTTTCAAGATGTTGCACTTGAGCATGAGTGGCGGAAAGCTATGAAGAAGGATTTGGAAGCCATCGAAAAGAATGGGACTTGGGTGCTTACTGAGTTACCATCTGGGCACAAATCCATCGCTTTAAAATGGGTATACAAGGTAAAGAGAGACAGTGAAGGCAAGATCCTCAAGCACAAAGCTAGACTTATGGCAAAGGGGTACGTCCAACAGCATGGAGTTGACTTTGATGAAGTATTTGCTCCAGTGGCTAGACTCGATACAGTTCGCTTGATTCTCGCCATCGCAGCCCAGGACGGATGGGAGGCTTACCACTTGGATGTCAAATCTGCATTCCTGAATGGTGACCTCAAAGAGAAGGTATATGTAGCTCAACCCGAAGGCCTTCACCATCAAGAACCAGGAGCACAAGGTGTATAGATTGTTCAAGGCTCTCTATGGTTTACGACAAGCACCGAGGGCCTAGAACATACGCCTGGACAGCTGCTTAAAGGAGTTGGGATTCATTAGATGCACTCAAGAGCATGCGGTGTACACGAAGAACAATGAAGAGGGTGAACTCATTGTCCGAGTGTATGTTGATGACTTAATCGTTACAGGCGCAACAGCAACTACAGCAAAGGCTTACAAGCAGCAGATGGTGCAGAAATTTGAGATGAGTAACCTTGCGTTACTCTCCTACTACCTTGGTATAGAGGTAGACCAACGGGGTGATCGCATTACACTGAAGCAATCAGCATATGCGAAGAGAGTATTGCAGCAGTTTGGAATGGAAGATTGTAATCCGACCAAGTACACTACCAAAATAAGTCATATCAGCGACGAGTTTAGTGACGCTTAATGAAAGGGTCGCTATTATTTGGCAATTTAGCGACGTATAATTTTTACGTCGCTGGACGTCACTACTACCGACGTTCAGCGACGTATTGCGACTAATTTTTTTATAACAAAATTTTACGTCGTCCAAAAGTCGGTAAAAGTCGCCATTGTTTTACTATTAGCGACGTTTTTGCGACACTAGAATACGACGTCGCTATATTTTAGAATATAGCGACGTTCAGCGACGTCTTTCACTGACGTCGGTAAATCTTTTCCATTAATGCGATCGGGTTTTCCTTTCCCCCCATTCTCACACTAAAATTTCCTAAAAAAAAAAATTTCCCCCATTCTCCGCCGTCGCCCAACCTCCTTCTCCACCGCCTCTTCGAGCTCCTCCTTCTCCTCCACCGACCTCCTCCTCCTACTCCTCCTCTGCCGACCGGCATCCTCCTCATTCTCCTCGTTGCTGCGTGCTCCTCATCCTCTCCGAGCTCCTCCACCGACCCCTCCTCCTCCTCCTCCTACTCGGCCATCCCAAGATCCCCTCCTCCTCCAACCGAGCTCCTCTACCGAGTTCCTCCTCCTCCAACCGCCTACACGCGTCGCAGAGCTCTTCCACCGCGAGCTCCTTATCCTCCTCCTCTCGACCACCCCCTTCCTCTATCAGCCCCAAAGCTCAGGTAAACCCTAACCCGATATCTCTAGTAGCCATTTGACATGGACACGACACAGACACGAATACGACACGAACATATATAATATATGTGCTAATTCTCTTTGAGCAGTTATGTCATTTTGTAACATATATAATATAGGCTAGTTAGGGACTGGTTTAGGGGTGCTATGGGGTGGTTTGTGACAGCAAATAGCTGAGTTATAGGGACTGAAATGGGACAGGTTTAAGGGGCCTATTAAGGACTGTTATGGGACAGTGTATGGGCTGTCATGAAGGCTGAATATAGGACAGGTTTGGGGGTTATATGGACTGCTATGGGGCAGCTAAGGACAGGTATTATGGACTGGTTTTGGAGTGCTTATAGGCTGCTAAATGGGGGACTAGTTGGCTGTCAATCTTGGACTGGAATGTGGGTGTTAAATGGGTTGATATGGCTGATATGGTTGATCCCCCGTCCCCCTCCCCCACTGCTATTAAATAGCAGTAAGTTACTGCTACTGCTGCTACTAAATAACAGTTCCCTTTGGGGACTGTTGAGTCTCCAGAGATCAGTCCCCTGGGTGGGGACTGATATACTCCAATGCTGTTGTTCGCAGCAGTGAAGTCCCCCCTTTTCACTCCATCAGTCACTCCCTCTAATCCCTCACTCTCTCTAACTCTATATATACACACACTACACAAAACCAAAATCCCACACTCTCAATCCTCCCTCTCTAACAAATACACATACACTCACAATATCAACCAATTCCAACTCTAATTCACTACCCCATTGGCCGAACTCTCACCCAACATGAACACAAATATAAACACACATAATATCACATATATATAAGCCACAAATATATATATATATATATATATATATATATATATATATATATATATATAAGAGAGAGAGAGAATAACATATATATATAACCATTGATATATATATATACATATATACATATAGTTAAATAATATGATACAATATGATACATAGAAAAACACATCTCTAAACCAATAAAAATCTGGGATTTAATATCTAAATAACATTTAAACAATATATATTAAATCTATTGGGATGGATGTTATCACTTTCTCTCCTAATTTCCCTTCCATTGGGAATCATTTTCCTTTCCTCCTCAATTTCTTTGGCATCCAAACATAGAAAAGTAATCACTTTCCTTTCCCAATATACATGATTAGAAATGATATCCCAAATTGAGGATACCTGAATATTTTAGTTAACCATAGTGAATATATATCTGAAATTCTTAAGAAAGAACATACATACTAAGACTGAGATGAATTGAACTAGAAAGAAAACAAATTTTTTTTAGAGAAAACTAAACTGAGAGAAACATGTATTTAAGTACTGTTCCCAACTTGAGATTTTGGAAAAACTTGAAAATGATTTCCCTTTTGAAAGTCTCATATGTAGTTATGTTTCTCTAAGAGAAGAGCCTTGTCCAACTTTGTACTAATTCTTTCTAAATCGAGTTAGTTATCCTTCTTCTTTCATGATTAAAGTTCGGTCATCATAGTCATGATTATGGATATCCGATATCTTAACCAAAGTGAAATATATCTGAAATGTTAATAACATACATCTTATGAATTAAGCAAGGAAGTAAACAAACACAAATGATCCGAAAAATTGTATACGAGCACATTGGACTTGGACACGAGCACATTGGACTTGGACACGATACATTAGACTTGGACTATTAATCTAACATATACTTCATAGGAATGGTCGATATTACCGATTTCGATATCGATACTCATAGGAATGGTATGTTACCGATTTCGATATCGATGCTCATAGGAATGGTCTGATACCGATTTCGATATCGATACTCATAGGAATGGTCGATATGATAGATTTCAATATCGATACTCATAGGAATGGTATGATGCTGATTTCGATATCGATACTCATAGGAATGGTCTGATACTGATTTCAATATCGATACTCATAGGAATGGTGTGATACCGATTTCGATATCGATACTAATAGGAATATCCTCAAATGATCCCCTGTAGTAGGCAGTAAGGGCATTTCAAGTATATATTTCCTTACCTTATTGGTGTGATACCGATTTCGATATCGATACTAATAGGAATATCCTCAAATGCTATTACTTTCACAAGTGTTTCAACGATGTGCTTGTATCTATCTTACAGAATTATCCTCAAATGGATATGGAGCTGAATTACTATCTGCGGAATCGTTCTGGATGTACAACCGTCATCCTGATGACATGTGCGGTGTGCGGGATGAATTCATAGAGGGTGTACACCAGTTCCTGCAGTTTGCCAAGGCGTTCCCTCAGTACATGGACGGTACCAAAATTAAGTGTTTGTGTGTGAGATGTCGCAACTTGAAATATCATCCAGAAGTGAATGTCACGTATCATTTATACTCGAAGGGTTTCACGCCGAATTACTATAAGTGGAGCGAGCACGGAGAACTTGTGTCTTTAGCATCGGAGTACGAGCCTTATGTGGATGTCCACAACAACGCACCTTACGACGATGGGTTGGTGAACATGGTTTTTGACGCGGCCGGGCCTAGTTTCGATCCGGATGATCATGATACACCTGAGGAGGCACCGAACCCCGATGCTGTACAGTTCATGGAGTTGCTGGAGAATGCAAGGACTCCATTATATCCTGGTTGTGAGGATCATTCACCGTTGGAGGTGGTTACAAGATTGTTGAGCATCAAGTCCGATTTTAACATGTCACAAGATTGCTACAACCGTCTTATGGAGTTGCTTATAGAAATATTGCCTGAGGGTGCGAAGTTTCCTAAAGACTTCTACCGGTCTAAGAGGATGGTTAGATCGCTCTGGATGGGATACGAAAAAATCGATGCCTGTCGCAACGGGTGCATGTTGTACTACAAAGACGACAAGGATGAAGACACCTGCAGATTTTGTGGTGTCGATCGCTACAAGGCATGTGTTAGAGGAAAGTCTGTCGGTGACATGAAGCCTACCTCTTCGATGCACTACTTGTCGTTGACGCCACGGTTGCAGCGGTTGTTTATGGCAAAGGAAACTACAGAAAACATGAGTTAGCATAAGCGAGAACATACCGAAGGAGTGTTGGATCACCCATCTGATGGAGAAGCATGAAAGCACTTTGATCGAGAGTATCCAGATTTTGCTTCTGATCCGCGTAATATCATATTGGGTCTCTGCTCCGACGGTTTTACCCCATTCGGACTTTCGGGATCCCAGTATTCGTGTTGGCCTGTGATCGTCACCCCGTACAATCTACCGCCTTGGATGTGCATGAAAACTTCATATATGTTCCTCACCGTTATTATCCCAGGTCCGAACAATCCGAAAAGGAACATCGATGTGTATTTACAGCCATTGATTGATGAGTTGAATCATCTGTGGGAAGTAGGTTCCAACACGTACGATGTATCTAGAAAATAAAATTTTCAGATGCGGGCAGCACTTATGTGGACCATCAACGACTTTCCGGCCTATGGAATGTTATCTGGATGGAGTACGCATGGTCGTCTTTCATGTCCGTATTGCAAGGATAGCACTAAGGCTTTCCGTTTGAAACACGGAGGCAAACCGTGCTTCTTCGATTGTCATCGACAATTCCTGCCGAAGGATCATCCGTACCGGAGGAACAGGAATGCTTTTCGTGCTGGCGTTGTGGAGAAGGCTAATCCCCCGCCAAGGTGGCCCGGATACACGATATGGGAAGAGTTAAAAGATTTACCAAGAGCTATTGAGCAGCCTGCTACGGGCTACAAGTGTGACGGATTTGGTCGCACTCATAACTGGACGAAGAGGAGTATATTCTGGGATCTTCCATATTGGAGCACCAATCTGATTAGACATAACCTTGATGTCATGCATATCGAGAAGAATGTGTTTGACAACTTAATTAATACTGTAATGGACGTAAAGGGGAAGACGAAAGACAATCCAAAGGCTAGATTGGACTTGGAAGAAATATGTAGACGTCCTGCATTGCATTTGATAGAGGATGGGAATGGAAAGTTGAAGCAGCCTAAGGCAATTTTTTCACTGGAGAAGGAGGATAAAGTGAGGCTTTGTAGGTGGATTCAAGGTCTGAAATTTCCAGATGGGTATGTTTCGAACTTGAGAAGATGCGTCGACCTCAAGGAGAACAAACTGACAGGTATGAAGAGCCATGATTGTCACGTATTCATGGAGCGGTTAATTCCGATTGCATTTCGGGGACCTTTGTTCTAAGAAATTGCTCGTTGGGATCCATTGACGGAGCTTAGCATATTCTTCAGGGACCTTTGTTCTAAGAAATTGCTCGTTGATCGTCTAGAAAAGCAAGAGAAGGACATTGCAGTAACACTGTGCAAGCTAGAGAGGGTGTTCCCTCCTGGATTCTTTGACTCTATGGAGCATTTGCTGATTCATCTTTCCTACGAGGCACGTGTTGGTGGACCCGTCGAATATCGATGGATGTACCCGTTCGAGCGACATTTGAATCACCTAAAAAGAAAGGTGAAAAATAAGGCTCGGGTCGAGGGTTCTATTTGTGAAGCCTATATTCTCGAGGAGATTACAAATTTTTGCTCCTCCTATTTCAAACCTCATGTTGCTACGAATAGAATGAGGTCTCCGAGAAACGACGACGGATATCAAGAATTTAATGATGGAATACTAAAAGTATTCAATGCGTCCGGAAAGCCTTCGGGGAAAATGAAGAAGAGATATTTGAATGACGAAGAGGTAAGGGCTGCTCAGTTGTATGTATTACTCAATTGCGACGAGGATGAAGTGGAGAAGCTAGAGGGGTAAGTAACTCAGGATGATGAGTTTACGTCATCTCAATGTAATAGTATAAGCTAATATTATTGTACTAATCAGCGGTTGCTTCGTTGTTTTCCAGCACATATAATGATGAGTTGAGGCTGGTTAGACCCTACCTAACAGACGAAGCATTAGAACAAGAAATGAGACGTCATTTTCCTTCTTCGTTGAGCGAATATGTAAGTAGCTCGGTAATTACTGGCCTCTTCTAATGCAACTGTGCAATAAATAACTTATTATCTCTTCTTTGATATTCAGGTCGATCGTCTAATTTCACCCGAGATTGAATTAGAACTCTTGCCAAGGGACCAATTACTTTTGTTAAAATATGGCCAAGTTACTGTGTCAATGGCTTTCGGTTCAAGTCGACAAATGCTCCTATCAGAGACAGCTTCCTGGATCTTGATTCCACGAAAAACAGTTGTTTGTGTATCAAGTCTTTGAACTACAAAGACGTCGATCCAAAAAATGATTTCTTTGGCATCTTGCGAGCGATTGTGGAGTTGTCATATAATAATGGCAGAGAACCTGCAAAGATCGTGTTGTTCAAGTATGAATGGTTCGATCCGATTGAAAATCAAGGTTGGAAAATTGACAAGCATGGTCTTGTGGATATAAACTACAAGCGTAGATATCAAGGCTACGAACCGTTTGTCCTAGCAACTCAGGCTCAGCTCGTGTACTTCACAGCTTATCCGAGACGGGGAGCAACGAAGTCTGACTGGTGGGCAGTATGCAAGACTAAAGCTAGAGATACTTTTGATGTTGACGAAAAAACTTACCAGGAGGACGAGCTACCTCTTGTAACCAATATTGTCGATGTGGACTCCACGAAAGTTACGCATTATACGACACATAATGTAGAAGATGTAGAATTATCCGAAGAGGAAGACGAATCCGACGAAGGCGAAGATGAAAGTGAAGATGAGGAGGAAGAGGAAGATGAGGTCGAGGAAGACGAACAAGATGATTATTCTGAAGATGATTGAGAGAGATATACTTATTTGAACTTAGATGTTTCTTCTAGAATATATTATCTGGACTTAGATGTTTATTGTAGAATGTATCATCATATGTTGTCTTGGTTATTATCTTGTCTTTGTTGTACTTTTATATTTCTAGTCTCTATTATTTGTTGTATTATCATATGCTGTTATCAGGTATGGCAGATCGTCGCGGATCATTCCGAAAAGGGGGACGACGAGGTCATGATCCTCTGGTACTTCCTACAGGTACTGCTAGAGGACGTGATTTTCCTTCGGTACCTCCTACTGGTACCGGCTCTGGATCCTCGTCACCGATTACTCCTCCATATCGGACAGTAGCTGGGCCTGCTGGGACGACGTCACGTGGCATATCTCCTGGGACGAGTAGTTCCAGGCCTGTTGAGAGTGCTCGTCCGTCTAGCGTTCCTGCTGCTGATACGACGATAGAGACGGATGAACAGATGGCGGAGGCTGCGCCGACGGCCGAGGCGGCTGCGCCGACGGCCGACCAGCATCATGCAGATGATGCGTGCGCACCTCCGGAGGAGAGGAGGACGGAGATCTGGGCCGACGGTACAAAGTAGGTGTTATGGTGGTCCTTGGATTAACTACTCTGATGCTCCAGACGAAAGGAAGAACTACTGGTTTACGCGCTTCAAGGTTAAAATAGATTTGCTTTTAATATGAATCATATAATTAATTCATATTATATATAACTGATAAATATTTGGTTTGCGCTCTTCTAGGATATGTTTTTCTATCCACTGCACCGGGCCGAGCTTATCGAGGGGATGTTTCCTGCCGTCGCTGCCAAGCTGATCCGCGACGCTATTAATGATCAGAAGGATCGTGATCGTGCCGGAAAGCCGATCCAAGGTTGGATCACCCCTGATCAGTGGAATGCGATAAGGCTCGATTAGACGAGCCAAGGTACAAAGAGAAGTCGGAGAAGGCCAAGGCGGCTAGGCAACATGCCTCGAAGTGGTGCGGTGGGTCGATTCCGATGACGGAACATTTCCGTCGTCTGGTATGTCTTTCTCTTTTAGAAATATTATTTTAATGCAAAACCGATAAATTATTACTAAGATAATATATTTAATTACAGGTAAGGAAGGTCGGTAACGCCGACATGGTGACCGTCTTCCTGGCCACCCATCGGAAGGGCGAAGGCCTTATTGACGAGAGGGCCGAGCAGACCTATGTAAGTATTACAATACGTTATCTTAATTTAATATTTCGTGTCAATTTTAATATAACTTAGTAAATATGATGCAAATATATATTCATGTAGTTAGTAATAATAAGTACATTAATTAGAAATTAGAAATTATAGTGTACTATCCATACTTTCTAGGCCGAGTATCAGAGGCTGCGGGAACGGGCGGCTGCTAGTGCACCTAATGCAGGAGAGGTTGTCACGACCCGCACCCACTGTGAGGGTACGAGTATGTAACAGCGCCCAGCCTACGCCGCAGTGTCGGCGGTAGAACGCTGTTCTAAGTCTCTAACTAATCATCAACTCATGCAGTGTATAATGTACTCATCATGATCAACTCCGAACGGAGGGCAAGTATAAGATATGGTGTAACTCAATCACAGTCTAAGCACGATAAGATAACACCGAAATATAACTAAGAATTTGAAGACAACAAGACTACTAATAAAATAACAACAACTCAACAATCTCAATCTCAAATCTCTATATACAACTCCAGTTCTAAACAGGAAAGCTAAAACAAGACATACTAGCTAAACTCCCGATCACTCCTGAGTGTCGGGCCATAGGTAGCTAAGCCATCTCCTGCTCCAGGGCAAGTAGGGCAAATGTCCTCAGGGCAGTCATCTGTAATATTTTTAACAGGTCCAGTCAGGACAGGAACGAGCACATCTCATCCAGAAAATCCAAGTAATGACAAATACTATAAAACAGTTATAGACAGTTATATTAATGATAATGGCAGTTTTATACAGGTAATGATGTAGAGAAATAGCAAAGATACAAGGAAAGTAAGGTAATGAAATAAAAGAAGAATGATGGCAAAGAAGACTGTAAAACAAGATCTAGCTGAACTAGGGTAACATGTTATAAGTCCAGTTTGTACAATGTAAGTTGAGTGTAATCCCAATGTGAGTCTAATACAATTTGAGCCTAGTAAATGATTCTTGTACATGATGATTCTAGTAGATGATTCTTCTCAATGATTTGAGTGAAGTAATTCTTGTAAGATTCTTGTACACTAATCCTTGTAGGTGATTCTTGTAATGAGTACGGCACATCGCACGCTCGGCCAAGCGGTGATGGCTATCATTCTTGTAATACGGCACATCGCACGCTCGGCCAAGCGGCGATGGCTATCATTCTTGTTTGGTGATTCTTGTTGAATACGGCACATCGCATACCGGGCCCAGCAGCGATAGCTATCATTCTTGTAATGATGATTGTCACGCCCCAGTACCGAAATACGGAGACGGACTAGGCCAGCTACTCCATATGAGGGACGTAACGTCATACGACGATCGTGGCTGTCGAGAGACTAGGGGGTACATGCTACAATCAAGTCTCCTATGGTCCCACAGAGTTCTATGTCTCAATCAATCAAATCACTTCAGCAAATAAATAAACATTAAAGATAAAGCAGTAAGGCGTCCCCGACGCTTCATCAAAATGATCATGAGAGACTAGCTTTATAATTTAGCTATCTCGGAGAGTCAGGAGTACAAAATTATACACAGCTGCAGTCTGTTTAATTACAATTATGTACTGACACAAAATATCAAGTAATCCGGCTAACAGGTGCCGGTGGCTAAACGCCGCAAAAGTATAAGCAGGAGTGGTGGAGAAGAAACCCACTCGAGTCCCCGAACCGCCATGCTCCTAGTATGCACCATGGATGTCAGGGAGGAAGATCGTGTCCTCAGGCTCTGCTACGGGATCTGACCAAACAAAACCAGCGGGGTCAGCCCCGAATAGCAAGTACCGCCAAAGGGGCATAAGAGTTAAGATTAAAAACCCAGTTAAATAGAATGATTGATAATAGTAATACTTATGCTACTATTATAGGGTAGCGCAACATCCTCGAACCCATATGGCACCCTTACAACCAAACAAGGACAAAAGGTGCCGCATGGAGTCGGGACGTGTCGTACTCTATAACTTTCACATAGGTTAAAAGGTATAAACAATAAAATCTCCTGATCGTGACCTCGGTCGATAGCCTATCGCAGCACAATAACCAACCCAACAATCAAATAAGAACATGGGTTGGATCATGTACCATGATAGACTATGTTCCTCAGTCATTCACAGAAGTAGCACTTCACAACCAGAATAAGTCTTCCGTTCATAACTTCGGTCCACGGCCTATCATGGTACGATAACCAACCCAACAATCAAACAAGAACATGGGTTGGATCACGTACCATGACAGTCCACTTCCCTCAGTTATTCACGGAAGGTAATAGGGTACAAGCAAGTCGTTTTCACGGCCAATCAAGTCTACGAGTTTCTAGTGGGACGAGGTTATCCTCGCATCATGTTATGTAGAAAATCCTCAGATCGTATCTTTCCAGCAAGGCTAGCCAACCCAGGGGTTCGCGTAGACAGGTATGATTGAGCACAGGTCCCTCGTAAGGCCACCTTGCTAAAACATATAATATATAGCAGGAATTAATCGGATACAGTCATCCGCTCGTTGCAGATGACACAGTATCCGTGGAGACCAGCCGGCGCGTCAAGACAATATCTCAAGGCGACTGGTGTAACACGATCTCGGGATTTTGCCCTCTCCATGCATCTAGTACATTTAGTTGCCTAATTTAACCCTAGGTGAAATCTTGGACTCTCATGCTGTGGCCTGCGTGATTATCCTCCTAAGGTCGTACTTTAGTACGAGTACCCCAGGGAGGATCTATGTCAATCAGTATGTCAACATGTTCTACCCTCCTTAGTGTAATACATCATTGCAAATATGCCACGTGGAGTTACGAGTCATTTGTCGAGCATGAACAAGAACTGGGACATTCAGGTACATGTATCAGGTAGGAACACTTTGTTCTCCGGGGTCACATTAGTGCTCATATCATGCTCGGGACAAAAGGCGTAAGGATATAAAATGGGCATATAATATCTAATAAAATATCAAAAGCGTACGCACAAAAGCACGCACACTCAAGGAGTGAAAAGTCACGCAGGCTCACTCAGGCTCACTCAAGGCAGCGTGCGTGAAAAGTCACGCAGACTCAAGGGGAGAGCTGGGTGAAAAGTCACGCAGACTTAAGGGAAGAGCTGCGTGAAAAGTCACGCAAGCTCAAGGAGAGAGCTGCGTGAAAAGTCACGCAAGCTCAAGGAGAGAGCTGCGTGAAAAGTCACGCAAGCTCAAGGAGAGAGCTGCGTGAAAAGTCACGCCAGCTCAAGGAGAGAGAGCTGCGTGAAAAGTCACGCAAGCTCAAGGAGAGAGCTGCGTGAAAAGTCACGCAAGCTCAAGGAGAGAGCTGCGTGAAAAGTCACGCAAGCTCAAGGAGAGAGAGCTGCGTGAAAAGTCACGCAAGCTCAAGGAGAGAGCTGCGTGAAAAGTCACGCAAGCTCAAGGAGAGACACGCTTCCAACAGGAAGCGTGCTCAAACAGGAGCACACTGTTCACTGTCTTCTCCAAACAGCAAGAACACCATGGCTGAACCCAAACTTCAAAGCATCTTAACTTGGCCATCCGAACTCCAAATCCAGATTTCCAAAGTTCCAACTTGGGTGAAACTGAATGCTCTTCCACATGGAAGCATCCAAAACCCATAAAATCCAACTAAAGTAGATCAAACCATGCAAAATTCGAAAATGATTAAAACCTAGATCTACAAAAATTAAAGCTTCAAAATGGAAATTTCCAAGTTCTAAACTAGTATAGATTGAGAAGAAGAACATGTTTTGGCAAATAGTTTTGTAAGAAATTATTGACAAAATTATGGATCCATCTCTTGAGCAAGTTGGTACTTGCCTTGGTTGATGGAGGAAATATTTGGTTGGTGGAGGAAATAAATGAGAGGAAGTAAATGAGAGGAGAGAGAATGAGAGGAGTTATATATATAGATCTTGGACCCATGGGTTCATGATGAACCAAAGGGTTCATGATGGACCATTGGTGAACCAAGAATAGGTTACCCTAAATGAGCCAAAACTGTAGGCCCAAATGCAGAAAATAAATTAGGAAATAATATTTTGTCAAATATTTTTGGGAAATGCATGAAAAAATATAGCATAATAAATATAGTATAAATACAAGGTAAATACAATTTATCGGTTTACGTATTAAAATACGTATTCCAGCATTGGGGAGTGACATCTCTACCCTTCTTAGAAAAATTCCGTCCTCGGAATTCCAGCTAAGACAGGATAGTGAAATCAGGGCAAGCAGGGCATAATCATATACAAGTTAACTATCATAGCAGTTTTTATCATACATCACAAAGTGCAAAACAAGCAAGTGCAGATAAGCATGGAATCGTGTCAATAATGTGCAAAAATATACCTTATCAGTCAAACAAATGCGGATACCGAGATCTGATCTCGTCCTCGTGCTCCCAGGTTGACTCTTCCGGAGAGTGATGGTTCCAAGAAACACGGACAAGGCTTATCGTCCGATTCTTGAGTACCTTCTCTCGCCGGTCTAAAATAGATACGGGTTGTTCCTCGTAAGTTAGGTCGGTACCAACGACTAACTCAGAATGATCGAGGACATGACTCGGATCCGGGACATACCCACGTAATTAGGACACATGAAACACATCATGTATGCCAGTTAACGAAGGCGGAAGGACAAGTCGATAAGCCACATCACCTACCCGAGCGAGAATCTTAAAAGGACCAACGTATCTTGGACTAAGCTTTCCTCGGGTTCCAAATCTGATGATACCCCGAGTAGGCGAAATCCACAGAAACACTTGGTCGCCAACTCTGAATTCTAGAGGCCTACGATGCTGATCTGCCCAATGACGATGTCGGTCCTGTGCAACTCGAAGGCGCTCTCTGACCAACTTAACTATCTCCACAGTCTGCGTGATCATCTCTGGCCCCAACAACTTCCGTTCTCCGACGTCGTCCCATGCCAAAGGGGACCTGCACTTCCTTCCGTACAATGCTTCGAACGGGGCCATCTGAATGCTAGCCTGATAGCTGTTGTTATAGGAGAACTCCACTAGATGAAGGTGGTCCTCCCAAGATCCGCCAAAATCCAAGATACATGCCCGTAGCATATCTTCTAACGTCTGGATGGTTCTTTCTGATTGCCCGTCGGTTTGTGGATGATAAGCAGTACTGAATCTTAACTTGGTTTCCAAACTTTGGTGTAAGCTCCGCCAAAAATGGAAAGTAAACCGCGTATCCCGATCTGATACTATACTAACTGGAACACCGTGCTGCCTTACTATCTGCTTCATGTACATTTCTGCTAACTGCTCAGTGGTCTGTCCAATTCGGAAGGGAAGAAAATGAGCGACCTTCGTGAGTCGATCTACTATTACCCAGACTGCATTCTTGCCAGCCGGGGATCTAGGTAAACCGGTCACAAAATCCATCGTGATGTGCTCCTATTTCCATTCTGGGATAGGAAGCGGCTGCAGCAACCCTGCTGGTCTCTGCTGCTCGGCTTTCACCTGCTGACATACCAGACACTTGGATACAAATCTCGCTATCTCTCTTTTCATGTCATTCTACCAAAAGTACTGCCTGATATCTCGATACATCTTCGTTCCTCCTGGATGAATGGAGTAAATAGAACTATGAGCTTCGGACATAACTTCTTGCCGAAGGTCTCCACTCGGTACACAGAGTCTGTTCCCAAACCTGAGCGTACCATCTTCATGAATCACTAACTCCTTCCTACGGCCTGATTCACACTCCGACCGCAACTTCTGAATCTGTGGATCTCCGGCTTGTGCTGCCCTTATCCTCTCTACTAAGGTTGACTGAATCTGCATACTGGTCGTTCTTCCTATATCCCTTGGCAAAACTACTTCGATTCCCATACTCTGAAGGTCTTCTAAAATATGCTTCTACGAGGTCAGAATAAAGGCACTGTCTCTCCTACTCAGTGCATCTGCAACTATATTTGCCTTGCCTGGATGATACTGAAGATCTAAGTCAAAATCCTTCAGCAGTTCTAACCATCTTCTTTGCCTCATGTTCAAATCTCGCTGCGTGAATACGTATTTCAAACTCTTATGATCAGTATAGATCTCTACCCGATCTCCATATAAATAATGCCTCCACAACTTGAGTGAAAACACCACAGCTACTAACTCCAAATCGTGAGTCGGGTAATTCTTCTCATGGTCTCGAAGCTGTCGAGACGCATATGCTATCACCTTTTCGTGCTGCATCAATACACATCCAAGACCCTTCCCAGATGCGTCACAATATACTGTAAAGCCTCCCGCTCCTACTGGAAGCGTCAAGATCGGGGCTGAGATCAATCTCTTCTTCAATTCTTCAAATAATGCCTGACAGCTAGCTGACCAAACAAACTCTACGTCCTTGTGCGTCAAACGCGTTAAGGGCGCAGAGATCTTGGCAAAGTCCTCCACGAACCTTCTATAGTAACCAGCTAATCCTAAGAAACTTCGCACTTCTGCAACCATTCTCGGGACTGGCCAATACTCTACGGCCTCAATCTTCTTCGGATCCACTGACACTCCTGCCCCAAAAATTACATGCCCCAGGAACGAAATGTGATCTAACCAGAATTCACACTTGTCGAGCTTCGCATAAAGTTGATGCTCCCTCAATGTCTGCAAGACAGTCCTAAGATGTTTCTCATGCTCCTCTTCACTGCTGGAGTAGACAAGAATGTCATCTATGAACACCACCACAAATTTATCCAAATACGACAGAAAGATGCGGTTCATTAAATCCATGAATACTACGGGGGCGTTGGTTAGTCCAAAGGGCATTACTAAAAACTCATAATGCCCATATCTAGATCTGAATGCTGTCTTCGGTATGTCTTGCTCCCGGACTCTTACTTGATAGTATCCTGACCGAAGATCGATCTTGGAAAAGACGCTGGCCTTGCTCAACTGGTCAAACAGGTCATCAATCCTTGGTAGTGGGTACTTATTCTTCACTGTTACTGCATTCAGCTTGCGGTAGTCGATGCACATCCTCGTCGACCCATCCTTCTTGGGAACTAGAATCACTGGCGCGGCCCAGGGTGATTTACTGTCTCGGATGAATCCCTTAGACTTCAACTCTTCTTCATGTTGATACAACTTATCCTGTTCTGACGGCGACATTCTGTAAACTCTGTCTGCAATAGGCTTCGTTCCAGGGTTCAACTCAATGCTAAATTCTACCTCTCTGATTGGGGGTATCCCTGGGAGCTCATCAGGGAAGACGTCGAGAAAATCTTCGACCACTCTCGGAATATGTCCTGGCTCTGACACTGCTGCTGAGATGACGCCTCCGGCCTGATTCTTCAAGGTTCGAGTAAAGATGAACTGCTCCATCCCAGGAACGCTGAATATGACCCTACCTCCTCTACAATCAATTGTCGCATGACTGTCTCTCAACCAGTCCATGCCAAGAACGACATCAAAATTCCCCATAGGGAATTCAATCAATGATGCGGGCAGTAAATGCCCACACACCTCCACCGGACATGAAAAGCGCACTTTGCTAACTTCTACGAGCCCATTGCCGGTGAGTATATCCATCCTCTTCGGCAATGCCTCAAACTCTAATCCAATCCGTGTAGCATATTGTGCAGAGATGAATGAATGAGTGGCGCCTGAATCAAATAATGCTACAGCGGAAAATGAGGTGACAAGAATTTTACCTGCCACCACGTCACTAGACGCTAGAGCCTCTCCCAAGGTCAATGTGAGAGCCTGGCCCCGCGGAGCCCCTTGTTGCGGCCTTTCTCTACCATGCTGTTGCTGCCTCTGAGGGCCTTCGGCTTCCTGTGCTTGGCGGAACATCTGAGCCTGCGTTGGTAGACGCTGGGCTAGGGGCCTTACTGCTAATACTGGCCCTCCACTCGGGGTTGCCACGGGAGCTGGCAATGCTGGAAACTGCTGAGCTGGCCTTCCTGGCCTCTGTATCATAGGACAAGTGGAAATACGGTGGTCTGAACTACCACACCTCAAGCATAAGCCATTCGCTGACCGGCACACCTCCCTCGTGTGCCCTGCCTTCCCACAGAATGTATAGCCCTGGGGTGCTCCCTGACGCTGTTGCTGGTTCCTCGGCTGCTGATGCCGAACTGGCGCTGTATTAGTTGATACGGTCGTCCTTCGCGACGCTCCTGCATCATGAATACGTACACCGGGTGCTGGTGCCGATGTTCGCTGCATTGCTCCTCCTCCAACCTGGGAATGAGATCTCTTCTGACCTCCTGTCCTCGATGCCAACCTCTGCTGGGTAAGCTCGTGCCTCCGAGCGGCCGTCAAAACAGCGTCAAATGTCTGGTAGTCGTGTCCTTCCACAAGCTGTAATAGCTCCAAATGAAGTCCCTGCTGGAACCTCATAGCTTTCTCTAGCTCCGTTGCCACCATTGCTGGTGCGAAACGGCACAATCTGCAGAACTCTGCTGCATACCCATCTACGGTCTTGCCTGCTTGCTTGAGACTGATAAACTTCTGCTGGAGCTCATATCGAGCTACTACGCCAAAATACTTGGCCTTGAATCTGTCACTGAAGGTGGTCCAACGAACAGGACGTCTTGTACCAACTTCTTTTGATGCCCACCAATCGCGGGCAAGATCCTGAAGTACCAGTTTGACCTGATCAACCTTCTCATCATCTGGAACCTTGGCTGCCACAAGAATGGCTTTGATGTCTTGAATCCATGCATCCGCAGTGATGGCATCCTCCGTGCCGTCAAAATACCTCGGGTTCAAGCGACGAAACCTTCCTGATGCCCCCGAGTCAGCCCCGACACTTCTCTCAAGAGCTAACTGAATCCCTTGGTTCAGCAACACGTTCTGCTCCTGCTGCCGAGTCTGCTGCTGTTGGTTAGTGACAAGAAACCCCCGGATAATCTCCAGGAGTGCTACGGCGTCTGGTACTGTCGTCGCTGCTGGTGCTGCAGGAGTTTCAATAACCTGCGGCTGCACTGCCTCTGGTTCCACTTCTGCTTGTGCCTGCCCTGGGGAAGGTTCTCTCCCCTGTTGCTTACCAGTCGAGCCATGCTCTTGCTGCTCTTCCTCATGGGCCTCTCCCGCTACTGAGAATGAAGCACCCCTATAGAGAAGAATATAAGATTATCAAGTCCGGACGAGGAAGATTTCGAGGATGCAAGTCAGGTTAGAGATCAAGGCAAGGACAGAGAACTCGAAACAGAATTTCAAGGGGAACAAGTTTTGATTGAGACTCCTAATAATTCGCAATACCCCACAAGTCTGAAAATCAGACCAGCATGGGCCACCACTAAAACCTTGTCACGCCCCAGTACCGAAATACGGAGACGGACTAGGCCAGCTACTCCATATGAGGGACGTAACATCATACGGCGATCGTGGCTGTCGAGAGACTAGGGGGTACATGCAACAATCAAGTCTCCTATGGTCCCACAGAGTTCTATATCTCAATCAATCAAATCACTTCAGCAAATAAATGAACATTAAAGATAAAGCAGTAAGGCGTCCCCGACGCTTCATCAAAATGATCATGAGAGACTAGCTTTATAATTTAGCTATCTCGGAGAGTCAGGAGTACAAAATTATACACAGCTGTAGTCTGTTTAATTACAATTATGTACTGACACAAAATATCAAGTAATCCGGCTAACAGGTGCCGGTGGCTAAACGCCGCAAAAGTATAAGCAGGAGTGGTGGAGAAGAAACCCACTCGAGTCCCCGAACCGCCATGCTCCTAGTATGCACCATGGATGTCAGGGAGGAAGATCGTGTCCTCAGGCTCTGCTACGGGATCTGGCAAAACAAAACCAGCGGGATCAGCCCCGAATAGCAAGTACCGCCAAAGGGGCACAAGAGTTAAGATTAAAAACCCAGTTAAATAGAATGATTGATAATAGTAATACTTATGCTACTATTATAGGGTAGCGCAACATCCTCGAACCCATATGGCACCCTTACAACCAAACAAGGACAAAAGGTGCCGCATGGAGTCGGGACGTGTCGTACTCTATAACTTTCACATAAGTTAAAAGGTATAAACAATAAAATCTCCTGATCGTGACTTCGGTCGATAGCCTATCGCAGCACAATAACCAACCCAACAATCAAACAAGAACATGGGTTGGATCATGTACCATGATAGACCATGTTCCTCAATCATTCACAGAAGTAGCACTTTACAACCAGAATAAGTCTTCCGTTCATAACTTCGGTCCACGGCCTATTATGGTACGATAACCAACCCAACAATTAAACAAGAACATGGGTTGGTTCACGTACCATGACAGTTCGCTTCCCTCAGTTATTCACGGAAGGTAATAGGGTACAAGCAAGTCGTTTTCACGGCCAATCAAGTCTACGAGTTTCTAGTGGGACGAGGTTATCCTCGCATCATGTTATGTAGAAAATCCTCAGATCGTATCTTTCCAGCAAGACTAGCCAACCCAGGGGTTCGCGTAGACAGGTATGATTGAGCACAGGTCCCTCGTAAGGCCACCTTGCTAAAATATATAATATATAGCAGGAATTAATCGGATACAGTCATCCACTCGTTGCAGATGACACAGTATCCGTGGAGACCAGCCGGCGCGTCAAGACAATATCTCAAGGCGACTGGTGTAACACGATCTCGGGATTTTGCCCTCCCCATGCATCTAGTACATTTAGTTGCCTAATTTAACCCTAGATGAAATCTTGGACTCTCATGCTGTGGCCTGCGTGATTATCCTCCTAAGGTCGTACTTTAGTACGAGTACCCCAGGGAGGATCCATGTCAATCAGTATGTCAACATGTTCTACCCTCCTTAGTGTAATACATCATTGCAAATATGCCACGTGGAGTTACGAGTCATTTGTCGAGCATGAACAAGAACTGGGACATTCAGGTACATGTATCAGGTAGGAACACTTTGTTCTCTGGGGTCACATTAGTGCTCATATCATGCTCGGGACAAAAGGCGTAAGGATATAAAATGGGCATATAATATCTAATAAAATATCAAAAGCGTACGCACAAAAGCACGCACGCTCAAGGGGTGAAAAGTCACGCAGGCTCACTCAGGCTCACTCAAGGCAGCGTGCGTGAAAAGTCACGCAGACTCAAGGGGAGAGCTGGGTGAAAAGTCACGCAGACTCAAGGGAAGAGCTGCGTGAAAAGTCACGCAAGCTCAAGGAGAGAGCTGCATGAAAAGTCACGCAAGCTCAAGGAGAGAGCTGCGTGAAAAGTCACGCAAGCTCAAGGAGAGAGCTGCGTGAAAAGTCACGCCAGCTCAAGGAGAGAGAGCTGCGTGAAAAGTCACGCAAGCTCAAGGAGAGAGCTGTGTGAAAAGTCACGCAAGCTCAAGGAGAGAGCTGCGTGAAAAGTCACGCAAGCTCAAGGAGAGAGCTGCGTGAAAAGTCACGCAAGCTCAAGGAGAGAGCTGCGTGAAAAGTCACGCAAGCTCAATGAGAGAGCTGCGTGAAAAGTTACGCAAGCTCAAGGAGAGAGCTGCGTGAAAAGTCACGCAAGCTCAAGGAGAGAGAGCTGCGTGAAAAGTCACGCAAGCTCAAGGAGAGACACGCTTCCAACAGGAAGCGTGCTCAAACAGGAGCACACTGTTCACTGTCTTCTCCAAACAGCAAGAACACCATGGCTGAACCCAAACTTCAAAGCATCATAACTTGGCCATCCGAACTCCAAATCCATATTTCCAAAGTTCCAACTTGGGTGAAACTGAATGCTCTTCCACATGGAAGCATCCAAAACCCATAAAATCCAACTAAAGTAGATCAAACCATGCAAAATCCGAAAATGATTAAAACCTAGATCTACAAAAATCAAAGCTTCAAAATGGAAATTTCCAAGTTCTAAACTAGTATAGATTGAGGAGAAGAACATGTTTTGGCAAATAGTTTTGTAAGAAATCATTGACAAAATTATGGATCCATCTCTTGAGCAAGTTGGTACTTGCCTTGGTTGATGGAGGAAATATTTGGTTGGTGGAGGAAATAAATGAGAGAAAGTAAATGAGAGGAGAGAGAATGAGAGGAGTTATATATATAGATCTTGGACCCATGGGTTCATGATGAACCAAAGGGTTCATGATGGACCATTGGTGAACCAAGAATAGGTTACCCTAAATGAGCCAAAACTGTAGGCCCAAATGCAGAAAATAAATTAGAAAATAATATTTTTTCAAATATTTTTGGGAAATGCATGAAGAAATACAACATAATAAATATAGTATAAATATAAGATAAATACAATTTATCGGTTTACGTATTAAAATACGTATTCCAGGATTGGGGAGTGACAATGATTCTTGTATGATTTGTACATTTAATACTTGTAGGTGTTTCGAGTAGATGAGTCTTGTGAGTGATTCGAGTAATAGGGTTAGACAAATCAAGTACATGTATTGCGAATAAATGAATCTAAAATATTAATACATGTTGTGACAGAGAATCAAATAGAACTATACTAGAACTGAATTACAGTAATCATCGAATAAATGAAAGAACTATCAGAGAATGTACTCGCCTGCTACTCTGAGAAGAGTAGTATAATATCAGATGCCTGCACCAGAGTCACAATGTCCTAAATAGAGCAGTACAGGTTATAATATGTTTAAAACAAGGTAAATGATGTTTATGATGCAATCTACATGATTTCTAGGTCAAATTAGGTCAAAGTCAACTCTAAGTCAAACCTGGTCAACTGTCTAGGTCAAACTAGGTCCAAGTCAAATTTGGTCAACTCTGGGTCAAATTTGGTCAACTCTGGGTCAACCCAAGTCAACTACACCAGTCAACTATACTAGTCAAACAAGTCTCACTAAGCCTAGCCAAGCCTAGTCTAGCACTCACACACAATCACAAAGCTAACACAAGCTACCAACACCAAAAATACATATATACATATATGCACGCAATGTATATAATTAACCATATAGGCTATTGCCTAGCATTCAATGTAGGGTACAAGTCATATATGTATATAGAGGGTGTAGTGTGTTGTCAAGCAAGGGGAGTGAAGAGGGTTCAAGGGCATATGCCTGTGTGTGCTAGTGTGGTAATATACACATGTGTGTGTGTAGTGTCTAGTGATGTGTGTAGTGTCTAATGATGTGTGTGGAAAGTGTCTTGACAGTTTAGGTAATAGGAAGGGCAGTTGTATACATTGTATTACAACACATCATTCTTGCATATTTTCATTCATTATTCTTATAGCATACATTGCCCACATGCATATATCATGGCATACCTACCTTATTCAATCATGTATTCATTTACATATGTAGTATACATATAGAAGGGTAGGGGGTCATGCATATATGTGTGTGTGGTGGGATATGTGTGGGCTGTTCTCAGTTTGGACTGTCAATGACAGTTGAAACAGGGAATTAAAAATACAATCCAATTTCAGGAAATGGTATGAGTGTCCATACCATTCTAAATTCTCAGATTTCAGCTATTAACCGTGAGTCTCAGTTTAGTTGACAGTTTAACCTACTAAATCTCAGGATTATACAATGAACCTCATTCCAGTTTACCTGAAATCTCAGGTTCCAGGAATTACAATTGTGTGTGATAAAATCAGTGATTTAATGTGTCAATGTGAATAGGTTTGTGTGTGTACTGGTGTGTGTGGGTGTGTGGATATGTGAGTTCTCAGTGTCAATGAGTGAAGGCCATATGTGTGTGTACATTTGTGTATAACACATGGCTCAAGTTTGAGATCCTGAAATCATCTCAGGAACTCATAGTTAACAGTCATTAAAACTCAGGTTTTCAAAACAGTCTAACAGTGTTTAGGAAGTGCAATGACAGCCCATGTCATCCCAATCCAAATTCTCAGGTTTCACATGAGGTAATGAACCTCAGTTCTCAGAATTCAGAAATAGGTAATCAAGGAAATTCATAACTGTACATCTCAGGAAATTCATCTAATAACAGTGAATCAAACCTACTACCCAAATCCTAATCTCAGTTTAATATAGGAAAGAAATCATTAGAAAACAAACTCAATTTCTAATCTTTCTTAAAACCAGAATTTGCATTAACAGGGATTTCATAGTCCATGCCATTAATAACATGATATGAAATATATTTAGGAATATCATCATAAGAAATCACATGGGAACTCAGTTATTAATGTTTGAAAATAAACTGGAAATCTCAGGACTACAATTGTGTGTGTTCTCAGGAACTATAGACAGTTTTATAACCTACTAAAACTCAGGTTTAAACCTATATTTCAGTTTAAAACAAAGTGAAACAATATATATATATCAAACCACATTTATCTCAACATGAATCCAGGTGATTAACATCAGGAAAAAGTAGTTTAAATCACCCAAATTCAGAAAATGATAAAAATAGTGCAACATGACTCTGAGATAGTTAGGGAGTTTGATTCTCAGGTTTAGTACATTGGGATTCTCAGGTTTAATACATTGGTATTCTCAGGAAAACAATAGTTCAAAATCAGTGAATCAAGGATACATTGACAGTTACAAAATACCCAAAACCAAATCGAAAACTAAAAATCTCAGACACCAACTTAGACCATTATCAACAGCAAACTATACATGTATAATGAATTTAACATGGCAATATAATCTTTGAAAACAGGTTCAACTGAAGTTAATCTAGCATTTAAACTAACAGTGCAAAAATCTCAGAATGTATCAGTTCACAGTGCTAAACAATTTCGAAACCCAAATTTACCATTCAAAATCGCATCACAACTAGGTGAACCTAGTGTACAGACCTAGGGACATGTTAGGCATGTCCACGTGTCCGTTCGTGCCCATAAATTAGGACACAAATGTGTCCAAATGTGCAAAAGTTCAGTGTATCAGAAAGGCACTGAAGGCTGCCTCGTGCAGTGGTGTCGAGCAACCTAGGGGCTCGTGTGTCGACCCTAGAGCCTCGTGCTCGTGTCCAACCCTAGGGTAGGTATAGGGCTAGGGATACAAGTGTCTGTATCGTGTCTAAAGTGTGTCGTGTCCGAGTTTAGCGTGCGTATCAGTGTCACAAAAAACGCGTGCACAGCACTGTACAAAATCAGTGCAGGTCCAATTTCTTCGTGCACACTAAACGAGTAGTCGAGAAAATTTACAAGTGTCGTGTCAGTCATTAGGACAACGTGTGTGTCAAGTTTCATGGCTTGAGTCACCGTGTCGTGTCCGCTAGGACGCCCGAGCAGCAGGACACTGCACGGTGTCCCCGTGCACGCGTTCGTGTCCAATTTTGGACACGAAAGAGACACGAAAATCCAATCAGTCTTCACAAAAATTAGTATACACATATAGAGCAACAATTTCATATAATTACATTTACAAAAATCGAAAATAAATTCCTTAGAGGCATTTAATCAAACACCTACAAAACAATACGACACGTGTCCGATACGGACACCAAACGGACACGAATTCCACCCAAATTTTGGGGACACCTAGGGGACTCCTAGATCTAGCCCTACATGCAAAGAAAACAGAAATTTAAATCAATTTAGAGGGTTTTACCTATATGTGCACAAAGCTTGGAAAAGCTTCAATTGGAGGATTCCTCCTTGCTATCCAAAAGCTCTCAAATTGTCCCAAGGCTGGGATTAACTTTCACAATCAGAAAATAGGAGGAAATTAGGCTCTAATGCAAGAAACTAGAGTAAAAAATGAATTGAAATGAGGAAGTTATGGATTGGGGAAGAAGGCTCTTTACCTCTTTCTTCAAACTTGTAAAAATTTAATAAAAGAGGCAAGAACAAGGAGGAGATTATTTATAGGAAAAGGGGAGCCCTAGTGGCTGGTTAAAAAGTGGAAAATTAGGGTTAGGGCTTAGTCTAATGGCTATGGGCCAAGTTGCACTAGTCATGGAACCAATTTCTTGGTCTCAAGCCTATGGACCAATTCACCAATCCTCCTACTCCAACTTGATCCTAAGTGTCCTAACTTGAGTTGACTTAAGTTAAACTAGGGTCCATACCATGTTAACTAGGTCACCAAGTCAAAGTCAAATCTAGGACAGTCTCTTAAGTCGCAGCTAGTCAAAAGTTAAAATCAATAATCACCAGTGCAATAAATCATAAAATAATTCAAAGAGGCTAAATGACCAAAATACCCCTAGGCTAAAAATGATAATTAAATCATCCTAATGACATGGTTAGGCTCTAGGTCATGCAATCTCTACAGTTTCACTAGCTGCACACAAAAATCACAAGTCATGACTTAAACCATTTTAAATAGTTTAAAAATAATTAAAAATCACCAAAAATTATAATATGAAATAAATACCAATAAATAATAATTATAATTACAAAATTTCAAAAATACCCTCATCTGGAAAACTGGGTGTTACAATCCTACCCACCTTATAAATATTTCGTCCTCGAAATTAAAATGATCGCATCCCCTCTATGTCAAACCCCCAGCAATTCAAAGTCGAAGTAACACAATCCTACTGGTCGTGATTTTACGGTCTCGAACAGGGTAGCTACGCTATCTAGGCAATCACAAGCAATATCCTGGCATGTACTAATGGAATCACACAACAAGATGGAAAGAAGAACAGGAAGACAGACCTGCTAACCCGTCACCCGTAGCGTCGGTCTAATCGACTGTCAGCACAAAAGCCCTGCCCCTCTGGGGTGTATCCCTCTGTTGGTACGGGGCACGGTGCCGTGCTACAGGTGGCCTAGCTCCCTCTATCTAATCCATGACACTCAAGTAATATCCACCCTGATATTCCACTCAAATTCTCTAGGGCACCATCTATATGGTATCTATCCTGCAATCTAATAATCATACCCGTCTATCCAGAACCATGTCACCAGAATCCTTGTCACACCAGTAAGTATGGCTGCGATAACCCATAGAGTCCACAACTAATGTACATACATCTAGAATCATGGTATTTAAAATTTTTGTATTGCCGCTAGCTTGGCTGCGAAAACCTTAAATTCTCACACCCGAGAAATATATCCAAAATCAGACTCTATCTCATCGTCCAACCAGCTGATATGGCTGTAGAAGACTCTAGATTCCATGACTGAGGCAACCTAGCCCATAATGTTATCTTGGTAGAAAATTAAGTCAATAATGAATACCAAGAATCCAATTCAACGATAAACAAGGAAGATAGACAGATACTGTCAGAATCAAATTTCGAGATAGTTTATAATGAGATTCTCAAGGGTCATTCCAGGAATCTTCTCAAGTAGTCCTAACTGTAATTGAGTGCCTCTCCGGTAAAGCCTATCTCTCAATCCTATTGCAGGCTCGCAGCAGTACAATTAAGTCGTCGTACTACCACATTATCGCTCTAATGCGACTCTCGACCTGCATGGGCCACCACTAAAAATGTGTCACGACCCGCATCCACTGTGAGGGTACGAGTACGTAACAGCGCCCAGCCTACGTCGCAGTGTCGACGGTAGAACGCTGTTCTAAGTCTCTAACTAATCATCAACTCATGCAGTATATAATGTACTCATCATGATCAACTCCGAACGGAGGACAAGTATAAGATATGGTGTAACTCAATCACAGTCTAAGCACGATAAGATAACACCGAAATATAACTAAGAATTTGAAGACAACAAGACTACTAATAAAATAACAACAACTCAACAATCTCAATCTCAAATCTCTATATACAACTCCAGTTCTAAACAGGAAAGCTAAAACAAGACAGACTAGATAAACTCCCGATCACTCCCGAGTGTCGGGCCATAGGTAGCTAAGCCATCTCCTGCTCCAGGGCAAGTAGGGCAAATGTCCTCAGGGCAGTCATCTGTAATATTTTTAACAGGTCCAGTCAGGACAGAAACGAGCACATCTCATCCAAAAAATCCAAGTAATGACAAATACTATAAAACAGTTATAGACAGTTATATTGATGATAATGGCAGTTTTATACAGGTAATGATGTAGAGAAATAGCAAAGGTACAAGGAATATAAGGTAATGAAATAAAAGAAGAATGATGGCAAAGAAGACTGTAAAACAAGATCTAGCTGAACTAGGGTAACATGTTATAAGTCCAGTTTGTACAATGTAAGTTGAGTGTAATCCCAATGTGAGTCTAATACAATTTGAGCCTAGTAAATGATTCTTGTACATGATGATTCTAGTAGATGATTCTTCTCAATGATTTGAGTGAAGTGATTCTTGTAAGATTCTTGTACACTAATCCTTGTAGGTGATTCTTGTAATGAGTATGGCACATCGCACGCTCGGCCAAGCGGTGATGGCTATCATTCTTGTAATACGGCACATCGCACGCTCGGCCAAGCGGCGATGGCTATCATTCTTGTTTGGTGATTCTTGTTGAATACGGCACATCGCATACCGGGCCCAGCAGCGATGGCTATCGTTCTTGTAATGATAATTCTTGTATGATTTGTACATTTAATACTTGTAGGTGTTTCGAGTAGATGAGTCTTGTGAGTGATTCGAGTAATAGGGTTAGACAAATCAAGTACATGTATTACGAATAAATGAATCTAAAAGATTAATACATGTTGTGACAGAGAATCAAATAGAACTATACTAGAACTGAATTACAGTAATCATCGAATAAATGAAAGAACTATCAGAGAATGTACTCGCCTGCTACTCTGAGAAGAGTAGTGTAATATCAGATGCCTGCACCAGAGTCACAATGTCCTAAATAGAGCAGTACAGGTTATAATATGTTTAAAACAAGGTAAATGATGTTTATGATGCAATCTACATGATTTCTAGGTCAAACTAGGTCAAAGTCAACTCTAAGTCAAACCTGGTCAACTGTCTAGGTCAAACTAGGTCCCAGTCAAAATTGGTCAACTCTGGGTAAACCCAAGTCAACTACACCAGTCAACTATACTAGTCAAACAAGTCTCACTAAGCCTAGCCAAGCCTAGTCTAGCACTCACACACAATCACAAAGCTAACACAAGCTACCATCACCAAAAATACATATATACATATATGCACGCAATGTATATAATTAACCATATAGGCTATTGCCTAGCATTCAATGTAGGGTACAAGTCATATATGCATATAGAGGGTGTAGTGTGTTGTCAAGCAAGGGGAGTGAAGAGGGTTCAAGGGCATATGTCTGTGTGTGCTAGTGTGGTAATATACACATGTGTGTGTAGTGTCTAGTGATGTGTGTAGTGTCTAATGATGCGTGTGGAAAGTGTCTTGACAGTTTAGGTAATAGGAAGGGCAGTTGTATACATTGTATTACAACACATCATTCTTGCATATTTTCATTCATTCTTCTCATAGCATGCATTGCCAACATGCATATATCATGGCATACCTACCTTATTCAATCATGTATTCATTTACATATGTAGTATACATATAGAAGGGTAGGGGGTCATGCATATATGTGTGTGTGGTGGGATATGTGTGGGCTGTTTGTAGCACCCAGTTTCCCAAATGAGGGTAATTTTAAAATTTCGTGTTTATAATTATTTTAATAATGATATTTAATTCATGATATAATTTTTGGTGATTTTAAATTATTTTAAAATTATTTAAATCAATGACTTGTGGTTTTGACGTTTTGCTAGTGAAACCCTAGAGACTGGTTGACCTAGAGCCTAACCATGTGATTATGATATTTTATGTCATTTTTGGCCTAAGGATATTTTTGCATTTGACCTCTTTGAATTATTTTGATATTATTTTATTATTTATGATATTGTTTTGGGGTTATTTGAGTCGGGTTCGAATTTCAACTCAATCTGACTTGAAACGGGAACCCGGGGGTAGTTTGACTCTAGTGGGACCCACACACTAGTTAGGCATGGCCCACATGATATTAAATTTAGTCCACATGATAGAAATATTTTAGTTAGAGGTTAGACTAATTATTATGGATAAGGTTAGTGTGATTAGAGACTTTAGAATGACTAATTTAGCCCCAACCAATTAGCCCTTTCCTAATACTCATAGAATAGGTTAGTGGGGGCATTTTGGACCTTACCATAATAGGACAAATAGCCTCATATGGCCAGCCACTTTGGGAGAGGATAGGCTCAAGTTTATTTCATTATTCTCATCCACACTCTCTCTCTTGTTCTTCCCCAAATTCCTAGAGAGCAATCCCTAGCAATTTCTCCACCAAATCCTTCCATTTTGCCACCAAATCTTCTTCTTTCCTTCTCCATTCTAGCCAAGGAGGAAGCTACCCAAGTTTGGGAGGATTCGGAGCTCGTTCGTGTCCTTTTGAAATCTCTACGTGTCGGTGTCGCTCCGGGAAGGCTTTTCTTCGATTCGATCTACCGGGAGGTATAAATCCCTTCTCCTTTTCATTTTCTCATGCATATAGGTCTATTTTGAACCCATAGGAATGACCTCCATGGTTGTATCTCCATTTATGTCCATTTTGTCTCCATTTGGAGGTCATAGGAGTGTCCTTTGTGTTGTGGTTGTGTCCATGTGGGAAAATCCCAAATTTGGACACACTATGTGTTGTTGTTATGTATGAATGAATTATTACATGTTTAATCTCATATTTTTGTATTGGAGATGTGTTCTATAGTGTCTCATATATATATATATTAGTGTAGAGAGTGAGTTCTTGATATATTATGTTATATACTTGTGTTCTTTTGTCTCAAACTACCCAAATCCGTCATGATTTCTATCCACGTTTTTAATTTCAGTCCTAACTTAGAAATGTCATAACTTCAAGCTCAAAGCTCGGTTTAATCTCCCGTTTTTTTTAAAAGAAGCGTATTGAAGTTAGCTTTCCAAAAACATGTATTAATAGGACTAATTCTTTCTATAACTTTTTGGAGAATTATTTGAGTGTCAGCTGTACGAAAGACAAACGCGTTCTCGGTGTTTTTACGATTCCGGGAGTTTCCGGAAACGAAAACGCGATCCGTTTGAAGTTTCGGAAAGCTAACACATAGATCTATAACATACTTTAATCCTAGATTTTAATTCATGCTGAGATGGTATAGTATTGATTATTAGTATGAGTTACTATTCGGCATATGCATTTTGTGCACCCTTGTGTGTAATATAATGTTCTATTTGATTTTAACCCATGTTAATGTATATACATTATGTAATTAAATAGAGAATGCAAGCATGAGTAAATGTTTAAATAAATGATGTATGAGGTGTAAGAATCCTATCTAATGTAAGCATGTATAAGTATGGCTTGTAATGAATATGTAGGTTCCATAGTATGTAATGTATGGTGCATATAGTGGTGCAAGAGAATAAATGAATGATGAATGAATGCAAGCATGAATGTAATGTAATAATAGATGTAATGTATGCAATATACAAGTTAATGAGATGTAATGTTCTATGTTAACACAAATCCTATATTACCTCATGTACCCCCTTACACTATGTTGACACTATCACACTTGACACATTGTTCACTTACACTTTGACACTCTTTGATATGTATACACTATGTATGCCTATTTAACCCTCACTTGCCCCTTTTCCATGTTCACATACACACACATAGCCTCTTAAATAAGTATTTATGAATACAGTTAACTTAGCTATGTATGTATATTATATATATGTTAGCATATTGTGTTGTAATATATATAAGTTTATATAACCATTTGAAATGCCATGATTATAGACCTAATGTTGAATACCAATATATGCATGTGTATATATGTGTAGACATATATAGCTTAAAGTAATAGATTACCTAGTGTATATCCAATGTGAATTCTTGCCTATTTGAGTATTGAATAATTGCATGCTATATAGAGTTGGGTGTATGTTGGCTTGTATAGCCTTGTATTGATGTGTGCTTGCTAGGATAGTCTTGGTTAGGCCTAGTAAGACTTGCTGGGTTAGGACATGACCTAGTTTGACCTAGTTTGACTAGTGCAGTTGACCAGAGTTGACCAAGGGTTGACTTTGGCCTAGTTTGACCTAGATTCATGTAGAATGTATTGTAGTGCTTTATATTACCCTTCTGGACATGTTGTGACTTGTGCTGTTCTAATTAGGAGCCAGACACCTCTCCTCGGACAGTATCTTTACCTTGGACATTCAGATATCAGGCGAGTACATTCTCTGATCATTTTATATCATGTTTAGGATTATATTTCCTGCTTTAGACTATCTTACTTGATGCTGACACGTTGGTAACACGGATTGGTACTATATGGATCCCTTCATGAGATGTTATCCCTCTCGGGAGCATCAGATACTTTTGTCATGTGTGTTTCACTTACATCACGTATCATATGCTTCTATCATCATGAATCTTCGGAAATCAGCTAGTGACTCATGTACCCTCATGATCACCGAGCCTTCATGAATCAATTCATGAATCGCCCTTTATGGACAACATAGTATAATCATGAATCTTAACGTAACTTGAATGGATCCTTGTGTATTGATTGGGGATGGGGGAGTATGAGTGAACATGTGAATAAATCCAAGTAGTGTAATCATGAATCAATTTCCAGTAGTGTAATCATGAATCAGTCCTTAGCCATTCACATGTTTATGCAGTACTCTGAATCACTAGCACTGTCTCTCTTTATATATATCATAGATATTTACTTACAGTCTCTCTTTTACATATGCTATTTCTTCAGATCCTGTATTTTATTCTCTAGCATGATTACATTTCCTTTCCTGTTATGACTTGTTGAGATGTATTGTGCTCGCTCCAGTCCTGACTGGACCTGTTGATAAATTTTACAGATAACCTGGAGGTTGCCTGCTAGCCTAGAGGAGACAGTAGAGGTTGTATAGATAGCTAGGGTTTATTCATAGTTTATTTTCAGTTGTCTTGAGATGTATTTATGGATTACTGTATTTGAGTTTGAGATGTATTCTGAGTTTATGTATCTTAGACACTTAGACTCTTCTGATCTCATGTTTTTCATTTGAGTTTTAATCTTATCGTGCTTCCTCTTCCTTAGTTGTGATTGAGTTTACATTCTGCTATGTCACCCCCATTCGGGGAGTATAAACTGTTTAGTCTTATACTGTTAGATGCATTGAGACCTAGGACAGCGTTCTACCGCCGACACTGCGGCGTAGGCTGGGCGTTGTTACGTTCTCGTGCCCTAACTCTAGGGTGCGGGTCGTGACACGTTTTTACTGGTGGCCCATGCAGGTCGAGATTCGCATTAGTGCGATTTCGTAGTAGCGCAACGACTTAGTTGTACTACTACGAGCCTGCTATAGGATATATAAATTAAGATATTAGGATGAGAGGATACTCAATCACTGTTAGGATTCCTTGAGAGATTCCTGGGATGACCCTTGAGAATCTCATTTTGAATTCTGATTTAAACTCCTTTTCTTTGTTTTGATTCACCTTTTTTCTTGATTTGAATTTGATTTTGTGGATTCATTGTAGAACTTTGAATCCTGGTATTAGTTGATGATTTTGATAAAATTTTGTAGTTGTTGATTTAATTTTGTATTTAGATTAATATTTTCAAATCCAAGGTACTCAATCACACTTAGGATTCTTTGAGAGATTTCTGGGACGACCCCTGAGAAACTCATTTTGAACTTCAATTGGAATTCCTTTTCCTCTTGTTTGGATTTACTCTCATTCCTTGCTATTGAATTTAAGCTTGATGGGTTCCTCTCGTTTGAACCGATGAGAAGGAACATATCTTCATTATTCTTTCTCGCCATTATTCCCTTGTATTCTTATTTACCTCTTATCTTAAACTCTGTCTCATACATTAATTACCCATATCTTGTCGTCCCTACCAGATGTACTTCGAAACCCTTGAATCTTCGTATCTTTTGCATGGGGAAGGCTAAGGAAGTGACGTAAATTATGTAGCTCAGAGAAGACGTAACTGGTTATTTTATGATGATCTAAAGGAAATCAAATGTGGAGTGTTCCATATGGAAACTTGAGATAGAAATGTGGTAAAGGTCTCGAATAGAATAAGGAGATGTATACTGCCAATCTGGAAACAATTACATTTAGAGAAATTTTGGGGTTATGAGATAGTTTATAGGTGTATTCAAAACTAATGAGGATATCAGAGGTCAACCTAGTTTTGAGAACTTAGAAAATCTTAGTTATTGATTCTTGGGAACTATTACAAGACTATGTAGAAATTTAGAGATGGAAAGAAGGATTTAATTGTATTCTATGATCATGCGAAGTTGAACTAGATATTGTAAGAGGGTGACTAGAGACAGGGAGAACACAAGAATTTTAAGCTATAGGAATTATTTTTAGATGATTGGGAGAAATTGTGGAATTCAAAAGTATAACATTTGAAGGTGAACGTTGAAAAAAATATCAAGGTTGATTTATAAACAAGAATAAAATTTTTGGGTGACATAGTGGTATTGGAGTTTAGTAAATACGAGACTTGACTTAAACAAGTACAAGGATTTCATAAACTGGATTTAGAGGTTCGGATTAATTTAAGACAAGGTGAAAGAACTTGGAAATTTAAATAAATGGTTAATGTTGATTCCTAAATGTGAGGGTTGTGCTTCAAGAGTGATGTTTGGAAATTGGGAATTGCCTACGATAGTCATGGTAAGGGTTTAAGTAAAGGTTAAATTTTCATATGGAGACTGGTGAGGTAAAGATATGATTGGCAAGTTATGACCAGATGAACTTAAGAGTATCAGAAGCAGATGACTAACTCGATCTTCATTATTTTTGTGCATTAATTACCACCTCTTGAACTCCCACTTTCTAATTGAGATCCTTGACATTCCTTATCGTGACTTTGATATTCGGAATGTAATACTAGCTGTTACCCTCCAACAAATCTTATATGCAAGACCTAGACGAGCTCACCTTTGTGTAGGTATATCATGTCCCACTAAAACCCGTCTTCTTGTACTCTATTTTCTTGATATAATTTTCTGGTCAACTGGCTAAACTATAACCTCTACCATTATACTAAATTTCTTCTTATTTCAATTAGAAATCCAGCCTTGACTCAATTCTTTCGACCCGACATGTGATGGTGTTCTTCTTGTTTCCTTAGATGTTTAACCTTGTACCTTATCTGATTACTTGACCCGTTGGTTAAGAAACTTGGACTATGTAATTCCTTTCATCATTACCACCCTTATATCTTGTGCTGCTAAATTAGCCTTAGTTTTGCAAGCTTATCTATTTTCGAGCTTGGTCATGACATATTTTATTGGGTGGCCACCCACTAACATATTGTCTAATCAGAACCGGTACATGATGGTCTGATCAACCTATTGCACTTTGGATCGCTTTTTCATGTATCAATCTACGAGAATGGAGACATAGTTAAACTTGACCCTAGAGTCTCATTCGCGACAGTCTTGACAATTCTCCTTGAAATCTTTTCATCGCCTATGAACCTCGTATTCGTACTCAGTCGAATTAAATTTAATCATGACCTGAACCTCCATCATTGGATGCTCGTGCTCATACTTTGATTTCATTGATTTCTCTTCTTGCCCAAATCTCGTTTTATCCCGAAATTGATCAACTTAGATCATGTCAAGACAAAAATCTATTTGTGATTTGTTGTACCTAAATTTTCAATTTTTGCCATTTTATGGAATAGTAACCTTTTAATAATTTCTTAGTTGCTTGTTAATGACCAATTTTCATATAGGATGGTAGACAACCCTACAACCTTGATGATTTCCCTTACCTTCCCAATTAGGACACCCTAGATTGTTTGTGTGTTGATACCATAGTACTGTTTTGACCTAGAATGACCAGTGCACCTAGGTGAGACTTTCAACTGCTACGGTATGCCCTGACCTGGTATATTATTCCTTCAAATTGCATGATATAGATTAAAAAAAAAATTTTGACCTTGATTGTTGGGAAATAGGGACGTCACCCCATTAGTATCAGTTGTAGATATATATAGGTTAGTCCTTGATGTGGGGATGTGTGTCTCTAAACATGTAGCTTATGAGATTTATGAGAGATTATAGTATCAGCCTTGATAGGATGTACTAGTCTTTTGGTGAGTATAAATGTGTTATGAGAGATAGGGGCCTATATGTCTTAGTAATGCATCGTTCCTATGGTAATAGAATGTATTAATAGATGGTTAATAGGAAGATAATAGTTT
This sequence comes from Iris pallida, assembly GCA_029216955.1. Classification (NCBI taxonomy): domain Eukaryota; kingdom Viridiplantae; phylum Streptophyta; class Magnoliopsida; order Asparagales; family Iridaceae; genus Iris; species Iris pallida. The sequence continues at coordinate 4,914,187 of JANAVB010000799.1, read as the reverse complement.
GAGCATACCTATAGCCTATGATCAGTTCCTTTTCATCCTTAGTTAAGACCACTTTAAAATAGGTCCAGTCCCTTGGATATAGGTTCCAGTCCATATTTTATTGAAGTTCCATTACCGTCGTACAGCAGAGCAGTATTGGAGGTATTCCTAGATTGACACTTTTTAGATGTTCGTTTATTATTCCAGTGTTAGGAAGTGTTACCTTAGATATTGGGTAGGTTAGAGGCTCTAGAAGGAGTACTATCGATCTTAAATTTCGAGGACGAAATTTTTCTAAGGTGGGTAGAGTTGTAGCACCCAGTTTCCCAAATGAGGGTAATTTTAAAATTTCGTATTTATAATTATTTTAATAATGATATTTAATTTATGATATGATTTTTGGTGATTTTAAATTATTTTAAAATTATTTAAATCAATGACTTGTGGTTTTGACGTTTTGCTAGTGAAACCCTAGAGACTGGTTGACCTAGAGCCTAACCATGTGATTATGATATTTTAATGTCATTTTTGGCCTAAAGATATTTTTGCATTTGACCTCTTTGAATTATTTTGATATTATTTTATTATTTATGATATTGTTTTGGGGTTATTTGAGTCGGGTTCGAATTTCAACTCAATCTGACTTGAAACGGGAACCCGGGGGTAGTTTGACTCTAGTGGGACCCACACACTAGTTAGGCATGGCCCACATGATATTAAATTTAGTCCACATGATAGAAATATTTTAGTTAGAGGTTAGACTAATTATTATGGATAAGGTTAGTATGATTAGAGACTTTAGAATGACTAATTTAGCCCCAACCAATTAGCCCTTTCCTAATACTCATAGAATAGGTTAGTGGGGGCATTTTGGGCCTTACCATAATAGGACAAATAGCCCCATATGTCCAGCCACTTTGGGAGAGGATAGGCTCAAGTTCATTTCATTATTCTCATCCACACTCTCTCTCTTGTTCTTTCCCAAATTCCTAGAGAGCAATCCCTAGCAATTTCTCCACCAAATCCTTCCATTTCGCCACCAAATCTTCTTCTTTCCTTCTCCATTCTAGCCAAGGAGGAAGCTACCCAAGTTTGGGAGGATTCGGAGCTCGTTCGTGTCCTTTTGAAATCTCTACGTGTCGGTGTCGCTCCGGGAAGGCTTTTCTTCGATTCGATCTACCGGAAGGTATAAATCCCTTCTCCTTTTTATTTTCTCATACATATAGGTCTATTTTGAACCCATAAGAATGACCCCCATGGTTGTATCTCCATTTATGTCCATTTTGTGTCTATTTGGAGGTCATAGTAGTGTCCTTTGTGTTGTGGTTGTGTCCATGTGGGAAAATCCCAAATTTGGACACACTATGTGTTGTTGTTATGTATGAATGAATTATTACATGTTTAATCTCATATTTTTGTATTGGAGATGTGTTCTATAGTGTCTCATATATATATATATTAGTGTAGAGAGTGAGTTCTTGATATATTATGTTATATACTTGTGTTCTTTTGTCTCAAACTACCCAAATCCGTCATGATTTCTATCCACGTTTTTAATTTCAGCCCTAACTTAGAAATGTCATAACTTCTAGTTCAAAGCTCGGTTTAATCTCCCATTTTTTTTAAAAGAAGCGTATTGAAGTTAGCTTTCCAAAAACATATATTAATAGAACTAATTCTTTCTGTAACTTTCTGGAGAATTATTTGAGTGTCAGCTGTACGAAAGACAAATGCGTTCTCGGTGTTTTCGCGATTTCGGGAGTTTTCGGAAACGAAAACGCGATCCGTTTGAAGTTTCGGAAAGCTAACACATAGATCTATAACATACTTTAATTCTAGATTTTAATTCATGCTGAGATGGTACAGTATTGATTATTAGTAGGAGTTACTATTCGGCATATGCATTTTGTGCACCCTTGTGTGTAATATAATGTTCTATTTGATTTTAACCCATGTTAATGTATATACATTATGTAATTAAATAGAGAATGCAAGCATGAGTAAATGTTTAAATAAATGATGTATGAGGTGTAAGAATCTTATCTAATGTAAGCATGTATAAGTATGGCTTGTAATGAATATGTAGGTTCCATAGTATGTAATGTATGGTGCATATAGTGGTACAAGAGAATAAATAAATGATGAATGAATGCAAGCATGAATGTAATGTAATAATAGATGTAATGTATACAATATACAAGTTAATGAGATGTAATGTTCTATGTTAACACAAATCCTATATTACCTCATGTACCCCCTTACACTATGTTGACACTATCACACTTGACATATTGTTCACTTACACTTTGACACTCTTTGATATGTATACACTATGTATGCCCATTTAACCCTCACTTGCCCCTTGACATATTCACATACACACACATAGCCTTTTAAATAAGTATTTATGAATATAGTTAACTTAGCTATGTATGTATATTATATATATGTTAGCATATTGTGTTGTAATATATATAAGTTTATATAACCATTTGAAATGCCATGATTATAGACCTAATGTTGAATATCAATATATGCATGTGTATATATGTGTAGACATATATAGCTTAAAGTAATAGATTACCTAGTGTATATTCAATGTGAATTCTTGCCTATTTGAGTATTGAATAATTGCATGCTATATAGAGTTGGGTGTATGTTGGCTTGTATAGCCTTGTATTGATGTGTGCTTGCTAGGATAGTCTTGTTTAGGCCTAGTAAGACTTGCTGGATTAGGACATGACCTAGTTTGACCTAGTTTGACTAGTGCAGTTGACCAGAGTTGACCAAGGGTGGACTTTGGCCTAGTTTGACCTAGATTCATGTAGAATGCATTGTAGTGCTTTATATTACCCTTGTGGACATGTTGTGACTTGTGTTGTTCTAATTAGGAGCCAGACACCTCTCCTCGGACAGTACCTTTACCTTGGACATTCAGATATCAGGCGAGTACATTCTCTGATCATTTCATATCATGTTTAGGATTATATTTTCTGCTTTAGACTATCTTACTTGATGCTGACACGTTGGTAACACGGATTGGTACTATATGGATTCCTTCATGAGATGTTATCCCTCTCGGGAGCATCAGATACTTTTGTCATGTGTGTTTCACTTACATCACGTATCATATGCTTCTATCATCATGAATCTTCGGAAATCAGCTAGTGACTCATGTACCCTCATGATCACCGAGCCTTCACGAATCAATTCATGAATCACCCTTTATGGGCAACGTAGTATAATCATGAATCTTAACGTAACTTGAATGGATCCTTGTGTATTGATTGGGGATGGGGGAGTATGAGTGAACATGTGAATAAATCCAAGTAGTGTAATCATGAATCAATTTCCAGTAGTGTAATCATGAATCAGTCCTTAGCCATTCACATGTTTATGCATTACTCTGAATCACTAGCATTGTCTCTCTTTATATATATCATAGATATTTACTTACAGTCTCTCTTTTACATATGCTATTTCTTCAGATCCTGTATTTTATTTTCTAGCATGATTACATTTCCTTTCCTGTTATGACTTGTTGAGATGTATTGTGCTCGCTCCAGTCCTGACTGGACATGTTGATAAATTTTACAGATAGCCTGGAGGTTGCCTGCTAGCCTAGAGGAGACAGTAGAGGTTGTATAGATAGCTAGGGTTTATTCATAGTTTATTTTCAGTTGTCTTGAGATGTATTTATGGATTACTGTATTTGAGTTTGAGATGTATTCTGAGTTTATGTATCTTAGACACTTAGACTCTTCTGATCTCCTGTTTTTTATTTGAGTTTTATATCTTATCGTGCTTCCTCTTCCTTAGTTGTGATTGAGTTTACATTCTGCTATGTCACCCCCATTCGGGGAGTATAAACTGTTTAGTCTTATACTGTTAGATGCATTGAGACCTAGGACAGCGTTCTACCGCCGACACTGCGGCGTAGGCTAGGCGTTGTTACGTTCTCGTGCCCTAACTCTAGGGTGCGGGTCGTGACACTGTTCTCAGTTTGGACTGTCAATGACAGTTGAAACAGGGAATTAAAAATACAATCCAATTTCAGGAAATGGTGTGAGTGTCCATACCATTCTAAATTCTCAGATTTCAGCTATTAACAGTGAGTCTCAGTTTAGTTGACAGTTCAACCTACTAAATCTCAGGATTATACAATGAACCTCATTCCAGTTTACCTGAAATCTCAGGTTCCAGGAATTACAATTGTGTGTGATAAAATCAGTGATTTAACACTACCAAATTACAGTACTTTAGCGACGGCCATTTAGCGACGGAAATTTTCCGTCGCTATTACCGTCGGATCACCGACGGATTTGTGACGGAATACCGACGGAAAGCAGTGGACAATTTTTTTTATTTTTTTATGTCCATATCCGTCGCTACGCCGTCGATAGGTCGTCGGCCAAGTAGCGACGGTTTTATATCCGTCGCTAGAACGTCGCATATTTTGGCGGCAAAAGCCTAAAATATTGGCGCGAGATTTACTGACGACTTAGCGACGGAATAATCCGTCGCTACTCGCGCGAGATTTACTGACGAATTAGCGACGGAATAATCCGTCGCTACTCCGTCGCTAAATTTACGTTCTAGACTTAAATTGAAACGACGGGGGGAACTTTTTCATTCCCCCCAAATTTTACTCTCTCTCCTCTCTCTCTCTCTCTCCCGCGGTGATCGATCGGCGACCCCCTCTCCTCTCTCTCCCGCGGCGGTGATCGGCGACCCCCTCTCCTCTCTCTCTCCCAAAGGTAATCCCCTCTCCCTCTTCCTCTCTCTCTCTCTCTCTCTCTCTCTCTTTCTCTCTCTCTCTCTCTCTCGCGTGCGCGCGGTGGTCGTGGGTGCAGCGGGCCGGGGGCGTCGGGGGCTGCGGGGGCAGCGTCGACTGCGGGGGGCGGCGGTGGCGGCGGTGGCGGGGGTGTGGAGGGGGCGGTGGGAGGGGACGGGAAGCGTTGGAGGGATGGGGGCGCGCGGGGGCTGGCCGCGGGGTGCGGGGGGTTACGGAGGGGGGCTGGCCGTGCGCGGGGGGCGGGGGGTGTGGAGGTTGCGGTGGGATCGAGGGAGCGGGCAGCGTTGGGGGGGGGACGATGGGGGCGGGGGCTGGCCGCGGGGTACGGGGGGGGTATGTGTGGAGGGGGGCTGGCCGCGGGGGGCGGAGGGTGTGGAGGGGCGGCGGTGGGAAGGGGCGGGGGGTGTGGAGGGGGCGGTGGGAGGGGGCGGGCAGCTGCCTCCGTCACTGCCTCTCTCCTGGCTAGCAACGTCATTTAGCGACGGCGACCAATAACGTCGCTATTTATTGAAAATAGCGACGTCATAAAAATAACGTTGCAAAACGTCGCTGGCTAGCGACGTTCTGCGACAGGCATAAATATTCGTCGCTGATGAGCGACGAATAGCGACGTATTATTAAATCACGTCGCCATGTGGGAAACTTCCTATTTGGACACATCAAGTGTTTGATTTATTGTTGGAATGAATATTTTGTATATTTATTCTCAGATTTTAGATGTGTTCTTGAGAGTATCTCATGGTATCATATTGCCTATATATATATACCATTGCAGCAGCAGCAATGCAGCAGCTGCAGCAGAAGCATGCAGCAGCAGCAGCAGTTAAATGCAGCAGCAGCAGCAGTTAAATGCAGCAGGGGGGAGGGGGCCGGGCATTGTTGGGGTGGCTTACTGCATCCATATTGCACCTGCCCAGCTCATCATCCCTTGTGTGCAGTCAGATGATACCCCTACTGTTTAGGGTCTTTGACAAGATGATATGTTGTGTTTACATATATCCTTATAGTTCTCCTACGTATGTTGAAGAAAACCTCTGTACTTTCTCCGGGTCATGCCGTCGGCTGTGCTGCTTCCCCCTCCTATTCCTGCCCCCTTCTTTTCCGCCTACTCTACACTTGAGCTGGATATCATGTGTGGCTGAGAGAGTCAAATAAGAAGAATGGAAGCAGGGACGAGCAGATGGGTCTAGAGCCATCGTGGAGGAGAGGACGTATACTGTGATAATATCTTCTTCAACATTCGATCCCACTACTGATATCATTTCTGTAAGGGTGATCTCTCAGAGTATACGTCCTACTCAGATGTATCTCTTGGAGTATCCTCTCCGATTTGGTTGTCTTCTGAGCCATCCGTTCTCACACTTAAAATACAGGGATAGGATTCTGTGTTTCGTATTTTCGGCGAACCCAGGGATTGGATTCTGTATTTTGTTTTTTGGTTTCTGTATTTTGTTTCCAGCTCCATTTGCATTAATCTACGGTACGACATGGTGATCAGGACATATATAGTCCCTGCAGCCATTCGACTGGCGAGGCAGAAACTATGTAGCCGTAGATAAGTTGACTGTCCTCCGACCCTCATCCCTCGGCAATGATGATACGACAACCTATCACTATATCTTATATAGTAGTAGATGATGTCTTAGTATTACATTATGTGAGTTCATCTTGATTCTGTTACGTTCTTCAGATACTAGATACGATAAGATCATATACTACACCATATGTACAGAACATAGATGATTCACACTAATGTATGCTAGAATAAATTTTGGGTTGTGTATTCTGAGCCATCCGTTCTCACACTTGAAGATAAATTTTCAGTATAACGACGGATATTAGGTTACTCTTCAGTATAATTGATGTCTATTCTTGGATAATTGGTGTGCATTAAATTCGTATATGCATATTTCGTCTATGTGATTTTTGGATATATACCTACGCTGGGTTATAAGCGATGATCTGATATACAAAGGAGGTGCTGCCGAAATTTTTGTAGACATTTGGATACATTGTATGTTCGGATATTTTTTTTATGTTTGGATAATTTAATGTTGGATATTGGATATATTGTGTTGGTAATATTTTGTTGGATATTGGTGTCGGATATGGATATTTTGCATATGGATATATGGTGTTGGATATTGGATACGTTGGATATTCGTGTTGGATATGGATATATGGTGTTGTATATGGATATTTTGCATGTTTGATATTGTGTTGGATGTGTTGTATAAACAGGAAAGAGTCTGTTTGTAGTATTTTTTTTTTCAAAAATTAGAAGTTAGCGACGGACTGGCGACCACTCAGCGACGGATAGTCCGTCGCTAACTGGAGAAACTGAGTTTAGCGACGGAGTGGCGACGTAAAAACCGTCGCTACCTGGAGCATTTCAATAAAGCGACGGATTGGCGACGGACTATCCGTCGCTAACTGTAGGAATTTAATGTATCGACGGATTGGCGACGTAATATCCGTCGCTACCTGGAGTATTTTACATTGAGCGACGGTTTAGCGACGGAATGTCCGTCGGCCTGGTTCTGTTTGATGTCCATAAATTTTGCAGTTAGCGACGGATGTTTTGTCGCTAATACGACGCTAATCCGTCGTACACCTCGGCGGATTAGTGACGGCATAACGACGACCTGCCGTATGGGAAAATCTCTGATACGCTTTTACCGACAAATTTACGACGGATTAGCGACGGATATTGCGTATCAGAATATCACTGATACGGTTTTGCCGACTCTTTAGCGACGGATTTTTCCGTCGCTAACCCTATATCCTGATACATGTTTTGACGAAAGCTAGTCGGTAATCCGTCGCTATATATATTTAAATGCGCCGACGGTATTCCGTCGCTAAGTCGTCGCTGAGCGACGGAGTAGCGACGGATATGTTTTAGCGACGAGGTTATTCCCGACGGCTGTTTTACCAAAATATCCGTCGGTAATCCGTCGGTATTTATTTTTGGCGACGGACTACCGACGGATAAGGCCGTCGGTAAATCCATGTATTTTGGTAGTGTAATGTGTCAATGTGAATAGGTTTGTGTGTGTACTGGTGTGTGTGGGTGTGTGGATATGTGAGTTCTCAGTGTCAATGAGTGAAGGCCATATGTGTGTGTACATTTGTGTATAACACATGGCTCAAGTTTGAGATCCTGAAATCATCTCAGGAACTCATAGTTAACAGTCATTAAAACTCAGGTTTTCAAAACAGTCTAACAGTGTTTAGGAAGTGCAATGACAGCCCATGCCATCCCAATCCAAATTCTCAGGTTTCACATGAGGTAATGAACCTCAGTTCTCAGAATTCAGAAATAGGTAATCAAGGAAATTCATAACTGTACATCTCAGGAAATTCATCTAATAACAGTAAATCAAACCTACTACCCAAATCCTAATCTCAGTTTAATATAGGAAAGAAATCATTAGAAAACAAACTCAATTTCTAATCTTTCTTAAAACCAGAATTTGCATTAACAGGGATTTCATAGTCCATGCCATTAATAACATGATATGAAATATATTTAGGAATATCATCATAAGAAATCACATGGGAACTCAGTTATTAATGTTTGAAAATAAACTGGAAATCTCAGGACTACAATTGTGTGTGTTCTCAGGAACTATAGACAGTTTTATAACCTACTAAAACTCAGGTTTAAACCTATATTTCAGTTTAAAACAAAGTGAAACAATATATATATCAAACCACATTTATCTCAACATGAATCCAGGTGATTAACATCAGGAAAAAGTAGTTTAAATCACCCAAATTCAGAAAATGATAAAAACAGTGCAACATGACTCTGAGACAGTTAGGGAGTTTGATTCTCAGGTTTAGTACATTGGGATTCTCAGGTTTAATACATTGGTATTCTCAGGAAAACAATAGTTCAAAATCAGTAAATCAAGGATACATTGACAGTTACAAGATACCCAAAACCAAATCGAAAACTAAAAATCTCAGACACCAACTTAGACCATTATCAACAGCAAACTATAAAGGTATAATGAATTTAACATGGCAATATAATCTTTGAAAACAGGTTCAACTGAAGTTAATCTAGCATTTAAACTAACAGTGCAAAAATCTCAGAATGTATCAGTTCACAGTGCTAAACAATTTCGAAACCCAAATTTACCATTCAAAATTGCATCACAACTAGGTGAACCTAGTGTACAGACCTAGGGACATGTTAGGCATGTCCACGTGTCCGTTCGTGCCCATAAATTAGGACACAAACGTGTCCAAATGTGCAAAAGTTCAGTGTATCAGAAAGGCACTGAAGGCTGCCTCGTGCAGTGGTGTCGAGCAACCTAGGGGCTCGTGTGTCGACCCTAGAGCCTCGTGCTCGTGTCCAACCCTAGGGTAGGTATAGGGCTATGGATACAAGTGTCTGTATCGTGTCTAAAGTGTGTCGTGTCCGAGTTTAGCGTGCGTATCAGTGTCACGAAAAACGCGTGCACAGCACTGTACAAAATCAGTGCAGGTCCAATTTCTTCGTGCACACTAAACGAGAAGCCGAGAAAATTTACAAGTGTCGTTTCAGTCATTAGGACAACGTGTGTGTCAAGTTTCATGGCTTGAGTCGCCGTGTCGTGTCCGCTAGGACGCCCGAGCAGCAGGACACTGCACGGTGTCCCCGTGCACGCGTTCGTGTCCAATTTTGGACATGAAAGAGACACGAAAATCCAATCAGTCTTCACAAAAATTAGTATACACATATAGAGCAACAATTTCATATAATTACATTTACAAAAATCGAAAATAAATTCCTTAGAGGCATTTAATCAAACACCTACAAAACAATACGACACGTGTCCGATACGGACACCAAACGGACACGAATTCCACCCAAATTTTGGAGACACCTAGGGGACTCCTAGATCTAGCCCTACATGCAAAGAAAACAGAAATTTAAATCAATTTAGAGGGTTTTACCTATATGTGCACAAAGCTTGGAAAAGCTTCAATTGGGGGATTCCTTCTTACTATCCAAAAGCTCTCAAATTGTCCCAAGGCTGGGATTAAATTTCACAATCAGAAAATAGGAGGAAATTAGGCTCTAATGCAAGAAACTAGAGTTAAAAAGGAATTGAAATGAGGAAGTTATGGATTGGGGAAGAAGGCTCTTTACCTCTTTCTTCAAACTTGTAAAAATTTAATAAAAGAGGCAAGAACAAGGAGGAGATTATTTATAGGGAAAGGGGAGCCCTAGTGGCTAGTTAAAAAGTGGAAAATTAGGGTTAGGGCTTAGTCTAATGGCTATGGGCCAAGTTGCACTAGTCATGGAACCAATTTCTAGGTCTCAAGCCTATGGACCAATTCACCAATCCTCCTACTCCAACTTGATCCTAAGTGTCCTAATTTGAGTCGACTTAAGTTAAACTAGGGTCCATACCATGTTAACTAGGTCACCAAGTCAAAGTCAAATCTAGGACAGTCTCTTAAGTCGCAGCTAGTCAAAAGTCAAAATCAATAATCACCAGTGCAATAAATCATAAAATAATTCAAAGAGGCCAAATGACCAAAATACCCCTAGGCTAAAAATGATAATTAAATCATCCTAATGACATGTTTAGGCTCTAGGTCATGCAGTCTCTACAGTTTCACTAGCTGCACACAAAAATCACAAGTCATGACTTAAACCATTTTAAATAGTTTAAAAATAATTAAAAATCACCAAAAATCATAATGTGAAATAAATACCAATAAATAATAATTATAATTATAAAATTTCAAAAATACCCTCATCTGGAAAACTGGGTGTTACAGAGGTCGGTACTTCCTCGCAGCCCACTCAAGCTCCGTCGGCGGACGAGCTGTGGATGACCGTCGCTGGTGGACTCTATAGGGATACGTACTACGGTACGGGATCCTATGGCGTCCTAGTTGTGACCCAGTCCTCTAGGGCATCTCCTGCTAGTGTGCATGGTCCACAGCCGTCCCAAGAGTCTGCCCGAGTCCACCAGATGATGGAGTCTCTCCGTGACGACCTGCTACGACGGATCGAGGAGCAGTCTCAGCACCCTACGGACGATCCTGTGCTGCTAGCACGATTGGATGCGCTCGACCGCGGCATTATGGAGCTCATGGAGGCGACTGAGAGGACAGAGCGCATCGTTGGAGGGTTAGAGCGCACGGTGACGGAGCTGTAGACAGCACAGGTGACCATGACCGATAGGCTGAGATTGGTGATGGATTCGATGGTCCAGAGCAGTGATAGACTGTTATCTACCATGGATCCATACAACCAACAACTTACAGCGTTGGAGCGTACTGGTCCTCCGGGTGCGCCTTCATCGTCGTCGACTCCGCCGCCTCCACCGCCTTCTTCATCGACACCGACTCCACCGACGTCACTGCCTGCTCCATCGGTATCTATTTCACTTGAGGAGTATGAGTTGTTCTTATCCCTTCGTCGCGGCGATGCCCCTCCTGCACCAGATCCCTAGTAGTCCTAGTTAGGACTGTTTGTTTGTGTTTGTTTGATCCTTTGTTTGTGACTTGGATATTTGTTGGTTGTGTAGACTTGGATGTTTGGATCATATTTGTTGGATCCTATTCTATTTGTTGGTTATTTGTAGACTTTGGTTATTTGGTTGTAGACTTTGTTATTTGGTGTAGACTTGGTTATTTGGATACTTGTTGGTTGTGCCTATTCTATTTGTTGGATCCTATTCTATTTGTTGGATCCCATTCTATTTGTTGCCTGCTACATTGTGTTATACTGTTGTTTATGTTATTATTCGTTTCAATTGGATGTTAATGTGCTTCTGTAGTTTACGTTTATCGGTGTTGAGTGTTCCACCGAGGGGGTCGGCGAACCCAGGGAGAAAAGGATATCTGTTATACTGTGTCTTTATGGTTATTTTTTTAAACTGCAGGGAGAAAAGGACATTCTTTATTTTATTTTTTTATTTTTTTTGCAGATTTAGCGACGTTCACCGACGTTTACCGACGTCCACCGACGTACGTTTGCGTCGGTAAACGTCGGTAAATCTGCAAAATTTTCCAGGGTACCGACGTTTACCGACGTCCATATACGTCGGAGACCGTCGGTAAACGTCGGTGAACGTCGGTAATAATCCCAGGAATTATCGACATTTAGTGACATTTTAAACGGCGGTAAACGTCGGTAAGTTCCCAGGATTTTACCGACGTGTAGCGACTTTCAACACGTCGCTAATCCACCGACGAAACGACGGTAGACGTCGGTAATATCCCAGGATATACCGACGTAAATATACGTCGGTAAACGTCGGTATTTGCGACGTTCGGCGACGTTTTAAAGATCAGCGACTTACGTTTCTGCGACAAGTCCAAAACGTCGGTAATTGCGTCGGTAAATATTTTTAGCGACATAATTTGTCGTTTTAGCGACGTCTTTAGGCGTCGCTAAAATGACTTATTCTTGTAGTGGTATCCCATGGAAGCTAAACTGCAACTCAGCAAGGACCTTGAAGGAACCCCAGTCGATCCGACGCAATATAGGCGCATCATTGGCTGTCTCAGGTACTTAACTCACACTCGCCCAGATATTTTTTATGCTGTTGGAATGGTGAGTAGGTACATGGAGAAGCCAACAACCACGCATTACCAAGCTGTGAAACAGATCCTCAGATATGTGAAGGGAATACTTGAGTATGGACTCATGTATGAAAGAGGACATGCTGAAGATGAACTGTATGGATTCACCAACAGCAACTTAGCCGGAGATGTCGACGACATGAGGAGCACCAATGGAATGACATTCTACCTCAACAAGAACCTGATAACTTGGGCGTCTCAGAAGCAAAAAACTGTCGCGTTGTCCTCCTGTGAAGCTGAGTTCATGGCGGCAGGAGTGCAGCATGTCAAGCTTTGTGGCTGAGGAATCTGCTAAGTGAAGTAATTGGTCGCGAGCCCAAGCCAGTCACACTCTATGTCGACAACAATTCTGCAATTACGTTGATGAAGAATTCAGTGTTTCATGGACACAGTAAACACATTGATATTCGCTTTCATTTTATTCGCGAGTGTGTTGCAAGAGGGCAAATAAAGGTGGAGTACGTGTGCACTGGGAAGACGTTCTCACGAAGGCTCTCGCCAGAATAAAGTTCGCTGAAATGTAGCAGGAGCTTGGAGTTTTCAACCTAGATCAAATCTAGATTAAGGAGGAGACTGTTTGTGAATAATCTAGGCTAGCTCCTAGTTTACCTATTCTTTAGGAAGCTTCCTAGTCCTTGGCACCTTTGTGTGGCCAGGAGGAGTTTCCTCCTTTGCTTTGTTGTTGTCCACATCTTTCAATCTTTGTATAGCCTATATAAAGGCACAAACCTATGCTGAATAAAACACAACACAAGCTTCCTCTTCTTATTCTATCATTGCCTTCTCCAAACATAGTGTTTGCACCTTGTCAGCTTTCTCCAGGTTACAACCAACAGTTTATACGTTAAGCCATTATTGTTGGAAAATATCAAAACATGTAAATTAAGGTTTCGTGCCACAACTTATATATATATATATATATATATATATATATATATATATATATATATATATATTACAGAGCAACTTGTCATTTTTCAGCTTGCTTTGGCGATATGGTTGAGTAACAGACTCTGCAACAGTGCTAAGAAAACAAGCAGAAGAGAAACTAATTCAACACAAAAGTTGTTGAAACAAATTTTAAGGACACATACTTCAAACTTGTTAAGTAATATCAAACCCTAATATCATCATTCGGGAGGATGCAGACATATATTGGGGTGGGCTCTGCTCAACCCAAAAAATTTCTTTTATATATATATATATATATATATATATATATATATATATATATATATATATATATAATGGATATGTGGCGAACTCGTCTCCACTAGAGTCGAACTCTTGACCACTTGGACCGCATGCATTTCTCTTAACCACTAGGCTAGAGGTCATTTATCCACCAAGTCCATAGAAAGTCTTTTGACCAAGTAAAAGTTGTAAAATGGACACTAAGTCTATCTCAAGTGGGAAGGCCTCAGGACTTGTGGAATATGACTAACATTGTGATATCTTCAAGATGCACCAACAAGCTTATTTGTGTTGTAATAATTGGGACATAGATATATCACCACCATCCCATGAAATCTAGTGGTATCCTAATTGATAATATAAGTTTCTTTTCAAGGGTGGAACCTGACATTCCAATTGGGAAAACTGAAATAGTTTGAGGTGAACTTAGGTGTGGACTCAAATTTAAAAAAAAAAAAAAAGGAAAAAAGGAAAAAAAAAGGGTAATGATAATTTGATTTAAGATTTTGATAATTAATAATTACATAGAAAAATATTTCGAGTTTTAATAAGTTAGAACAATCAGAAGTTCAAGATTTAGGATTGAGGAGTTACAACAGACTGCAACAAACTTCTCCTTAAAGAAATGCAGGATGTTTAAGACATATTTGCAATGTTTCATGCGACGTTACGAGATAGTCATCCACGGAGGAGGGCTCGGGTGGAATCGCCTATCGCGAACAAAGATGATACAAAAATCTCACAAGGAGCGGTCAAAAAGATGACGATCATGGTGCGAATCGCCGATTGAGCTAACGCAGTTGGGACGGTGTCGACAGACACACTCGATATGATATGACGACTTGTGTGCTGGAGGTTGGTTCGACTACGATTATGCGTAAGGGCGCTGCTGCATGTCCCGCAGCCAGCTGGCAACCTCCTATTGGCAGGTCAACCGGCCTGGACCCATGCCTATTGGTGGGGGGGGGGGGGGGGGGGGGGGGGGGGGGGGGGGCAATGGGAGCATGCCAGCTGGCGTGCGGTCTTTCCCGCAAGCGGGCCAGATACTGTACATTATTCCCTACGTGCCACCACACTTAGCTGCAAAAACCTTAAAAAGAATGTTCTGGCATTTAGTAAAGATCACCTCATGCATTCTCGTTTGAATCATTTAACGACATGCCACAGTGAGCTGTGATTAGTACAGCTAGCTGACGTTCAGCAACAAATTCTGCAACCGTACTGCTACAGCTGCTATAGGAAATAGAGAGAATTGAGTGACAAACGTTATTGTTCTTGATGCATCATGAGAACGAGATCAAGAAGAAAAAAATGACACAAACATGCAAATGAACCAACAATTTTGACATGGGCGGCTAACTATCAAGATCATGAGCTAGACACGGAACCGCCCCCGGAAGATCTCGATCTTGTCGCCCTCCTTGACGCCGTGCGAAGCGAAAGTGCGGTCGTCGTTGGCCATCGGAATCCGATCGTTGAGGACGAAGAAGTACTCCGCCGGAGGAAGAGGGAAATCCGGCGCCGCGTCCCGCACCCTCTCCAGCTGCCTCCTCAGCTCCCCCACGCTCTCCGACAGCTTCACCACCACCGGCATCCTCTTGCCCCCGCACGCCGACACCACCGTCACCTTCGCCTTCCTCGGCGGCGGCGGCCTCATCACCAGGTACAGCACCATCCCGTGGTCGTCCACCCCGTACTCGTACAGCATCCCGTCGTCCCGGAGCTCCACCTCGCCGTCGTCCCCCGCGAACAGCGCGATCCTCCCCACGGGAATGCGCTCCGACTCCGCAATCCTCTCCCTGAGCCGGCAGATGGGCTGGGTCGTGGCGTCATGCACCAGGGTGAGCTCCCTCGCCGGAGGCGGGGAGGTGATGCGGACGTACAGCTGGAGCATGAAGGGAAGGGTGGTGTCCGGCTCGACGTCGAGGCGGACGAGGGAGGAGTCCTCGACTCCGTATCGCTCCGCGAGGACGTCGTCCTCCTGTAGCATCATCTCGCCGTCGAAGTAGAGGATCTGGCAGGCGAGGGGGAATCCCTGGGACTTCTGGATCTTCTTCTTGAGCTCGAGGAGTGTGCCGAGCGGCTCCATCTCCACGCTGAAGTGCCTCCCTTTTGATGTCTCAACGATCACCTCCATTGCTAACTAATTTCTTTGAAACTACTGAAAGAAACCCTAAATTCTTTGAAACTACTGAATGAAACCCTAAAATTCTCTACATTTCCGTTCCTACTATAGCCAGCTAGTTATGCATTATATAGGCCTGCAGACCTCTGCCAAATGGAAACCTCTAGAAACTATAGCTATGGTTGATTTCTTGTTCTCAAGGGTTTCTAGAAAGAAATCCATTAGTTTTTCGATCAATATCAAAAATATTATTAATTTCTTTGCAGGAAAGAAACCTAAATTACTCGATCGGACACTTCTCCTTATGAATTCCAACGGAATTATATCAACTACATTAATATCTTTGTCATTGTTATTACAGTCTTCAAACCAAGTTTATCGTTGTCATTATTGTTGGACAATATCAAAACATGTATATTAGGATTAATGCTATATGTACCTCCAAAATGTACCTCCTTCATGTCCCTCGTCACATGGCACAGCCTTATTGACCCAAGCAAATAGGAGGGGAGTTGGGAGGAAGACATGAGCCAATAGAAGAGGACCACGTGGCGGAGGGACATGAAAGAGGTACATTTTGGAGGTACATAAAGTATTTTCCATTAGGGTTTCATGTCACAGTAGGAAAATATCATTTTGCCCGAAGAAAAATGCTATTTTGACCATACAGGTCCACTTCCGTGTGGCGGCCAGCTATCGACCTCCATGCTAACATGGGCCCATCCCGGACAAGAGTGTCGATGGTGACATGCCACCTGTGTGGGCACCGGACATTAATAAAAGCGTCCCCGGAATATTACAGAGAAACCAACGTAGCTTGCATTTTCAGCTAGCTATGGCCATATGGTTGAGCGACGGACTCTGCAACACTGCTCTACGTACTGCTACTGCTGAGAAACAAAACAGAAGATAAAATAATTGAGAAAAAAAGTTGTTGAAACAAATATTAAGGATACATACTTATAACTTGCTAACTAATATCAAACCCTAATCAAGAACTATCCCCTGCAGCCTCCTGCGCAGCTCGCTCACGTTGTCCCTGTGGCTCGCATCCACCGCAACCCTCTTGGTGCCGAACCCAGACTGCACCGCCACTTTCTCGAGCTCGGGCGGGATCGTCTATCGCGAGCAAAGATGATACAATAATCTCACAAGGAAGAGGGGTCATGACGACGATCATGGCGGTGAATTGCCGATTGACGAACTGAGCTAACGCAGTTGGGATGGTGTCGACAGACACAATCGATATGATATGACGACAACGAAAATGATGACTTCCGCAATAACTGGAGGTCGGTTCAATGACGGTTATCCTCATCAACATTACGGTGTCCATGTGGACACCGCCGCCAACTTCACCTTCTCCGGTTGCCTCATCCAGCTTGAGTTGGAGGTGAAGCCTAACATTAAAGTGTGCCGCTAGCACAATACATAAACCTTTACAAAAAGGAAAATACTATATGTACCTCTAAAGTTTTATCACTCCATGTCCATCCATCACGTGGGTTCATGTCTTCCACCAACCTCATCTCCTATTTGTTTCGGTCAATAAAAGAGTGCCACATGGCAGAGGAGAATGGAGGGATTAAATTTTTGGAGGTACATGTAACATCACTCTTAATAAGAATTGTGACATTTATAACGATCACCACATGCATTCTCGTTTGAATCGTTAACGACAAGCCACGGTGACCTGCTGTGATTAGTACAGCTAGCTGAAGTTGAGCAACAAATTCTGCAACACTGCTACTGCTTGAAAATAGAGAATTGGGTGACATAAGTTCTTGTTCTTGATGCATGAGAACGAGATCAAGAACGGAAAAATGACACAAACTTGCAAATGAACCATGCAACAATTTTGACATGGGCGGCTAACTATGAAGATCATGATCTAGACACGGAGGCTCCCCGGAAAGATCTCGATCTTGTCCCCCTGCTTCACGCCGTACGAAGCAAAAGTGCGATCGTCGGCCATTGGATTCCGATCGTTGTGGATGAAGAAGTACTCCGCCGGAAGGGGGAAATCCAGCGCCGCGTGCGCCCTCTCCAGCTGCCTCCGCAGCCCCCCCACGCTCTCCGCCAGCCTCACCTCCACCGGCATCCTCCTGCCCCCGCACGCCGACACCACCGTCACCTTCGCCTTCCTCGGCGGCCTCATCACCAGGTGCACCGTCATCCCGTGGTCGTCCACCCCGTAGTCGAGCAGCACCCTGTCGTCCCGGAGCTCCACGTCGTCGTTCGGCCCCATGAACAGCGCGAACCCCTCCACGGGGATGCGCTGGGACTCCCCGATCCTCTCCCGGAGCCGGAGGACGGGCTGGGTCATGGCGTCGTGCACCAGGGAGAGCTCCCTCGCCGGGGGCGGGGAGGTGATGCGGACATACAGCTGGAGCATGAAGGGACGGTTGCGCTCCGGGACGACGACGAGGCGGACGAGGGAGAAGTCCTCGACTCCGTAGAGCTCCACGAGGACGCCGTCCTCCTGTAGCATGGTCTGGTCGTTGCAGGAGAGGATCTGGCTGGCGATGGAGAATCCCTGAGACTTTTGGATCTTCTTCTTCAGCTCGAGGACTGTGTCGAGCGGCTCGATCTCCACGCTGAAGTGCCTCCCTCTTGATGTCTCAACAATCACTTCCATTGCTAACTATTTTCTTCTAAACTACTGAGAGAAACCCTAAAATTTCTCTACTTCGCATTCCTACTATAGCCAGCTAATTATACATTATATAGGCCTGCAGGCCTTTGCCAAATGGAAACCTCTAGAAACTATAGCTAGGGTTGATTTCTTGTTCTCCAGGGTTTCTAGAAACTAATTGATTGCTTTTTCAATAATTATCAAAATGCCATTATTTTCTTCAGAAGAAAGAATTAAAAACTTGTGTAAGGAATAATGCTATTTGTCCTTCCAAATTATATCTCCAAACCATCCCTCCTTACGTGGTAGCTGACGTGGCATGTTGATGTGGCAACTGACGTGGCAAATTTTAAAATTCAAATTAACATTAAATTAATGTTAATATTAACATTAAAAATTAATATTAACGTTAACATTAACAATAATATTAATATTAACATTAGCATTAATATTAACATGGACAAAATTGGATAATTAACTTTTTTTGGATTAAAATTTGCCATGTCATCGGCTATGTCAGATGACACATAATATTATTTAACATGCCATATCAACTGCCACATAAGGAGGAATGTATTAGAGGGACAATTTGGATGTACGAATAGCATTATTCTTGTGTAAGAGAAAGAATATATAATGTAATAAAAACCTCAATTATGGTATTTGGCTCCCAAAAATTTGGGTGATGTCATCTCCCATTATGTG
Source organism: Iris pallida (assembly GCA_029216955.1). Taxonomy (NCBI): domain Eukaryota; kingdom Viridiplantae; phylum Streptophyta; class Magnoliopsida; order Asparagales; family Iridaceae; genus Iris; species Iris pallida. The sequence goes on along the minus strand of JANAVB010000799.1, from coordinate 4,895,155 downwards.
GTATCTGATATGGCAACTGACATGGCAGATGACTTGTCATATTTTGACCCAAAAAATTAATTATCCAAAAAAAATTATTGTTAATGGTAATGCTAATTTTAATATTAATTTTAATGTTAATGTTAGAATTAATGTCAATGTTAATATTAATTTAATATTCATGTTAATTTTATATTAATTTTAATTTTAATACTAATGTTAATTCTAATTTTAATTTTAATTTAATGTTATTACTAATGTTAATCTTAATGTTAAAGTTAATATTAATGTTAATGTTAATTTTAATATTAATGTTCAAATTAATTTGACATTAATTCTAATATTAATTTTAATGTTTAATTTTGCTATGTCAACGGTCATGTTATCAGCCATGTCATATGTCACATAATAAGAGACGGTATCATCCAAGTTTTTTGCGAGCCAATTAGCATTTTTGTGAAAACCTGGTCAAACCATTGGCAGCAATTGTGTTCCATCTGGAACTGCTAGGTGTCCAATCAAACATCTTGTCTTTATATATATATATATATATATATATATATATATATATATATATATATATATATATATATATATATATATTATTTTATTTTTATATATATATATATATATATATATATATATATATATATATATATATATATGGGAGCGGATCGGGAGCCCCGCCCGCGGAGCCCCGCCGAAGCTCCCGCCCCCCTTGGCCGTTGGATCGCGCGGGCTCACGCGGGCCCCACGCGGGCCCCGCGCGATCCGATGGTGCAGGGGGGGCGGGGCTTCGACGGGGCTCCGCGGGCGGGGCCTTTGATCCCCTCCCTATATATATATATATATATATATATATATATATATATATGTGAGAAAAATGTACATATATATTTGTACGGAAAGAAAATAGAGAAGTTAGTTTTTATCCCTAATTTTTTTTAATAAAGGCTGGACAATGTACATAGTCTTGGATGGCGCATTTCTGAGCAGTTTCCAAACACCATTATATATAAGGAGAATTTATGGAATGCCCAACAACTAAAAAAGTTTTATGTAAAACCCACCGCTAAAAAAACTTTCATCGCGTGCCCAAAATTAGAGAAACTTATCCAAAGCGGATTCCAAATGACCCTTTTGCCCTTCCTTTTAATTTATTGAAAACACCCACGAAACTGCTCTTAAAAATGTTTCGATACTTCATCTTGTTCCATACGCTGCTCACTTTCGAATCTAGGTTTTCTCCTCAAAAATCTTCAAAAACTCGTCGAAAAATTTCGGAAAGACCGAGACAAACGACAAAAGTGCTAAAACGGAGGTCCAAACATCATTTTTTTTGCGATTCTAAAATTTCGGAAGGCCGTCTAACAAAAAATTTGTTACTTTCAGTCTCTTCGACGATACGCTCATTTTGAGACAAACGGGACCTCGTTTCGACCTCCCAGTCAAAAGTTATGGCCCTCCAAAGTTTCAGCTAACCATAAAATGCAAGAGAATGGCCATTCTTCGTGTTAGAACACAAAAAATGTTAATTTCGCATGAGGGTGGTCATTCTCCGTGTTAGTAACACGGAGAATGGCATTCTCCGTCTTAATTTACACGGAGAATGACCATTCTCCGTGTTAGTAACACGGAGAATGACATTCTCCGTCTTAATTTACACGGAGAATGGTCATTCTCCGTGCTAAATTATACGGAGAATGACCATTCTCCGTGTTACTAACACGGAGAATGGTCATTCTCCGTCTTAATTTATACGGAGAATGTCATTCTCCGTGTAATTTAGCACGGAGAATGGTCAAGAATGACCATTCTCCGTGTTAGAAACACGGAGAATGCCATTCTCCGTGTTAAATAAAACGGAGAATGACATTCTTCGTGTTAAATAAAACGGAGAATGACCATTCTCCGTATAATTTAGCACGGAGAATGGTCATTCCAGTGTTAAAACGCAGGAGAATGGACATTCTCCGTCATTTTTTACAACGGAGAATGGTCATTCTCCGTCTTTTTCGACACGGAGAATGGTCATTCTCCGTGATATTAACACGGAGAATGACCAATCTCGTGTTAACATGGAGGAGAATGGTCATTCTCCGTATTAAAAAAGACGAAAAATGACCATTCTCCGTGTTAAAACCACGGAGAATAGCTATTCTCCGTACTAAAATGACGGAGAATGGCCATTTCTCCGTCACTTTACCACAGAGAATGGCATTCTCCGTGTTAAAACCCATAGAAAATTGTCATTCTCCGTGGTTTTTAACACGGATAATGTCATTCTCCGTGGTTTTTAAAACGGAGAATAGTCATTCTCCGTCATTTTAGCACGGAGAATGGTCATTCTCCGTGGTTTTAACACGGAGAATGGTCATTCTCCGTGGTTTTAACACGGAGAATTTTTTTTTTAGAAAAATTTTGTCAGAAATAAAGAGTTTCGTTCTTCTTTTAAAACGATGATAATCCTTATGGAAAAGAAGAAGAAAGATCTTCTCTCCACAATTGACCTAATCGTCGGAAAACTTCAAATGTCGCCACGATGAAGATGATGATGATGGTGATGATGATGACGAGCGATGATCTGAGTTCGACTGAAGAAAAGCACACCGAACTACGAACGATCTTTGTGATCTCTGCTGAAGATGAGAGCAATGGAATTTAGATTTCCCGTGAAGAAGAAGAAGACGAAAATCGCAATCCAGATCTGAATTTTTTGAATTCAAATACATATAGATGACCAATTCGCGCGGAGTGGTAGTTTCGATATTATAAAAATAGCAGTTTCAGCGGGTGGCATCTAAAAGGAAATCTTGGAATATTTAACGTGAAAATACTTAATTCTGGATATTTCATAAAACTCATCCAGCGGGTGGACATTTCATAAAAGTCCACCCCGAAATTGGATTTCTCAGCAATTTTCAGTTATATATATATATATATATATATATATATATATATATATATATATATATATATATGGAAGCGGATCAAAGGCCCCGCCCGCGGAGCCCCGTTGAAGCCCCGCCCCCCCTGCACCATCGGATCGCGCGGGGCCCGCGTGGGGCCCGCCCCCGCCCGCGCGATCCAACGGCTAAGGGAGGGCGGGGCTTCGGCGGGGCTCCGCGAGCGGGACTCCCGATCCGCTCCCCTATATATATATATATATATATATATATATATATATATATATATGTGTGTGTGTGTGTGTGTGTGTGTGTGTGTGTGTGTGTGTCAGAGCTAGTATATATATGTCAGAGCTAGTACATATATGCCGGAAATGCTTTCTTGCCCGCAGGCGGGCCAGCCCGCCCGCCAGCGTGGCACTCTCCCATTGGCCCCCCCTGTTAGCATGGGGCCCGCGCCATTGACTGGCCAATGGGAGAGGGCAACGTGGCGGACGGGCTGGTCCGCCCGCGGGCCAAATAGCAGTCCCGTATATATGCATGCATCTGTAATAGTCCAGAGAAGCCAACGTAACGTGTCATTTTCCAGCTAGCTATGTCTACATGGTTGAGCAGCGGACTCTGCAACACTGCTCTACTTACTGCTACTGCAGAAGAGAAATGAAAACAAAAAGGTTGTTGAAACAAAATTTAAGGGCATGACATACTTCTAACTACCTAACTAATGTCATCAGCATAGCATAAGCCAGCAGTCCACAGGAGGAGGCTATTCCAATCAAGAACTAAAGAAAACCCTAATCAAGATCCTCCTCTCCCTGTGGAGCAGCGACGACCGGCGGCGGCCTATCCCCCAGAAAGATCTCGACGGTGTTGCAGTGCTTAACGTCGTGCGACCGGAACGTCCCCTCCTCGTCCATAGCGCGGCCGTTGTGGACGAAGTGGTACCGCGTCGCCGGCAGGGGGAAGCGCCCGTGCGGCAGCCCCCGCAGCCTCCTCCGCAGCTCCCCCGCCCTCTCCCCGTGGCCCACGCCCACCGTCACCCTCCTTGTGCCGAACCTCGACTGCACCGCCACCTTCATCCTCCTCGCGGCGTCCGGGGGAGGGACCCTCACCACGTCTAATCCCAGAGGGGGAGGAGGGGCGCCCTTCGTGTAGCCGACCAGCGAGTAGTCGGACAGCGTCGCGGCGTCGGGGAGCTCGTAGCCGCCGAGGAACAGCGCGAGGCGGCCCCCGGGGATCCCCCGCGACGCCGCGATCCTCTCCTTGACCCGGGCTGCGGTGTCGTCCACGCCGCACTCCGAGGGGTACACCTTCTCCTCCTCCCACGAGTACTTCTTCCTCCTCGTCCCGTCGACGTCGTCGTACGAGTACTCGGGATCGATGCGGATCGTCAAGGGGACCTTGGGAGGCTCCTTCACGACCACCGAAACGTGAGAGCCCGTCGACGAAACTCCGCAGTCGGCCAGAGCCGCCGCGTCGTCGCGAAGCTCGTTGCCGCTGAAGAACAACACGAGGCGGCTGCCGGAGGAGGACTCCCCGATCCGCTTCTTGAGCTGGCCGACGGTCTCCGCCGCGGCGTCGCACTCCATCGCGAACCGCCTCTTCCTCTTCTTGGACACGGCGATGTCGATTATCAATGTGGTGGTCTTGCGTCCGGGCTGCTCTACTTGTTCCGGTTCCGGCTCGGGCTCGGGTGCGGCGGCAGCGACGACGAGCTGGATGCGGGAACCGCTGATGATTTTGTAGTCGTCGACGTAGCGGTCTTCGGCCATGGCGAGGCCGTTGAAGAGGAGGGTCTGGCCGGCGACGGGGACGTTCTGAGAGTGTTGGATCTTTTCCTTCAACTCGAGGATTTTCTGGAAGAACCACACGTCGCTAATGGTGAATTCTCTTCCACCACTCCCGGCAGTGGTGGAGGACTTCTCAAAGATTATTACATCCATTTTCTAATATGATCATTTCCAATTATTTGCAAAAACCCTAAATATATAGGCTTACTTCACTCCCAAGAAAGTTGAAAAAATTAAAAAAAAATCGAATAAAAATGATGTTTATATATATTTGTTACTAGAACTTTTTTAAAAAAGGGTTGTCTTCCATTAGTGATGAATCACATATATAATAGTAATAATATCAAGAAAAAGGAAATTCTTATAAGGTTTTAAAAGGTGGCTACTCAATTTTAATTGCATGTATTTTGGGTGTTCATGTCATATCTACTACTTGTCTACTATATAATTTGTTAGGTGCAATGAACTTTTTTTCCCATTTATAATTACTTGACTACTACAAATTTTTAAGTGCAATCAACGTTTTCTTATTTAATATTTAACTAATACCATCATGCTACCTTTTTTTAAAATAGTAAGTAATTATGTGTTCTGCAAAAATTTGGTTCGGAATTTTTTAAAAAACTATTCGAATACATCAAAAATTTCTGTCAAATATTCGGTAAAAAAAAATCTGGAGAACGGCAAAAATACGGCTCAGGTAAATGTAGTACAAATAATACGTCTAAATATATTATATTTTACGTAAATGATATTTTGTTTGCCGTTTGTAATCGCGGACGTGACCGCCGGCCATTGGACCCTCTGCTATCTCCGGGTCCCACCCGGACAAGAGGGCCAATGGCTGATCGCCACATCAGACAACGGTCACGTCCGCGGTTGCAAACCGCGGGCAACGTAGCAGCTCCCTATATTTTATGATTCTTATCATAATTACTACAACAAAAATGTTATTTGGCTCCCAAAATATTTGGGTGATAGCATCTCCCATTATGTGGTATATGACATAGTTGCTGACATGGCAGGTGACATGACAAAATTTAACAATAAAATTAATATTAAAAATTAAAATTAATATTAAATTAACATTAAGGTTAACCTTAACATTAAAATTAACATTAACATTATAATTAACATTGAAATTAATATTAATATTAATATTAACACTAAAATTAATATTAATATTATCATTAATATGAACATTAATATTAATATTAATATGAACATTAACATTAATATTAATATTAATATTAACATTAATATTAAAAAAATTGGATAATTAAAATTTTGGGTTAAAATTTGCCATGTCAGCTATTATGTTAGCTGCCATGTCAGATGCCACATAATGAGAGATATCATCACCCAAATATTTTGGGTGCCAAATAGCATAATTATTACTACAATGCTAAGTCTTCAACTCAAATAATTATTACATGTTGAAGCTGAAGCTCTTGGAGTGCACCTAAGTCTCATAAGTCTCATACTAATTGAAAGGAGGCAACTACAACATGTCATAGTTGAAGGTGATTGCAAATCAATTATTGATTCTATCAATTCACAATTGGTTTCAACTATATGGCAGACTCGTCATGTTATCACTGATGCAAGGAAACTTCTCTCTTCGATGCTATCTTCTCCTATGTTAATAGAAATGCCAACCATTGTGCTCACAGTCTTGCCTCTCAGGCTCTTTCTCACCATGTAATGAACTCTCTTTTAGTTCATGATGTATGTCCAGATTGTATATATGATCATATCCTTCGTGATATGCCTGTTTGTAATCCTTTGAAGTAATTGAATGAAGTTTTTCCTTTCAAAAAAAAAATTAGAATCAATTAATTTCTTTTTGCATGTAATACCAATAGTAATCATTCAATAAAATATAATTAGTTAATAAAAACTAAAAATATTTCGGTATATCAAACAGTTAGCCAAAAGGCAACTGAACCTTCTATGTCATCCGTACCTGTTCTTGAAATTGATAGGACAATGTACGAGTGATAAGAGCTGTTGCATTAAGAAGTAAGAAACAGATCTGGTCTTGAAAAATGTAAAAAAACAACTTTACAAACTGAACGAATTAATTAAAAGTATTATTCAGATTCGCGAACATTATGCTCTTTCTTTCTTTCTTAACACTAACGCTGCAAAGTTTGTTGTTCAACGTCCACAGGTCGGCATGCATGCATGCATGGTGGCCAGTTATAACACTAATAAGCTTGTTGGTGCATCTTCTGAAGATATCACAATGTTAGTGATATTACACAAGTCTTGATATGGACTTAGTGTCCATTTTACTTGGTCAAAAAGCTTTCTATAGACTTGGTGGGTAAAATCTTACTGCATGTATACTTGGTTAATTAATAGCATTGTGCATTAGTTATCAAGGGAAAATGTTTGATCTAAGCTTTCACTGCATTCCAAAATTTACCTACTTACCTACTTTCACATGTGGTAAGTATTATTCGATTTTGGGCTAAAACTGAATCGTCGGTTCAGTTTAAAAAAAAAAAAAAAATTGATTCAGTTTTGATTTTGAAAATACTAAAAAAAATTATTCGATTTTGATTTTGGATTTCGAATTAAGTCGCAAATCAAAAACTAAATAAAACTTATGCAATTATTAAATACTAAATTTTTTTATTTGATTGCGGTTTTGGATATCGGATTCGGTTCTCGCATCCAACTCGGATGTGCCCGACGAATGAGAGGACAGAGGAGGGTGAAGGTGACGGTGCAGTCTTTTTTTTTTTAGAGGAAATACTTGTTAAAATAAATCAGCAAGTAACAAAGTTCTTATCATGGAGAACATGATAAGTTATACAAGATGGAATCTCATCATAAACACTTATGAGATCAGAGATATTAGACAGTAAAGCATGGAGAGTGTGTGCACAAGTATTGGCTTTCCTGTTAATATAGGAAAACGAAATACCAGAGTCAGATTGTGTAATCATTCTTGCATCTTCTATGATATGTCTAGCACGCCACAGAGGAAAAGTGTTGAAAGAATTAATCGAGTCGATTAATGGCTTGCAGTCTCCTTCAATAGTAACATCATGAAGTTTTTCCTTGTTGCAGATATCCAATGATAGCCGGATACCCAATGCTTCCGCTTCAATTGGAGTTCCTCCATCCTTTGATACTGAAAGAGCAAATATGAAATTCCCTTGAGCATCTCTTAGTACGGCTCCTGCTGCCATCTTCCCCTCCAAAAAAGCGCCATCGAAGTTAATCTTCTTCGAATTACCAGTCGGAGGAATCCAGTTTGTAGAAGACTGGATGCTGGACAATGGTGGCACTGATGTAGGGATGTAGTTGCTGAATGCCTCTGTTTTTTTCTTCAAAATGACAGCGTCTTCATAGATCCTTCTACCATCAATGTTGATATTTTCAAATATGTATTTGTTCCTCGCCTTCCAAATATGCCACAATATATAGAAACACATAGAGGTTGTATCTATGTCTCCTTCTTTTAGCAAAGATGTTATAAAAGAAGAAATTGAACAGTCTTCAGTTAACAAAAATGCTATTTGGCTTCCAAAAAATTTGGGTGATATCATCTCCTATTATGTGACAGATAACATGGTTGCTGACATGACACAATTTAATATTAAAATTAAAATTAAAATTAATAGTAAATTAATAAATTAACATGATAATTAACATTAAGATTAACCTTAACATTAAAATTAACATCAATATTAATATTAAAATCAGGGCCGGCCTGGAGTATTTTAATGCCCAGGACGAAACCCAAAATGATACCCCTTGTTCGGATATATTGAAAACAAAGTGTTAATTCTTGGAGAAGATTCATTGTTTCATTATCATGAGCGCATTTTACATTTAGGATAACGTTAAAACATCGTTTCTCTTGAAAAAATAGTGCTATAGAAATTTAAGTAGAAGCGTCTTGATTACGTTTAAACACAATATCATAAAATATTCTACAAAACTAATAAAAACTCCTAGACACAAACTCTTGCACCATTTTTCATATAATTGAATAATCAAACACCATAACTCATTCCAACTCAAGTTCGACTAAACAACATCTAAAAACTAGATCAAACTAAATATCAAATTGGCTTTTCCGTAATGGTTAATTAAAACAATGAGAATGACATCTTTGTAGTGAACATTTTGTTCCCGCACATGATCCAAATCTAAATACCAAATCCAGCAATCCTCAAATCAATCCAAATACCAAATTCAACAATCCCCAAATCAACTTATCACTAATATTTTTTAAACATCCACTACGTAATACAATATTTCAAAGTATGTTATGCAAAAATTGAAAATCAGTTTACTCAAAATTCAATGATTCATTAGTGCAACTCAAGATCGTTAAAGTTATTGTCGCTATTAGCATCACTAATAATTAAGTTCATCATTAAAGCTCGAATTCCAGACCTCAAGTTCATTATCTGGAGATTGTTCAACGAAACTTGCATCATCGTTTCAGTGAGTAGCTGTTGTTGTCTTAGCCGCAACTCACGTCAATTCAACGATTATAAAATCCTAATTCTTAACTTCAAATCCCTAAGTAGATTTTAAAATTATGGACAGTAGAAGAGGACATGAAGAATAAATTGAAAAAAAAAAATAGGAGTTTGGGATTCAATTATAAGTAGAAGAAAGAATGAAGCGAGAATTAAAATTAACAATTTTCAGGAACACTTATCATTGGCCATCAATTCGCCTCTGGAATTGGAAGACAAGAAGTTCTTCTCTGGAATCAGAAGGGACAAACTTTCACTACTATAAAAGTAATTGCCATTTTTTTTCTTTTACCAACTCTTTTATTATATATTAATATTATATAATATATATTACTAACTCTTAATATTATTTGGGGTCCTTTGGATCTTGGTGCCCCGGGCCCACGCCCCGTTTGCCCCTCCCCGGGACGCCCCTGATTAAAATTAATATTAATATTAATATTAATATTAACATTAACATTAAAAAAATTGGATAATTAATTTTTTGGATTAAAATTTGTCATGTCAGCTGTTATGTCAGCTGCCATGTCAAATGCCACATAATGGTTGATGGAAATGTAGAGAATTTTTAGGGTTTCATTCAGTCGTTCCAAAGAAAATAGTTATTAGCAATGGACGTGATCGTCGAGACATCAAGAGGGAGGCGCTTCGGCGTGGAGATGGAGCCGCTCGACACAGTCCTCGAGCTGAAGAAGAAGATCCAGAAGTATCAGGGATTCTCCATCGCCAGCCAGATCCTCTCCTGCAGCGGCCAGACCATGCTACAGGACGACGGCGTCCTCGCGGAGCTCTACGGAGTCGAGGACTGCTGCTCCCTCGTCCGTCTCGTCGTCGTCCCCGAGCGCAACCGGCCCTTCCTGCTCCAGCTGTACGTCCGCATCGCCTCCCCACCCCCGGAGAGGGAGCTCACCCTGGTGCACGACGCCGCGACCCAGACCGTCCTCCGGCTCCGGGAGAGGATCGCAGAGTCCGAGCGCATCCCCGTGGGGAGGTTCGCGCTGTTCGCGGGTCCGGACGGCGAGGTGGAGCTCCGGGACGATGGGGTGCTGTACGAGTACGGGGTGGACGACCACGGGATGGTGCTGCACCTGAAGATGAACAGGAGGACGCCGCCGGTGGCGGTGGCAGTGACGGTGGTGTCGGCGTGCGGGGGCGGGAGGATGCCGGTGGAGGTGGTGCTGACGGAGAGCGTGGGGGGGGGCTCCGGAGGCGGCTGGAGAGCGTGCGGGATTTCCCTCTTCCGCTGGCGGCGGAGTACTTCTTCGTCCTCAACGATCATCGGATTCTGACGGCCGACGACGACCGCACTTTCGCTTCCTACAGCGTCAGGAGGGCGACAAGATCGAGATCTTCCGGGGGAGGTGTTACATTGCCAGGGAGCTGCACTGAACGAGTACACATCCACACTCAGGTGCTCAGCAGTGTGCTCACTCCAGCCTCACTCTCCAGCCTTGGGGATCACTCCACCAGGAGGGTACTTTAGTAATCACCCAATTTGTTAGTTAACCAGCCACGTTATGGCAATTGTTGTTAGCCACGCCACGTCAGCAATTCTGTTACAATAGCTGGACAGACCTGCAAGTGGTAGAAACTACTATAAGTATAGAAATTGTAAGAAGAAGAAGGTGTGTAATGAATTTCCTGAATTCCTACCTATAAACTCCTGAAGATCTTCTTCTTCCTCTAAACTCAGTCTTTCTTTCTCTTTTACTGATCCCTTTCTATCAGTTCTTCTTGTATCCAATGTCACAAATGTCCAATTTGCTCAGATCACCACCGTTTCCTGGAGCTCAAGGAAGAGGACTTAACAATTTGGTATCAGAGCCTTTAGATCCAGTGACTGAAGGCAGCAGAGAAGGTAGCTCAAGCCATGGCGAGTCTGGAAGAGAATCGGCTGAAGGAAGACGACTCCCGATCGACGAAGAAAGGTTCCTGTCTCTCGAGAATACAGTGGGAGCATTGGCAGGTACTGTGCTGGATCTTAATGGCAAGTTTGAAAAATTATTCGAAGAGATGGTTAGATCTAGGCGAGACACTGAGGTTCATTTCAGAAATTTGAATCAAAACACGCCACCAGCATCATCGAATGCTGTCCCTGTCAATGACAATCAATCATGGGGTTTTAATCCATCGTTGGGAGCTTCCTCAATATTTTCCACTGAACAAACACCTAGTGTGCAGGGAAAATATTCCAATCCACCATTATTGCCAACACCTCCACATTTGAATGCCCATCACGAACCCAGTAATGTCAGGTCCAATGGGAGTCAACCCTCTCCTAGACTGAAACTTCCAGAGTTTGATGGGGAAGGAGATGTGGTTGAATGGCTGATGAGGATCAATAATTACTTCAACTATTACAACACTCCTGAGATGGACAAGATCAAAATTATTTCTGTCCAGTTAAAAGGAACAGCTGCATATTGGCTAGATTGGTTCATGAATATAAAAAATGGGATGTTGACATGGGGTGAATTCTGCAAAGCCATTCGTATGCAATTTGGACCTTCCCAGTTCACAAACCATATAATTGATTTGAAGCTACTCAAACAAGATCACAGTGTTCAGGAGTATAATACCCAATTTCAGAAAATCTCTAATAAGGTGCAGGGGTTTCCTGAAGACTGCTTAGTCAGTCAATTTATGGGGGGATTGAAGGAAGAAATCAGGTATGAAGTTCAAATTGCAAATCCCAGCACTCTTCTAGCAGCTATGCAATTGTCCAAGTTGTATGAAGCTAAAAATCTGGCAATCAAGAGGAACTACAAAGGCAATGTGTTCAATAACAAGGCTTCAAGTGTATCCAACTACACTCAAGAATCCTCAACTGAGAGTAATGAGCAGGCAAAGAAGATTTTTCCTAACCCTGCAGGATCCAATGTTCTTCCTGTAGAAAGAAATTCCAGGAACACTATATCTCCTTCAGAAATCCTGAGAAGAAAAGGATTGGGACTGTGCTTTCTCTGTGATGATAAGTGGTTTAAGGGGCACAAATGCAAGGAGAAGAAGCTGTTCATGCTGGTGGCAGATGAAGAAAACATGGAGGATAATGAAGTCAAAGACCTCTCAGAAGACATTACTGTCAGTACAGGAGCTCCTCCCAGTTTATTTGAAATATCCCTACAAGCTCTGTCAGGTAACTCTCCTACCTCTACTATGAAGCTAAGGGGAACTGTTAGAAATAAACCTGTGCTGATATTGGTGGATTCAGGATCCACCCATAGTTTTATAGACTCTGTTTTCTGTGAGAGGTTGGGACTAACACCACAGGACAACAAGCTATTTGAGGTCATGGTGGCCAATGGGGAGAAATTGAGCAGCAAGGGGATGTGCACAGGAGTCAGTATTGAGTGTCAAGGACATAAGCTCAAGGCAGATTTACTACTCTTGCCTTTACCAGGTTGCCAGATAGTCCTAGGCACCAATTGGCTTAGAACCCTTGGGAAAATAATCTGGGACTTTCAAGAACTCACTATGGAGTTTGAAGAACAGGGGGTCAACAAACTACTGAAGGGAACCAAAACTCAACTCCATCACCTCCAGGAACCTGATAGCAAGGAAATGAGGCAAAAGTCCCAATTCTACATCATCCAACTGTGCACCATAGAAGGAGATAACAACTCTGAAGAGCAAGTCCACACTGAGGAACCTGCCATATCTGTATTACTCAAGAGGTATAATCATTTGTTCGAAGAGCCAACAACTTTACCCCCCAAAAGATTATTTGATCACCAAATTCCTCTTCTTCCTGGGTCAATGCCAGTATGTAACAGACCCTATAGACAACCTTATATGCACAAAAATGAGATTGAAAGACAAATACAAGAAATGTTGAAAACTGGTATTATAAGACCCAGTAATAGTTCATATTCATCTCCAGTAATCCTAGTAAAAAAGGCTGATGGATCATGGAGACTATGCATTGACTATAGGGGGTTAAATTTGAATACTGTGAAAGACACCTTCCCCATTCCCTTTATTGAAGAATTGTTTGATGAACTTCATGGAAGTCAGTATTTTTCTAAGCTGGATTTAAGAGCAGGGTACCACCAAGTGAGGATGGCAGAAGAAGACATCCACAAAACAGCCTTCAGGACTCATGAGGGCCACTACGAGTTTCTTGTCATGCCTTTTGGCTTGACCAATGCCCCCTCCACCTTTCAAGCTCTGATGAATGAAGTCTTTAGGAGCTACTTGAGGAGGTTTGTACTAGTCTTCTTTGATGATATCCTTGTTTACAGTGCCACCTTGCAGGAACACTGCAATCACTTGGAAGCTGTATTCAACAAGCTGAAGCAGATCAGTTGAGATTGAAAAGGAGTAAATGTATGTTTGCACAGAGGCAAGTAGGATATTTGGGACACATCATCTCTGGCAATGGAGTTGAAGTTGATCAAGATAAAGTCAAATCAGTGGTGGAATGGCCTATTCCCCGTACCCTCAAAGAGTTGAGAGGTTTTTTTGGGGCTCACTGGTTACTACAGAAGGTTCATTAAAGGCTATGGGTCTATAGCTAATCCCCTCACTGAATTGTTAAAAAAGAATTCCTTTCTTTGGAGTCCCAAAGCCCAAAATGCCTTTGAAGACTTGAAGTTAACCCTTACCCAGCCACCAGTACTGGCCATGCCAGATTTCACTGATGAGTTCACTGTAGAGTGTGATGCCTCTGGGTTGGGAATAGGGGCTGTCTTGATGCAGAAGGGAAGACCCATTGCTTATCTCAGCCAAAGTCTCAAAGGAAGGAACACAGCTTTATCCACATATGAAAAGGAAATGCTAGCAATCTTATTAGCAGTGAAGAAGTGGAGACAATATCTCTGGGGCAGGACCTTTGTAATCAGGACTGACCACAAATCTTTGAAGCATTTGTTAGAACAAAAAGTACACACAGAGGCCCAGTATAAGTGGATTTACAAGCTCCATGGTTATAGCTACAGAGTGGAGTACAAAAAGGAAAAGAAAATGAAGCTGCTGATAGCTTGTCCAGGAGGGGGAAAGTCTCATTAGCTGCTGTAACAGTGGTGTCTGCAGGATGGATACAAGACTTCAAACAACAGATGGAAGCCTCAGAGTATTACAAGAAACAGATGAGCAAATGGGAACAAGGAAAACTTGATCCTACCAAATATACAGTCAGGGATGAGTTAATCTATTACAAACATAGACTCCTCCTTGATCCTGACTCTGAATTTGTTCAAAGAATGCTGAAGGAACACCATGACAACTTGCAGGGAGGACATTCTGGAGTGGAGAAGACCTTGCACAGGCTAAGGAGAGTTTGCTATTGGAAAGGTATGAAGAGAGCAGTCAATTCTTATGTGCAATCATGTGAAATCTGTCAAAAGAACAAAGGAGAAAATGTGTCACCTGCAGGACTCTTGCAACCCTTACCTATTCCTGAAAAGGTTTGGGAGGACCTGTCCCTAGATTTCATTGAGGGTCTACCCCTTAGCCATCACAAAACAACCATAATGGTTGTTGTTGACAGACTTTCTAAATATATACATTTGTTTGCCCTTAGACATCCCTACACAGCAGCTGATGTAGCTCAAGTCTTCTTGGAAGGAGTTTTCAAATTACATGGCATGCCTAGGACTATGGTTTCAGACAGGGACCCCATATTCACTAGTCAGTTCTGGAAGGAGTTCTTCAAGCTACAAGGAACCCAGCTGAAGTACAGTACTGCCTATCACCCACAATCAGATGGTCAAACAGAAGTAACAAATCATTGCATTGAAGGATACTTGAGATGCTTCTGTGGACATAAACCCAGGGAGTGGAGTAAATTCCTGGTATGGGCAGAATTTTGGTTCAATACCAACTGGCATTCTGCCACCAAGATCACCCCCTTTGAGGTGGTTTATGGTAGAGAACCTCCTCACATACTCACTTATGTTCCAGGCTCTGTGCAAGATAGGGAGGTTGCTGCTGCAATCATGACTAGAGACAACACTCTGCAGCTATTGAAGGACAATCTTCAGTTAGCACAAGACAGGATGAAGAAGATGGTGGACTCCCACAGGACTGAAAGGACCTTCGAACCTGGAGATTGGGTATATCTAAAGCTACAACCCTATAGACAATCTTCTGTTGCCCACAGGAAACCTCAAAAATTAGCCCCTAAATATTATGGTCCCTACCAGATACTTGCTAAGATAGGGGAAGTGGCATACAAGCTTCTGTTACCTGAAGACTCTATGATACATCCTACCTTCCATGTATCCCAACTCAAAAGACACATAAGCAGGAGGGTCTCAGTTCAAATTGGGCAACCAAGTCAGATTGAAGAACTGATTCTAGAACCAGATTGGGTGTTGGACAGGAGACTAGTGCAAAGAAGAAACAGGGCAGCTGTGGACTTGCTTATCCAGTGGAAGGACTGCCCTATTGAGGAAGCTCAGTGGGTTTCCTATGAAGAGTTTGTCAAGAATTATCCTCACTTTGACCTTGAGACAAGGTCCAAATGAAGGAGAGGGCAGTTGTTACATTGCCAGGGAGCTGCACTGAACGAGTACACATCCACACTCAGGTGCTCAGCAGTGTGCTCACTCCAGCCTCACTCTCCAGCCTTGGGGATCACTCCACCAGGAGGGTACTTTAGTAATCACCCAATTTGTTAGTTAACCAGCCACGTTATGGCAATTGTTGTTAGCCACGCCACGTCAGCAATTCTGTTACAATAGCTGGACAGACCTGCAAGTGGTAGAAACTACTATAAGTATAGAAATTGTAAGAAGAAGAAGGTGTGTAATGAATTTCCTGAATTCCTACCTATAAACTCCTGAAGATCTTCTTCTTCCTCTAAACTCAGTCTTTCTTTCTCTTTTACTGATCCCTTTCTATCAGTTCTTCTTGTATCCAATGTCACAAATGTCCAATTTGCTCAGATCACCACCGTTTCCTGGAGCTCAAGGAAGAGGACTTAACAGGAGGTTCCGTGTCCAGCTTGCGTCGAAAATTGTTGCATGGTTCATTTGCAAGTTTGTGTCACATTTTTTTCTTCTTGATCTCGTTCTCATGATGCATCAAGAACAAGAACGTTTGTCACTCAATTCTCTCTATTTCCTATAGCAGCAGTGTTGCAGAATTTGTTGCTGAACGTCAGCTAGCTGTACTAATCACAGCAGGCCACCGTGGCTTGTCGTTAACGATTCAGACGAGAATGCATGTACGTGGTAATCGTTACTAAATGCCAGAATTTTTCATTTTAGGGTTTATGCTGCTAAGTGTGGCAGCACATAGGGAATATTTGCAACGTTTCATCGTCCTCCGAACTCATCGGACTTGTTGATTCAATGAAACAGCGAAGAAAGTGAAGAACAATGAAACAGTCTTCTTCTTCTTTTTTTCTTTTTTTTTTTTGCTTTTTCGCATTCCACATTTTACTCTAGAACAGTCCATTACTTCAAGACAGTCCAGATTCATACAATTTTTACTCAAGACAGCCACAAGTTTTCTTTAAGAGTGTCCAACCCTCAATATACTTTAGAACTGTCACTCTTTTGACAGCCGCTCTTTCCCGTGCTCTCCCGCCGCTCTCTGCCGGACGCCCTATCTGCCCATGTGTGCCAGCCGGAGTGGCATATGGCCGACTCGGTCGAGGCTTGACCCGGAGTAGCGCGCTTCAGGCCACCGGTCTGACGGGACGGACGCCGCACGAGGCCGCGGCAGCGGCCGGGGAAGCGCTGATTGTGGAGCTGCTGCTGGCCCGAGGGCCGTCAACGAAGAGGTATGCGACGTCTTCGTGGGGGCCGCTCCACTTCGCGGTGGCGGGCGGCCACGTGGAGCCGACCTCAGACGAGCGCATCGTGCTGCACCTGGCCGCGACGGAGCAGCGACGTAACTGCCTCCCCATACGGCTCTCCGGCAGCGGACGTGGACACGGCGCTCCACGTGGCGGCAGCAACTAGCGACGAGCAGCTAGTGAATCTATTGATAGGACTGTCAACTTGTTCTAACCTAAAGTAGGACTGCCCACAAAGTTGACATTACTACTTTATGTTAGGACTGTCAACTTTGTTGACAGTCCTAATCCAAACTCTTTGTTTGGACATAGGATTGTCAACAAAGTTGTCAGTCCTATCATAAAGTAGGACTGCCAACATTGTTGCAGTCCTATTTTATGTAAAGAAACATATGAACTGTCCTCAAGTAAAAATTTGGAGTGGCAAACTTGTAAATAAAAAAGAATAAAATTAGACTACCCTCAGATAAAATTTGAGGTGCCTCTAAAAATTGCCTCTCTTTTTTTAACTTTTCAGTTAGCAAGTTCATAGCTTTAAAATGGTTTTAAAAAATAGTTCATGTATCAATATTATGGACTAAATCAAAATTTGTGGTTTCATGAGAGTTCCAAATATTTATGATTTTTATTTCATACATTCTAGTATACTCCGAAAACTCTAACGGTTTCTTTGTTAGTAAGACACATGAGTATTATCTGAGCATAGCTATATAGTTTGACTCCAAAAGAATAATATAAAATATATATTCAATATTCAAGCACATAAACAAGTTTCTACCATTCCTTACGTTTTTCTTTTTGTTACACTTTTCATTTTCTCCCCCCTTTCTTTACATGACCCAGTTTGGAAAACCAAGTTACTGAGAACAGGACACTGATTTATAACTTACACTCTTTAAAAGAATTTGCAAATCCCGCAAAATCATGACTAGTATCCTATTTGCAATATCACTTGTAGCAATCGGAATTGGAAATTGTCCGGTGGCACAAGAGGCACCGGTTAGCGTTTGCCGTTACAAAATGAATCTAACTAGCCCATAGATTTTCAAATTTAAGCCTACCCATCTGAATGACAAGAACCAAGGGATTGTCTATGGGCAGTATGATTAGAAACATATCCATAAAAACCTAATCAGGATTAGCCCGACTTAGAAATGGATCTTCTTCAACATCATTTGAACCCATTCCTTTCATTCAAGAAAAACTAGCAAATGACCATTCATAATTTCATCAAATATAAAATAATGTGACATCAAAGAATGATACGCAAGAGTAATTAGGCTATCATTCAATTAGTAAAAGTCAGCATCATCACCATCATCATCCGAGCCTTCTCTTCTCAGAATGGGGCTGTTAAAACAGAGCTAATAGTGTATTAGCGAGAATTCATAATGTATAAATTATAACACACATTAATATTTTGCCAAATTATTTAATACCCTCCCATCTGGAACCGACGGAATAAAAAAAGAAAAAGGATACATTGCCAAACAAAAATGCATTCGTGACATAATATTACAGATACATGATAATCAAATATCACTCAGTAGCTACAGAGAGCTATATATCTACCAACATAAAATCTTGTAATATGATCAGTGGAAAGAATTAATTAAAATCGCAACTGTACATGATTACTGAAAATGAAATGAAATGCTTCCACATAGGACCGTTAAAATCGTTATCAAGACAGTCCCAACTGCTCTCCGAGCTGTACATAGAGCATCTCCTGCTCCTCAAAGGTCAGATTCTTTAATATCTGCACAAAATAATGAGTGAGCATGCTTTCTGCATGAGATTAAAAAAAGTGCATTTCTTGCCAAAAGATATATATATATATATATATATATATATATATATATATATATATATATATATGGAGAAACGGGGGAAACTAATTTTAGAAAACTACCTGGTCAAGGATAGTATCGATCGAGAGAAACTGAGACGCAATGAAGGATTGATGATAAATATATGCAAATGCTGCCATCACCATCTAAACACGCATTCAAGCACGAGAAACAAATCAGATACACAGGCTAGAAAAGTGCTAAAACACTACAACAACTTTTAGTTTGCCAAATGAAGTACTTCAAAACTGTCTTACTAACTCATCTGGGGTCTTCTCGACCATATGGATTCGGCAAAACTTCACCCCCAAAATTGTGCTATATAGTAGATGAAAGTTTTATACATCTTTATGTGGCTTTACTGTGGATCTAGAGCCTCGGAAAGTATTATTTGTAAGTTGTTATACGACACTTGACCACACTACAGCCATCAATGAATTATTGTTCACAATAGATATCCAGCGAGACTGTATGGTCATATATCTTAGCATTCTGGTAAGCTATCATTATCTAAGACCCTATATATCAAAACGGAACTGCAAACTCGGATCACCAAATGTGTCTTTGACTCTTTGCTTTCAGGTGCACCCAGCATCTAGTGACTCTTCTATGCAGTAGTTTGTTCTTAGACCTGAACGTGTCTTTATAGTGTACCGGTTTACAAAGCTAATCTATAACATTCCTAATCCCTTCATATCCAACTTTAATGAAGGCCTATGAGGGTCAAGTATTTATATGATTCCAACATGACTAATTCACTGCCCGTCTCTAGCCAGGGTAAGGGGAGAGGGTTGTGTTAGTTATCAGACAACCAATGTAAAACACTCTCCAGATTCATGAAACGAATCCATACATATGACACACGGGCTGTTACAAAGGACATAACCCGTACCATAACTGAATGGACATAAAAGATTCAAATACACGACCTCAAAAGTTAGCAATGAAGGCTTTGTTGTTTTTGTTGAAAAATCATATTGCTCATTAATGGAAGCCATGATTTTTTTTTTAATACTACCTCTATACCATATAGTCCACATGTTTAACAGTATACCTGGCAATCCATTCTATCTGTAAATCCACCATGCCCTGGAATACTGTCGCCAAAATCCTACAGGAATCAAAAAAAAAAAAAAGTGAGCTGCACCAACTATCACCAGATTTCACAGCTTGAATGGGATGAAAAAACAGCCACCTTAATGTTAAACGCTCTCTTGAAGCCACTTGCAAAGAAACCTCCAAAAGGGGCAATAATTGATGCAAATAAACCGATTGCTAAAGCATGCCACTGAACTGGCATGATTGACACCTCTTTCCATGGAAACTGCAAAAACTAGGAGATTAATTCCTGCAAGTTCAATCTAGAAATACGATGACATGTTTACAATCTCAAACAGACATCAAAACACCTATCAAACAAATTGAGATGAGCAAACAAGCAGTGCACAAATGGTCATTGGAGGATAATAACAGAAGCCCCATCTGGCATCTTCAGGTTACCTACTTGTAAACCTAATATTGATTGGAGTAGCTTCAGTATCCATGTTCATATACATGTGCAAGTTTGTATCCACATGAGTACTTAGACAAGAAACTAACTTATAAACAGTAAAAAATAAAGATATCGGATGAAGTAGCAAGGCCCAATTTCTGAATCCTGATTAGGTCAAACATCCACTTCTATTTTCTCCCAGCTCACTTTATTTTCTTCAACCTCCTGCAAGCCCTACCCCTTCCAATGATAAAAAGTTTCCTGTATTTCTAAAGGAAAAACTATAAAGAGAGAGAGAGAGAAAGAGAGAGAGAGAGAGAGAGAACAAAGATGATGATTTATATTGGTATCTTTTGCTTAGTTGTTTTCTTCCAGTGCGAAAGTGTGGTACATAATAAGGCTGGGTTTAATACTGCTTATCGTGGCTGCTTCTGCTTATTTTTCTGAGAAGCTGCCCCAAAAGCTGTTTGGTTTACAGCATCTTATCAAATGTCTTTTGAAAAGTCGGTTCAAATTTGGAGTAGCTTTTGCCTGAGGTTGCTGTCAAAAGCTGCTTCTGCTACCACTTTTTGAAAATCTGCAGCAATCCCAAACCAAGCCTAATTATGATGATTTATATAGATAGTATTTTGCCTTGTTTTCTTCCAGTGTGAGAGCGTGGGACATAATAAGTATGTCCTCATTAGTTGGTATAACTTTCTCTTTCTCCTTTATTTTTATAAATAGGTACCAAATGTTTCTCTTCCATCCATTTTACAGTTGATGCATCATGCATGGCTACGAATATAATACGACATGATATGGATATGGGCATATATACATGACACTTCTTTTGGTGTGTATAATGAATTTAGAGTTTAGAGTATGTGCCCTTTCACCGTATCCAATATGATACAGGACCAATTTTCGAGTATCCACGCTTCCTATGCTGGTGTGTGTGATTCTTTTAAGCCAACTTTGATCCAAATTGGCAACCCACACCAATAATTGCGACCTACACAGTAAAACTTACATGGGTGACATCAAGCGATTTGAAGACCTGTGATGCACATCATCTAAACCTCAAATTAAATGGTTCCAAGTGTCTCACGAGATCATTTTTATCAACTTGATTCAATAAATAGATATATTCAAAGTACTTGATTTAATCTGCTACGGTTTCCGGATCTGATAGATCACAAATGACATTGTAGCTCGCCACTTCGGATGGCCCACCATGCACTTTGTTAGGTGGGTGTAAACTCTTATAAAACTCCCAGCATGTTTTTAGTTTGCCTTCTAGAAACAAAAATGAAGTAGTTTGGTAAGTAGCTTCAAACTTAAAAAAGCATTCACAAGTTTCACTATTCAATATGCTTGACCATAAATTACTTGCTAGTAGTTCAAACCAGCAAATTAGTAAGATTCTTATAAAAAAAGGAAATCAAAACTACAAGAATATGCAGGAAATAAAATCAAGTGGTAAGCTACATACCGGTACAGGAAACCATAGAGGTAAAGTATAATATCTTGGCTTAAACATTGGACCTGGATCACAAGAAAGCCATCCTACAGACAAGTCCTGCAAGATGAGAAGATATCCTTCAAATAGAGGAATGAGTTACTCAATTGTATATTCGAACATGTGAACACAATAAAAAAAAGATACCTTTCTTGGACATGTTAGCCATTGGTAACGGCCCAAGATGTTTGCTAGCTACATGAAGAAGAAAATTGATTTGAGGATAAAGTATAAACGTATAATCAACAACAAATTCTGTAAGAACGATTGAAACATTACATATTTCCATAGAAAGGCACTTCAGTATGTCATAAGCATCAAGCAGTTCACAGAAATTAGTCTAAATCCCTAGGTCCAGTCACTTATTTTGTGCTTACTAAATGTATAATAAACAAAAAAAAAAAAAAATCTGTAAGAACGGCTTAAGATTACATATTACCATAGAAATTCACTTCAGTATGTCATAAGCATCAAATGCGAATTTTGCAGGAATTAGTCTAAATTCCTGGGTCTGGTCACTTATTTGGTGCATAATTAATACTTCATGGGATTTGAGGTGCTTATTGAGTATCAAGTTGAATAGTAAAGACCAACTACTAATGTATTTGATGCTTCCATCTGCGGTTGCTATAGATTTGTTTTTTAAGATAAACCTCCACTCCTCCTCGGACTATCTTCTACTTGCTATCCCTTGTTTTTCTTCTGAGATGACAGTCATTAACGACAGTCCCTGTCTTGGACTACTAGTACCAAGACCCCCTCCTGTTTAATTAAAAATTTTCCCTGACTCTGAACCACAACAATGTTCCTACCTTCTCATTACGTTGCTACCACTGGACCACCCCCTCAGTGGTTTCTACTTGCTATCTTATCTTATATTATTCCTATATTCTCCAACATCCATATCAGAAAGTAATACATTTTTCTAGGAGTGGCATGGGGTCCGATAGATAAATAACCCAATCCAAGTTTTATAGCAGAAGCACCTATGTAAACTTATCTACTTGAATAAAGGAGGTTATCAAACACACACACACACATTTTGCAGCATTGAATACACAAAACACTTGCAGTGTAAAAATTACCCAGGCTGAACCAATTTTATCACCTAGCAATGACGATCATCCCTCTCATTATTTTTCCCAGAAGATATCCATCTAAGATCATTGCTATCTAAGCTCCCTACAGGGGCTGTTTACAAACTCATCCTTCAACAGACTTTTAAATGGATAGACTCATAGATTATAACATATATTACTTTATTATTCGGTATGTAGATTAAGTAAAAAATACAACTTTAACATTTAAAATACAAAATGAGCATAGCACGAGCTATTCCTAATTTATTTCTTTAGTGGAGGGTCACTGGCTCCTAGTCCCCTGTAGCCTATACTAATTAATTGCAGGAGATCCAGAAAATAAAATTTTATTGTAAATCCATATACTGGATGGAGGAATGTCCTTCCTTTGCACTATTTAGCTTGGTGGTGTTGTGATGAAAGCCTGGAGCAAATTGTGCTGTGCCTGTCTATCCTGTTTTCTATCCAAGAGGAACTCAGGTGTTGCTCCTTGGTTGCATGAGCTTTAAACAACATGACCAAAGAAGGTAGGTTTACTTTCGGCAATTGACCTATACTTTATGCCAATATTCTATTGCAAGCTTCACTTGGAATCTGACACCAACACAGAGGCATTAAGATGACAACTGGTCACAAAAACTTGTTATAGCTTCACTAGGAATCTGGCACCAGGACGGGCATAAAAGTTGACAACTGTCATAAAAACTGTCAATCCTTTCTTGCGCCCCTAGAGCTCCTTAGATGACCTCACTCTGATGAGAGAAGGTTTGGATTACGTGATCTGATGAAATCCGCAAATATACGAATCTCTGGATAACAGCTTGGCAGAAGCATTATCTAAAAACAATGAATGTTATATTCTGAATAATGACATTCTTTCTCTCAAAATTTTCTATAGTTCATCAAATTTCTAAGAAAGAAAACTATCGGAATAATCTTAAGAATTTTTTAATTCAGTCCGCTTTTCACCTTATCTAAACTTTTGGTGTAGAAAAATTTTATGGAGCACATTCGAACCTAATGAAGAGGTTGCAGACAGACATAGATCCACGAGGCTCTAAATGGAGATCTATATATATGGACAACAAAAATTAGATGATGAACTTTCTTGCCAACTTTAAATGAGAAACAGTAAATTCCAAGTGCAGCTCACCTAGATATAAAAGAGGATTAATTCTTCATAGAACGTAGACCCTACATCTAAAAGTTCATTATAGGGGCTATCCTAAACGAACAATGGGACACCAAAACTACCCTTTAAACAACAGCAAAAAGCAGTAAATGAAGTCCAAAAAGAAAGGGAGAAAAACTATAACAAGCATCGTGCATTGCAACATCTATCTAGCATTAAAGTTATATCCTTCGTCTCCCTTAACTAAGGTCAAGTGAGTCAAAATGCAAGCAGTGAGTCCAAAAAAATATCCTAGACATGAGTGCACAGATCGCAAAATGTCAAAGGAGTAAATTAGTGGTCCACTTGGTTAATTGAATGGATAATAACTTGGAGGTATTGAGTTCAATTCTTCCTAGCCACATTGCGTTTAGTTTACAGTTATTGTTTTCCCTTTAGTAATATGAATCTTATATCATGCTCCCTTAAGTTTTAAGTTGACATAATAAACCCCCCCCCCCCCCCAAAAAAGGTCTGCCATTGGACGTAGGTTTAAAAGAAGAGGCAAATGGTTTTTATTTGAAAAAAAAAAAAGCTATCACAACTTCAAATTGTTGATCCTGGACAACTACATAAAAACATACCTATTAGCTGACATTTGAATAAGGTATAAAAATTGGAATAACAGAAGTAAACATTCAATATCTATCATATAGAAAAATATTTATTACAATTAAAATATGTTTAAATGGGAGGCAGGTTAGCACTGCTAGACATTATGTGTTTATTACCAGAGACCAAAGCTAAAGTTTGAAAGGTAAACACTCAGAAGAACAAAAGTTGAAACCAATCTATCAAACAAGGCAAAAAGGCAATGCTCACCAAAAATGCGGAAAATATAGTTGCAAATGATGCACCAATGAAACCTTCCCAAGTTTTCTTTGGAGATAATTTGATCAATGGTGTTCTTCCAAAAAAGAATCCAAAGAAGTAAGCAGCAACATCATTCATTACAATAAGAGAAGCTGGCAAAAGGAACCTGCATTAGCATAATATCATGATCAGAAAACGTAAAAGATGAAGAAACAATTTCTTAAACCCGTGCTTAATTAATGTATAGCAAATAAGTGCATTATGTATCAAACAAAAATATGCACAACATTAAACATCATTCACAAAAATGAATACTTATAAAGAAGACAAATGGCATGACAGGAGAGAGGGAGAGTTGGGGGTGGGGGTTGGGGGGTGCGACTTGAGAAGAGTTAGTAAAGAGCCTCCTTGAGATGAGAGTGGAACCAGTTTATGGAACAAGACACTCTGTTTGCATACCTGGTTGAATGTATTTTAGCCTTAGTTGGAATCTTTCAAAAGAAGCTGACAGATTTATTGAAAATAATAACACTTGTAACCAAAGGTCCAAAACCTGTTTAATAGGTGAAAAGCATAATAGATTAAAATAAATTCCATTTCCCAGAAGGATGTGACAATCGATTTGTTTGATACTTTCGAGAGTTATGGTTGTTTCCATATCGGTTTCGGTAAACACTTAGAAGCTTGTCTCAAACACCCAAAGAGCATCATTATTCGCTTCCAAGGCCTTTATCTCCCAAATAGCTTAACAACATTAAATATTGCATTCCCCTGTTGTTTGCCTTGTCACCTTGTTATACATGACTAAGAACCATGCTTGTATCTCCATTCCCACCTTTATATTGCTTCTTTACTTTATGTTCCTTTTCCCCCTCTTCATCTTTCCTTTCCCCCTCAGTAGTCAATAGTGTAGTTACTTGGATCGTCTACTCCCCTAAGAACCACGTTTAGGACCCTGCGACCACAAATGTGGCGGATTTCCGATTTGGATAGTCAAAAGTGGCGACCCAAATCTTACAAAGTGAAGTTCGGTGATGATATCAATCAAATAGTAATAAAATCAACTAATTATCAAAATGAAACATACAAGGGTAGGTTGTTGTAGAATCCAGTACAAATTCTTCCCTAGTATACACACACACATATATACAAACAATTCTTCCCTATTAGACACCCACACACATATATACAAACGAGCCACTCTTAAATGAACCATAGCGTACTAGTTACGCCTATCCCCCTCGTACTGCTTAGAAAGCAACGTACCCATTAAGCAAAGAACGACCTAGGTAACTATGACCGATAGTTAGATACTGAATCAATTTGGTCTTTCACTAGACCTTTTAGCTCCACTCGCTTTTTTTCAACTTTTGCTTGTGAATATCCTTCAAACATTGCATTTGTTTTGGAACTTTAATATTCATAAAACCTCTATTTTCTACATAATACATCGACAACAATATTTCAAGCCTAAATTGCAGCTAGTATGAGTAAACCTTGTTGATACCCCGTTTTGGCACCTTTCGTGCAAAATGACGGCTTTTCTATATTCTTTTTAATGGACAAGAGACACCTAGTAGTGATAGGTTTCACTATTTATGACCAATAATTCATCGTGTTGAATAAAATAAGAAGCATGTTGTTCATTAAACTAAAAGAAGCTGGTTGAAATTCAAAAGTGCTTTGTAGAGTGCTTGGTGATTGCATGGTACCCTTGAAGTTGAAAGGAACTTCTATAAGACAATTATAGACCAGCCATGGTTTATGGATCAGAGTGGCAATACGGATGAATGGCACTACGTTGTAAGATATTAGAAGAAATAAGTTTATTTGTGGACACTTGAAGGTAGAACCAATTGATGATAATATAGAGAAATTTGCCTCTGATGGTTTTGATATTTGCAGAATAGACCAATAGTTGCACTAGTTAGGAGGAGCGACAAAATATTAGTAAAGGAGCTCCACGACCTAAGGGTAAGCCTAATGAACTTGGAATGAAACATGTAAAGGAAGATGATTTTGTTCATATTAAAAAAGGACAAAACTCATAACATAGTCGATGGAAGAAAAGGACTCAAACAAATAGAGGACCCATTTTTTTTTGGTATAAAGGCTTTATTGCTGTTTTTACCTTCCCAACAAAAAACCTTAATTCCTGATTAGCCGCACAGCAGGATCCGCTATCCCACTTTAGTCACTTCCCCCCATGTTATCCAGTATGCTTAATCATTGCATACTCATTTTCAATTTAGTTTCATACATGCATCTCAACATGAGGATTCCAACGGTTCAAACCATTCATTAATCCCAGTTTGCTCTCAAATTGTACGTAGATTTTGAAAATATTTGGATTATTCGTTAAAAAAATTATGCATAGCAGCAAGCTCACAGGTCAGCTCATTACTCATTACACCGTATGACAAAATGAGGTGTCACTCAACCATTGGTCGAATATTGTGAATGACATAGGAAAACCTTTTTCTCTTTCTTCAGTCCTCTGGCAGGGACAGCAGTGTGTGTATTTGAGTATGCACTATGCATGTTCTTTTGTGTGTGCATATGTAACTATGTGTGTTCTTTTGTGCGTATGTAAACTATGTACGTGTGTCGTATGTACATCTATGTGTGTATCTGAGTGTATGGATGGACACATATAAGAGATATGGTGTTGGACATACACCATCAGATTGCTGCCGAGTGGGAGAGGAGGGACCCAGGGTGTTTCCAACAACTTACCCCAAAAAAAGTGAAATATGTTCTCTTCTTCAGTGAACACAAAAAGAACCCAGGAACAACTAAAGTTATTCGTTAAATTTGAATTTGATTATTGTTCTTGAAGCAGTCAATAGCTTGATGAATTTCTAGTACTAGAAAAAAAAAATTCTCAAGGTACGAATAGGCACTTGTATAGGATTTCTTATAATTTAAATATGCTATTACGGAATCAATCTACTAGATAAATTCTACTACAAGAATATCTCAAGCCAGAATCTTGGAGGATGATGTAGATCTGATACATCATTAGTTGCCAGGACATAGTTTATCCTATTTAATTTAAATTTTCCTTCAAAACAAAATATGTGGTGCGTTTTTTTCTCGATAAACAATTTGTTTTACAAATTATCATAATAAAGTGAGGTTAACGGCACTTCATACAATTGTGGTACACAACAATAAACCATTTTATCACACATTTTGTAGCTCAGTTACATGTCCTTTTCCTACTTCCGCTATTATCATCTCTCCTGCTAAATTAACAATCTCCATATCTTGTTAAATTAGCAACATAATACAATGCAAAATCTTCAAAAAATAGTGTGTTTGTATTAAGATTTCATTTTCATTTTCATAAATGAGAAAATAAGCAACTTAAAGAAGTTGGTTGCCATAGACTATGCTTTCTGCAAAAAACTGAGCATGTATTTCAAAGTAGAGCATTTGAAAACAGTACCAAAAGATTCCTTCAAAGATATTTGCTACAGTGAAAGAGGACTGTGCAAAGACCAAAAGAAGAATCATGTGGGTCCATGCGTACTGGCCAAACTGATACTTGTATCTCTTCTTCTTTAACGTAAGAATGAACCACACAAAACCTGAGTAAGAGCAGAGTAGAGATCACTTCCAAAAGAATATGAAAAATTATACTTACAAGATTCAATGAAGACGATTTATAATCAGTCAGTACATGAAAACGAGGAGAAATAGATGAATTCTAGATGAATGCATAAAACTAGGAAAATGTGCACAAGAGGCTGCCCTGCAGCTTCTGTATGTTCTAACATAAGAAATAACTCCAGAATTTCTTTTGCATATAGAGGACAGCTTCTGTATGTTATGACCTAAGAAATAACTACAGAATTTCTTTTACATAATACGATATTCAACTTATTCAGCAATAGGAAGTAAAGGCAACTGCCAACCTGCAATGTATAGGAAATAACAAATAATCATCTGATACTTGATAAGGCCCCTGGCAAGTTGGTACAATAATCTATCGGATGTTACTGTGTTTACAAAATGCCGACTTAGGAAGCGTCCATAGGCAAAGAGCATAACAGTGAAGAAAAAATGCCTACAAATAGAAAGAGAAGGATGAGATCAATGCATAAACCAATCAATATGTCAGAACTTAAAGCACCAAGAGCTTTTAATAAAAGGTTGTAATGAGTATACACAGAAATGAAACATTTACCAATTTAGAAGTCGGAATCCAGGAAGTTGTGTATCTTCATGAGCTTTTTTAAGTAAATTGAACAGCTCCCTTGCCATCAGGATTTGGATGACCACAATCAGAGCCGAAATACACAGATGACCCATGTAAACAACCAATGAGAAAACTGCTAACATCCATAAAGAGGAATGTGCGCGGATGCGCATTGATCTATACTTGTTATTGTCATTGACAAGTAAGTTAGCTTCATTTGAACCATATGGATCTGGAAGAACCTGGAAAGAAAGAGAAAGAAAGAAAGAACAATTTCAGCAAAAATGAAACTAATAACTGCACGCACACACACTAAACATGTCATAGAACTAATTCTGACAAGAACCATCTACTAGGAGACAAATGGGGGCTTAGTCCAAGCAATCCCCCCAGGTCTCCCTTCCCATCATTTCGGTGGGTAGAGTTACAACACCTGCCATCCTGCTCAAGGATTTAGAAATATGAGTATACATGAAGAACATGCCTTGTAGGCAAGAGTAATACTGCCTAGAGATTTTATACAACGGTATGCCCTCACGAAGGGGTTAGCTATTCAGCCCTCAAAGCAGCAAACTCGCAGAAACCAGAAGCCAAGAAAGTTATTTCTTATTACCACCAACACCCCCCCCCCCCCCCCCCCCCCCCCTCTCTTTAAACTCCCCAAGGGTCATGAAGTCAATAGACATAATTGAAAAGGAAGAAAAGACCAAGTATAATTGTTCTGGAATCAGAAGATGAATTCTTTTGCAATTAGAGTTACAGAGGACGAGGTAATCTAATGTATAAGGTATGACTAGTATTGTTGCCGACAGAAAAACTGTTAAAGCTTAGCAGAAATAACTTAATAACCACTCACTAATTCCCCAAAGCATAACGTGTATAAACAACAAATCAAGTGAGACCAGGGCCTGCAAGCAACTAACCTCAGTGGAGCAGCGTTTACGATGTCGAACTCGCGGCGAAGCACTTGCATGAGGACTGCCTGAACTGTTCTCCTTGTGCATGATGGAAAAACTTTACCTACATAATATAATATAAATTCAGTAAAAGTGTCCACAAATTTACATACAAACTTCTGAATTAAAAAAAGATGGTTAAAATAGAAGAATGCTTTTGGAGTTCTTTGCGATCACAAGGTACCTTTGAAGTTGAAACGAAAATATGGGCAACCATAAGACCAGCTCTGCTTTATGGTTTGGGTTGTTGGGCAATTAAAAAACATGTCCATAAAATGAGAGTAGCTTAAATAAGAATGCTAAGATGGATAAAAGATGAACTTATCCGTCAAAAGTTGGAGGTGCTGGATACTACATTTTGGAATAATGATTAAACTTGTTCACATTAGGCTCAATGCCAACTATATCCAGGAAAAGATAATAGGATCGGAGAGAAAATAGCTACTCCGGCCAATGTGGAATTAAAAGAAGCATAACAATACTCAATTGAGGATAAAATGAGAGAAAATTTGCTCAGATGGTTCGAACACGTGCAACATAGACCAACGGACACACCATTTAGGATGAAATATGACTAGAAGTAGCGGTAGGCCAATAATAACGTGTATCAAGGTTGTAAGGCCTAAGAAGAATGTATCTCCAAAATTCATGCAATGTGATTGTCATGTCAGGCACACGTATCGGACACGCCACAAATACTCCAAGATACACTAGAACACACCAAAATAGATGTCAAATCCAAGTCTTGTGTCAAATATGTGTCCGTGAAACATTAAGGATATGGCTTTTGTTAATGCTACATAGGACAACAAAAAATTTGGGATAAAGGCTTCACCTTTTTGTTTGCAAAATCAAACTAATTTTGCACAATGCATACTTTACACAAACATTGAACCTTTGCATAGCGGTGGTGGCCGAGCCCATAGTACATTATAGCCAAAATCATCACACAAAGTCCAGAAAAAAAAAGATGGCATATTTCTCCCAATTCCCGACATTGCGAATCAACCCATTTTCGTTTTTTGGATTCAGTTCTAGATTTCTATGGTTATTACAAAGAATTAACATCATATTACAGAATTCAAAAGAGGAGAAAAGCCATAGATTTACCAGGAGAAACCGAAGGAAGAGATGAATCTAGGGTTTCCACGAGCTCCGGATCGCCATTGAAGGGATCATTAGAGAGAGAGAGAGAGAGGAACTTTGGTTTATTCTTTCTTCCTCCCAAAATTATGAAAAAAAAAAAAAAAAAATCCATAAGACCCCTTGCATAATAATAATAATAATGTTTAGAATATTTGCACAAACTAGTATTTTGGAGGGCATATTTGCACAAACTAGTTTTTTTTTCTCGTTCTGATAATATCCGGCCCGGCCCACACAGAGAATACTTGGGCTGCCAATTCTTTTTGTTGCTGTCCTCGTTCCCAAGCCCACACAGAGGAAGAAGCTTCCTACTTGTTCCCCAAGGCAGAGAGAGGCGGTTAGCTGGTGCTATAAATAGCACATACTTTCTCACTCTCAATCCCGATCGGCGGAAAGCTTGGAGCGGCGGAAATGAAAATTATGATCATGATGTAGTGTTTTTTTTTTTTTTTTTTTAATAGCAGTACTTTTTTTTAGCAATACAAATACTAATTCTTCTTTAAATTTAGTATTTAAGTAAAGAAATAATTAGCAAAAAATTTAAAGAAAGGCTAATGTCCTACTTGAAATTCTAGTTTTACACAACACATAATACATGATTCTCTTCTATTTCTAAAATTCAGAGAAAAATAATAATCCTACGATAGAACTCTTAACCAATTTCGAAGTCCAATTATCAACTCCAAATAACCTAAAACTTCTCTATTGAAATTGAGAAGTTGTCAAAGTTGGTCAGCTCGCGCGCTAATTCGAGCCCGGATCCGACTTGGCCCAAACCTATTCAGGCCTGGGTTTGGACTGAGTTCGAATATTGTAAATTCGGGTTGACCCAGCCCGGCTCGCTCCTCCATCCGGGCTAAGTCCGGCCCGGCCGAAGTCCGATCAAACCCGGTCAATAGTGAGTCCGGGCCGGCCTAATCCGGCCCACCTCACATCTTGATGCTGGAGCACCGTTTATACAGGGGCGGCCCTGGCCCAGGGCGGCTAGGGCGACTGCCTGGGCCCTATGGAATATGGGGGCCCAAAAAAATAATTTAAATATATATTAGTAATCTTGTATCTAAAATATAACTAATACGTAACATGATCCTCTTTATCACAAAACAACTGTGGTGTGGAGGTTAGTATGTTAAATTTGTATAATAGAGGTTCTAGGTTCAATTCTTGGTTTTAACATTTTTTTTTTAAATTTACTTTTATTTAAAAGTAATAATAATATGTGTGGGCCCCATTTTAAAAATTTGTTTAAGGCTCCCATAAACTCAGGGCCGGGCCTACGTTTATAAAAAGGGCAATCACATGTTCAGTTATAAAACTCAATCGTCAACCCACTAACATCGTGGGCTAATAATCAGGAGTAACTCTCGAATGGAAATTATTAATTGAAGAGCCTGCAACAACGAGGCTAGCAAAATAATGGTACAAACACAACGCATATACGCATATATAGCTTCTGTTCGACAACTTCGCAACCCCCCGTTGCGCCCTACGCAACTCCGTTGTGCCCTAAGCAACTCCGATGCTCCAACGACATCCAACGCAAATGTGTGAAGTGCAAAGTAAGTCATCAAAGTACCACTTTGCACCCTTCGTCCACGCTTATGTACACCCAAGTCCAAACTAGGCTTCCAAAGAGATTGTTCCAAGAAAATTGACAAAAATATTTGTTGATTGTGGAATTTGAACAATTGAACGTAGCCCACTAAAATAATCTCTCACCATATTAACCACTTGAGTTAACACAACACATGTGTACAAGTTAATAAATAAATGCTCATCCTAACAATTCCACATATATTTCAATATGTGAACGAGAGTGTTCCCCATATTGAATGTACATGGTCCATTATAATAGATGTCGCTTACGGCTCGAACCAAAATGTAATACAATACAAAATGGAGTAAGCCTTGGATTAAATATATATCATATATGGATAAAGTTCTTCCCACTCAAACAATTAAATCAACTAGGGGTGAGCGTCGGTATAATTGGTCGGTATTTGATCAATTTTTTTGGTATTTTTTAAAATAGGTATTTAAAAAATCAATACCAATATCGTACCATTTAGAATCGGTTTTTTTCGGTTTCGGTTAAATCTGTATTCGGTCGATTTTTGTCCGGTATCGATATTTTACCAATTAACATTGGTTCAACCAACACACTTATTATTATAGAACCTTTTAACCTAGAAATATATATTTTTTAACTTTTCTGGAAGCATTCAATTTCAAAGGCAAGTCTCTACCGACCAAACAATTAATCAAATTTATTAGAACAATATATAACCAGGGCCGGCCCTGGCCCAGGGCGGCCAGGGCGACCACCCAGGGCCCCATAAAATTTGGGGGTCCGAAAAAATTAATTTAAATGTATATATATATTAGTAATCTTATATTGCAAATAGAACTAATATATAATATGATTCTCTTTTATCACAAACCATTTGTGGTGTAGTGGTAGTTTGTTATACTTGTACATAAGAGGTCCTAGGTTCTAGCCTTGGTTGTATCACTTTTTCGTTCAATTTTTTAATATTATATATGGGCCCCATTTTAAAAATTTGCCTAGGGCCCCCACTAACTCAGGGCCGGCCCTGTATATAACAAGTCGCAAACACCTAAAAATCGAGCTTAAAAGATCAAGATCATTAAGTTTAATCCTTAGTATAAGTCTAAGTACACCAAAATTCACTTTAATTATATGAAAACACAAAACATAACCTCAAAAGATCAATTCTTAACGTTTTTAACATAAGTTCAAGTCCACCAAAATCCATTCTAAGTTCTAAGTAACATATTCTCAACTAAAACAAATATAAAAATAAAAATGAGTAGCATAAAATTAATCACTAACAACATTATTTATATATATATATATATATATATATATATATATATATAATCAGTTCGGTTCGGTATTTTCGGTATGGTATTACACGCAAACCGTTACCACTACCATTATACCATATTTTAGTCGGTTCGGCAATTCGGTATCGGTACATAATTTCAGTTCGATTTTTCGGAATATTTTTTATCGGTATTCGGTCGGTTTTTCAATAGCGGTCGGTATTTGCTCACCCCTAAAATCAACTATGCCTCTAGTCGCACGTTAAAGGCCATGTGTTATATAATTTGGATTTTGTATATGTATCTTAGGCTTCTACAATTTTTTGGCTTCCCATTAGTATATTTTGGTCATTTTATGTGAAAAATGACCAAAATACTCTTACAAACGTCATAAACCGATCAAATTTACAAATATTTTCACTCAAACGATTATATCAAGCATGCCTTTGGTTTCATCGACGATTCTTGGAAGACTTACCGTCCACTTAACTTGTCAAACACATAGATTTAATCTGCTTAGAGAGACTTCGATACGACGGAACGCCGCAAAGAGACCTTCAACCTCGTACATTTTGCTAGGAAGAAGTTGGTTATCGTTGCCGCTGCTGCTGCTGGTTCCAATCATGTCTCGTGATACTCTTGAGACTTTGATACCACATGGCACACCACGAAAATGCCTATCGCTGAGAGCCAACATTTCAAGAGAACGATGACAAGAACTTCGATTCTCAAATACAAGAATCAATAAAGATAAACTCACATGAAGTAAATCACTGTAGATCAATACACAACTTCTCCTCCCTACAACTCTACATTTTTAAGCAATACCTAACTTAAGTTTACAAAATAAATCAAAAAAATTATACTTTTGGTCACTGAATATTTGTCTGATCAAAGTTTTAGTCACTCAAAGATATTTTTCAAAAAATTAGTCTGAATGTTTGGTCTTCCAAAAAAATGGTCACTCTTTTAAATTGTTGTTTGTTTTATTAACGATTTTTGTTGACATGTATCATGTCAGTCGTTAAGTATGACGTGGCACATCCACGTGGACTATTTTTAGAATTTATTTTTCAAAAAAATCGTTCGGGTATTAAGTTATGTGCCATGTTTCAATGTTTATGATATGATATTTCATTTTTTTATTTTTTTTAAAAAAACTTAATATCCAAACGATTTTTTTTGAAAAATAAAATCCAAAAATAGCCCACGTGAATGTGTCATGTCATATTTAACGATTGACTGGCACATAACATGTCATGTCAACAAAAATTGGTAATAAAACAAACAAGTAACCATTTTTTTTTTTGGACGGCCAAACATTCAGTGACTAAATTTTTAAAAAATATCTTTGAGTGACTAAAACTTTGGTCAGGCAAACATTCAGTAACCAAAAGTATAGTTTTTTCAAAATAAATCTAATCAAACTAGAAATTATCTAAAAGATAATTAAGATAGCTATAAAGATAAATATGAAAAATTCACTCAAATCAGGATCCTACTCAAATTTTCGAAAGTACATAAAAGATAATAATATTTAGTAAAATTTTCAAAATCTGCCAAAAATAGATTGGATAGGTTTGAACCCAAAAAAGTCCGTGACACATCTTCGAAAGTAGTTTTTAACTTTCTAATTATTACAGGACAGCAAATAATCATTTTTTGTCAAAAGTTTGCATCATTTTGTTTGAGAGGTGGGCCTGTTACTTTGCTGGCCCACTAGGTGTCCAAGCTCCGCCCAGCGGCCTATGACGTCCTACAAGACGGATCATCTCGTTGGTTAGTGCCAATGATGACCGATGGCTTTTTTTTAATAATCCACTATCAACTGCCAATTATTACTATCTTTTCTATGGCCGACGCAACATATGAAACTTTATGCATGCTGTATTATATATTATTTGGGTCTACCGTTCTCCAATTTATACACACACCAACATATCTCTTCCGCGGTTCGATTAACGAGATCGTTCGCCTAATCAAGAAAATTATACCTCTTCTCACTGACCACGAGAACCCGATAAGTTCGATAACTACCAATTACTAGCACACATGTTCTGGCGCTAATCCAGTCCTAACTAATAATCTATATTTTCCCAACTATATATTTCTGCAGAAAGTTCTAATGTTCAGTTTTATACGTGGGACTATATTGCAATAGATAATCCCTTAGAGCATCCACAGTGGAAGAGATTTCAAATGCTATATTTTAACTTTAGCCAAATTTTGTAGCACTTGAAAGCTACAGTGGACATTTGTCCATATTTAAAAATTACTATAAAGCTAAGAGACACTCAAGATTTGGAGTGTGCGCTAGCTCCACTACATCAATTTTTGGGCCCACCAATTTTTACCAAATATGAAAGGAAAATAAAGAATAAAAATAAGGAGAAAAAAGCTTACCAAACATGGAAGAAAAATAAAAAGAAAAAAGATGGAAGATGTTAATTTAGAGTATTTATTTGGAGTGTACCATTGTGTGACAATATCAACGAGACACTCCAAAAGAATCATTTACACAATTTCTAATAATTTGGAGTACGTGTTTGGAGTATCTCCACTGTGGATGCTCTTATCCCATAAAACCCACCCCAACCCTCTTGTCATATACTTTGATATATTCTCGTATATTTTGGAGTATCTTTAATGCTGATACGATACGTCGGACTGTTACATCCAATACATGTCCAACATGACACGAACGATATTGATTTTTAGTTGCCAAATATACCTCATAAATCACTTAATTTGGGCCAGATGAGGCCAGCCCAATAAAATAGGTCAGAGTTGAACCTAAGACAATGGCCCAATAAACGACAAACCCGAGCTCACGGGGTCCATTTTTCTTCACCCACCCAAACTAGAATCAATATTCATCGTTCCACTATGATCCAACCTAAAACAACTTTAGAGCGGTTTGGTAAACATTCATCCGGAAGCAAATATGTTGTCCCTTAAACTGTTGTTTCCATGATGTCCCCTCTCACATAAATATAACACATAATTTTTTTATTTAAAGAACTAAAAAAATTATATTTTTACTTAAAAACTAAATAATTATGGATACCAAAACTTGTATTTATACGAGAAGGGATACGATGGGTACAATAGTTTTGGAGACAACATATTTGCTCCACATTTATTCTAGTTTTGATCACTAGTTTGACACATAATCATCCTTGAGTGGAAGGATGAACATCCACCGTAGCTTTGGTGAATGAAAAAAAAAAAATGGACACTGGCTCGTTAGGCTGAACTTTGTAGTTTTTTATTATAACAAAAAGCTTCAGTCACTGTCATTATTGGTGCATGTTGCACACGAAGAAAGAGAAGGTTTCCTACTTATATTAACATTTCTTTAGCAAAATAAAATAATTAATTTTCCATTCTTTATCTATCAAAAGAATGAAAAGATAAAAGTACTATTAAATAATAAGGTATGATGCTTTGTTTCAAAATACACGATGGTTGGGGGGAAGCATACTTTACTTCATATTCCTCCTACTAAAATATACTCCGTATGTATATTAATGTAAAGCAAAGAAATAATTAGCAACACATGTACTAATTCTTCTTTAAATTTAGTATTTAAATAAAGAAATAATTAGCAAAAAAAATAAAATAAAGAAAGGCTAATGTCCTGCTTGAAATTATTGTTTTACACAATACACAATACATGATTCTAATTTGTTAACAAATTCAGAGAAAAATAATAATCCTATGTTAGAACT
Source organism: Iris pallida (assembly GCA_029216955.1). NCBI lineage: Eukaryota > Viridiplantae > Streptophyta > Magnoliopsida > Asparagales > Iridaceae > Iris > Iris pallida. Next base: position 4,857,438 of record JANAVB010000799.1, on the reverse strand, counting down.
CTTAACAAATTTCGAAGTCCAGTTATCTAACTCCAAATAACCTAAAACTTCTCTATTGAAATTGGGAAGATACCAGCTTCGATCTCATACATCATACTAGCCTAGATGTGCACATTTCCCACAAATAAGAGTCCTGAAAAATCAAATAAGAGAAAATTATTAATCAATAGCTCTCAAGTGTATTTTAAACACCATGCATATGAGTTATTGAATGTTAACTAGTAAAAGATGGCCACGATCTGAGCTGGCGTGAGACGGAATGGAACGTCCCTTGCATGAAAACTCAACGGCTAGGGGCGCCGCGCGGACGGTCGAGGACCGGCATCATTCTACCACGGATATAAACGACGGCCGATCACACGGCCCGTCGTGCGGCGCCCAATGGACGTTGGAAAGTCGTCGTAAAGACGTCGTGCGCATAGAATGGGTGGTTGACGGCATCGGTTGTCGTAGGCGTTGTGAAGACGTCGGGGACGTCTTCGGCGTCGTGGAGGAAGCGAGACGTTGAGTTGCCGGCGTCGAAAGACGTCGGCCGTCCCATGAGGCTTGGGAGCGCGCGGAGTGCGCGAGGCGTACGTGTGTGGCGATGATGAAAAAGCCAGTGCGGAAAAGATCCGCACGAAGAGTCCGAAGCGACATGCGGAGAAGATCCGTACGAAGAGTCCGAAACGACATGACGACCGGCTAAAAATCGTGTGCGGGAAGACACGATTAAACTGAGCCCGCATATGCTGAAAATAAAAATTAAAAATTAAAAAATTAAAAAAATAATAATAAAAAAAACTAGTAAAAAGATGAGCACCAGTACGAACCTGTGTAAAAACTGTAAAATTATGGAAAGCTGCAGAGCTGTAGTATCAAACATTAACTTCAATATCTTCCCCATCTTCTATTATTTACATGGTAGGTAATAAAAGTACTGATGCACAGCTTTACATGTAGACGAGCCTAGGCCAATAATTCCCCCATTCTGTGGTTCCTAGAGCACTAGTACCACATGCCCTCCTGGAAAGAGTTTGCCTCTCTCAAGACTCAAGAGAGCAATAGACAACATAATGTCCCATAAGTCATTCAAAAAAAAAAAAAAAAAACTTATAAACAGGAAGATTTTGCCAGTATATAGACACGATTTGATGCCTATGATAGTGTAGATTGGGCCCCCCTGCATGCACCTAACCTTGATCTTTAACAAGTTAAAAGTCTTTGCTACTGCAGATATAAATGACATGATAGCTGCAGCACTTTCCTTAATTTGTGGTGCCTATTCTTGTTTGGAGAAGAGATGGAGAAGGCCATGACCTCCAAGTGTTTCATGATCTTGGTCGTGTTTGGAGTACTCGGCTATGCCAAGGCTCAAGGTTTGGAGCTAGGTTTCTACGACACAAGTTGCCCCAAGGCCGAAAAGATCATCTCAGACTTTGTCAAGGAGCACATCAGAAATGCTCCGTCCCTCGCCTCCCCGCTGCTCAGAATGCATTTCCACGACTGCTTTGTGAGGGTACGTAGTCAAAAATCCAAGTTATTTCAATTCAAAATGTTTTGGAAATGCTAATGTTACTGTCAAAATTTCGCTCTCAGGGTTGCGATGCTTCCATCCTGATCAACTCCACAAGCGCCAACAATAACACCGAGAAGGCAGGAAATCCGAACAAGACACTCCGCGGGTTCGACTTCATCGACCGCGTCAAAGCTGCGGTCGAAGCCGAGTGCCCGGGAGTTGTTTCCTGCGCTGACATCATTGCCTTGACTGCAAGAGATGCAGTTGGAGTTATAGTAAGAAGTTCATGCTAAGCATCATTGCTGTAGCAGTACAACACAAAGCCTAAATCAAATAATATGCTGTTAGCTTCATAATTTGGACTGGCCACGTCTCTAACGCTTAGTTCTTTTTTTTAGGGAGGACCATTCTGGAATGTCCCAACGGGGCGTAGGGATGGCTTGATCTCGAATACTTCGGAAGCCAATACTCAAATTCCTGGTCCAACATTTAACTTCAGCTCTCTCCAAACATCTTTTGCTAACAAAGGATTAAATGTGACAGATCTAGTTCTCCTCTCTGGTAAGCTACTATCATATCAACTTATCGTCCTATAATTGACATTCATTTTAGAGGGTACGCGTTGCTTGACACAACGGCAAGGCTCGGCAATTGCATCTTTGACCCCTTCTTGATCCTATCTATATTAATTAGCGATATATAACCATTTTTCTTTAGTTGTTTACATTTATTTCTGCAGCTAGCTAACTAGTAGCAACACTCTGGCTTCTTATTAGGGGCTCACACTATTGGTGTTTCACACTGCTCATCCTTTAGCAAAAGGCTGTACAACTTCACAGGGAAAGGCGACGAAGACCCTTCTATGGACAGTTTCTACATTGCAAATTTGAAGAAACTCAAATGCACAGTTGCAAATGACACCACTACTATAGTCGAGATGGACCCTGGGAGTTTCAGAACTTTCGATCTCGGCTACTATAAGAACCTACTTAAGAGGAGAGGCCTATTCCAGTCGGACGCAGCTTTAACAACCAACTCCGCAAGCAAGAATCTAATTGTCAGTCTCGTCAATAGTCCTCTAGAGAAATTCCTCCAGGAATTTTCTTTGGCTATGGAGAAGATGGGAAGGATCCAGGTGAAGACAGGTTCTTCAGGTGAGATCAGGAAGAACTGCGCAGTCGTGAATAGCTGAATGTCGACATGTTTCCACGGTTTTATTTCGCGTTCTTTTGCACTTTGATGCTTGTGAGTTTGTACTAAAAATCTAAAATCAAGTTTGCATGTCTGTGATTGTATTTCTGCGGCGTGCATCAATGATTTTTTTTATCCCCAGGAGAAAATTTGATGTTTTCCTAAGAAAATAGCTTCACTGTGGTGCAATTTGTGTTGAATCTTTAGTGTTTGAGAAATCACAGCATACAAACACAACAATAAATCCTTCATCCCAATATTTTGGGTCGGAATCAATTCTCTCAATTCAGCAATTCATAGTAAACTATATGCAGTACAGTTAAGAATCCAGAAGAATCATTTTAAGAGTTAAAAATGGCTTACAGTTTATTTCAATCCTTCCAATGCAACCTGTTTTGTACATAGGGTAACGAATAGGTGGCACATACATTCCAGAAATGTGAACTGTATCGTTTCAGACACGTACTAGTCAACACACCAAAATACTATGGAAAAAAAAATGAATTTTTTTTTTTTGCTTCTTTCATTTGACCCTAGCTAACAATTTAAGTTTTCTTTTATTCTTCACTAGGTTGAACTGAAACTTAGAAAGTCTATTACTTGCAAGTTACAACACTACCAAAAATACTATGAGAATTATTACTTTACCACTCTGAACAAGCATCTAGAATTGTCTCTACTTTGCATTAGCTATATGAAGAATTTCATCGACCTAACTAACAGCCAATAAAAACTTGTGGCTGCATTTTAAAAAAAAAGTACTTCTCACTACATTTTAAGTTAAGAATATAACTATTTTGGATGTTTTCATCAGTACAAGTTTAGTAAAATATCGGAGGTAACCAAAATAAAATATGGAAATGACTTTTGTGGTAAGAAAATGGAAAACAATTTATGTCAAAAACACACAAGAATAGAAGAAGGCCAAATGATTAGTGTTTGAAGCAGCATATGGTCAGTGACACATACAAAACAACTAAATAACTAATTTGTACTTATAATATGTACCAGATATAGGGATTTGATTTGTTTATTAAGTTGTAAATAGAAGTGATATATATTTGGAAATAAATGTAAAATTTTAAATTTTACAGCAAATATTATGAAGCACAAACATTGTATATTGTTTTTGCTCTTTTCCATGTCTCCTCCTTACCTAAACTCTGGCTCTATTCTAGTAAAAAAAAAACTCTGACCCTAACCTAAAACCATGTAGTCGGCCACGACATTAACGGGAAGTAAGTCTGTAAATTTTATTTAACACAATAGATGCAGTTAGCAATTTATTACAAAATATATAGTGCACTTTAGCGTCATATTCTATCTTGTTTTGAACTCTATCAAGGAATCCAATTAGACCAGGACAAACTAGGTTAGGTTGAATATTTTTGTTTTTATTGTGAAAGTATTAGTTAACTAAAATCTTATTAAAAATAGCCATTTGGACAAACGTGTCAGTTGTCACTCATTATCGGAACTCAAATGGACATTTCTAAAACGTCGGTCCAATAAGCATTCCAAAAATGCACACTTGGACAAACGAGATGAAACGTAAGTGCAATCCAAACTAGACGTTGACATCTAATAGTTATATAATTGGCTAACTATCACTTTAATACCATCAGTTATCTAGTTTTTATAATTTGCTACTATAAACTATTTTTATTAGCGAGTGTTCTCATGAACTATTAAAAACTTGCACATAACTACCCTCCGTTAATATGTAATAGTAAAATGACTTGCACATGATAAAGTTAGACCATTTTGCCCCTCCGTTTTCAACCCCTTACCCTTACAGTTATCAAACGCGTCTCAATGGAAAGGCAGAGCAGACTTCTCCACGATCACCTTCGAAAGTCTTCTTTGCAAAACCTTTCATGATCATGGTCAAGTCCAATTCCTCCGGTCGCCCTCCTACATATACTATTGCTGTCATCATCATCTATTAGATCTTAGATGAATTTAAAGGCACAAATCTTGCAATTTTGGCATGATTGTTCAAAATGGAAGAAGATTGAAGATTTTGGTGATTTATTTCTTGTTCAAATATTGATAAATGCCACCCCCTTCTTCTATATAGATAGGTTAATCAAACAACAAAATATTGAATGAAAAGGCAATCTCCGATGTAAGTGGTGATATATTATAGTGCACCTACAACACTACAATAAAAGGGGACACATCTTGAAGTGGTACACCACACTTCTTGGACTAGTTGATATAGGATCTGCACTGGCTTTATTCCTATCCATATTTGAACTCACAAGTAGATCATGAATATACTTCTTCTTTTGTAAAAAAACGGAGTCCATAGGAAGTGGGCCTTGCCTCTATACCCAAGAAATAATGTAGTGGGCATAAATCTTTTAATCTAAACGAATCAGAAAGATGACCAATAAGAGTGGCGATGCTCGAAGAACTACTACCCGTGGCAAGTATGTCAACATAAACCACAACAATAGTAATGTCCAACAAATCTAAGCCTTTGACACCACGCTCCGGGAGCATGTTCAAGACCATATAATGCCTTGTCGAGTTTGAAGCAGATATAATGAGGTCTTTCTTGACCTTCAAGTCCCGGAGGTTGGGCCATATAGACTTCTTCGTTTAGATATACATGAAGAAATGCACTACTAGTCATCGGTCAAAACCAAAGCAAGTACAAGGCGGGTAGTAATGGACATAACTACTGGACTTCTTGATTATAGCCTTAAAAACTAAAGGAGGTTTATAATGATCCATTGTCCCATCGTGTTTGCGTTTGATCCGAAAAATCCATTGCAACCTACCAGGTTATCTCGTGGAGAGGGTATACTAATGTCCATGTACCATTGTGAATTAAAGCATTATATTTAGCAAGCATTGACTTCTCTCCATTGAGGTGATTTGTCGTCTTTGGTAAAAACAAGTTGGTTCAGTTTCAATTGGGGCCTGTTTGGGTGAGGGAAGTGGGACGGAACACGTAATCATCATCAACCAAGTGAGGCCATGGAAGGTGTAGGGAAGGAACATGAGGTAGGAGACCCTTTTTTTTCCCATGGGAATTCGCAGAAAGGAAGGGAAAGGAAATCAATTCTTTGTTCTTTTCTTTCCCTTGGGAAATTACAATTTTCATCCATTAAATTGGAAGGGAAAGTGAATAATTGAGGGTGTTTTGTTCTCTTGGGAATCAATTTTTTTTTTCCTACTCATTTTCTTTAGCATCCAAACACGGAAAAAGAACGACTTTCCTTCCCCAAAGGCCGTGATTCCGGGAACCATTTCCCCTCTATTTTGTTTTCTCTTGGGAATCAATTTCTTTTCCTACTCATTTTCTTTAGCATCCAAACACAGAAAAGGAATGACTTTTCCTTTCCCAAAGGCCGTGATTCCGCGAACTGAACGAGGCCTTGAGGTGGATTCAGATTGACAAACAGCTTGTCCAAGTTTTTTTCATGGCAGAAGTAATAGTTAGTACACAAATATAAACTTGAAACTTGATGTTTGTAAGCACACAGTAGAGTATAGAGGAAAACGTAAACTTGAAAGAAAAAAAAAGTTACAAAGCAACAACAACGTACCCCTTGCTTGAACTAAAAGTGAGTTTTTGACAATTAATCCCCCATTAATCCAGCTCCAGCTGCTGCGATTTCTCATCGTCAACCCTAACCTTGCGGTCCCCACAACAACCCCCAGTTTTCTTGTTAGCAAAGAACTCTCGATTCTCCTTCCACACCTCCCCGTTCTCGTACACCTCCTTCTTCCAGACCGGCGCCGACGCCTTCACCTCGTCGATCACGAACCTGCACGCCTCCAGCGCCTCCGCGCGGTGGACCGACGACGCGGCCACGTACACGCTCGCCTCCCCGGCGGCGACCGTCCCGACGCGGTGGCCCACCGCCAGGCCCACCAGGCCCCACCTCCGCCGCGCCGACGCGCAGATGGACCGGATCTGGCGGGCCGCCATGGGGGCGTACGCCTCGTAGCGGAGCTCCACCACGCGCTTCCCCTCGAAGGTGTCGCGCGTGGTCCCCTCGAACGTCGCGATGGCCCGGCCGAGGCCGACCGGACGTGGTCCGTGTACCGGGCCGGGTCGAGAGGCTCCTCCACGATCTCCACCAGGTCCTCCTCCTCCCCCGCCACCGCCGCCATCGGAATTTTTTTTTTTTGGGGTTCGGTTCTTCACATTGATATATGATGTATTTATAAATTACTTTCAAGATATTGAAGTAGAATATTTATGAGTAAATTATTGATTTTTTTTAAATACAAATTTATTATAAAAACTATTATATATATATATATATATATATATATATATATATATATATATATATATATATATATATATATATATAAGGGTGTCCACTTCTTAATGGTGCTTGGAGGCATGCCTCCAAGGGGGCTTGAACCCGCGTGCCAGGATGCTCCACCGTTCCCAACGGGCTACGGCCACGGGGACTATTATTTTTATAAATTGAACTCAAGCAACCAATAAAAATACGTCTCAGTTTAACCACTTTGAGTTAGGATTGTTCAGTTATTAATAAATTACTAGTATATCACCCGTGCGATGCACGGTTTGTATATTTAATATTATATATGAATCCAAACAAAATTAAATGAATGTTCTTTATATAGTGATATATAGATTTTAGATTAAAACAAAAGTTAAAAAATGCTTTTAGTAAATAAAAATAAACAAAACTATATGACAGTTCCACACTCAAAAAAAAAAGAAAGCATATAAAATTGAGATTAAATTTTAAAGTATACGATAAAGTCTACTTTGATGACATAAAATATAACATTTGTTTGGATTACAGATTTTGAAATACTTCCCTATACACAACATTTGTTGTTGAATTACATTGATCTTTGTCTTCACTGCATATTAAAATCTTCAATCCTTTCTTACTTGTTACCCTTGAAACAGCAACGTATAACTGTCCATGACTGAAAACGGGATTCTTCAAGAAAAGTCCAACATGAGAAAGTGATTGACCTTGACTTTTGTTTATTGTCATTGCATAAGAAACAATCAATGGATATTGTCTTCTTTGAAATTTGAAAGGCAATCTTGGATCAGAAGGTGTCAATGACATTCGTGGAATCAAAACTTTATTACCAGCATTGTCTCCACATAGAATCTTTGCTTCAAGAACACGATTGCCTAATTTTGTAATTAGCAATCTAGTACCATTACATAGCCCAGCTGAATGATCTATATTCCTTAATAACATTACTGGGGTACCAACTTTCAATTTTAATTCATGATTCGGTACACCTGAACATTTAATACTGTTCAAAAACTCTGGAGTGTGAACATCTGATAATAAGTCTACATTGGCATCTGATTTAGATGGACTATCAGAACTTAAGTATGTGCTTGCGTTACCAGAATTCAATGAGATCATGTACTCATTTACCATCTCAACCACATTAAGAGTTGGTGCTAATATAGCTCTTTCCTTCAAGAAATCTGAATCGATGACAAAATTGTCAAAAGAAGGATATGTGCTCTCGACAATTGTTTGTAGTGGATCATTTGCACTACTAAGTAAAACGTCACTTGGAATTTCGATTTTTGCACACCCATCATTATGCGATCCAAGTGTTCCATCTCCTATACTTGCAATCCATTCAGAAAACTGTTTGAGCTCTTCACTTTCAGATGTTATGGTAGAACCTTGAAGTCTCATGTTTTTTGTCAATCTCAACACTTTGCAGTTTTGCCAAATATAAGAAGAATTTATAGTTGCATGAACTATGTCTTGTCTACTACCTTTTGGAATTACAGGCAATATTTGACGAAAATCTCCACCGAAGACAATAGTTTTTCCTCCAAATGGTGTTTCAGAACTTAATGGATTGGTAAATTGCATTATATCTCTAAGCGTTCTATCCAACGCTTCAAAGCAATATCGGTGCATCATTGGCGCTTCATCCCAAATTATAAGTTTACACCTAACTATTAGTTCTGCAAGTTGACTTCCTTGTTTGATATTGCATGTTGAATCCTCATTTACATTTATTGGAATAGCAAATCTTGAATGAGCAGTTCGTCCACCAGGTAACAAAAGTGATGCTATTCCACTGGAAGCAACATTTAGAACAATTTCTTCCTTGGATCTCAACCCTGCAGATAATGTTCTCCAGATGAACGTTTTGCCAGTACCGCCATATCCGTACAAAAAGAAAACACCACCATTTGTAGAGTTAACAGCATCCATTATTCTGTTATAAGCATATTGTTGTTCATCGTTCAAGCGAGCACATAGATGTCTGTGTTCTTCTGCTAGAGTCGCTCGATCATAACATAATTCATCATTTAGTAATCTATTTGTAGTATTTGATAAGTAGTCAATGTTTGGAAATGGCATTGATGGAAATTCTCTCAAACTTCTACCACAATTTCTCAACAACTTTTCAATCTCCGCCAAAGCGTGGTTTTGAATGTCATTCTCACTCATAAGCAAATCTAGAATTGAAAAAAAAATGTTAGAATTAGTTGCCATATTTTTCTTGAATATGAAATAATAACAGCAAACCAAATTTGAACTTAAAATAGGAAAGAAACATTTTACCTTTGTCGTTCAACGCAATTCGTTTATTATATAAAACATCATCCGATAAGTATGTCCAACATTTTTTCCAAACTAACTCAGGCCGGCTTATAGAGCAAGATGACAACAATGTTACAAATAAATTTCTCAAAGAATATGCAGATGCCCAATAGCTTGCCTCAATAATACCATCGATATACTCATCATCATCTTCCAACAATCCTAAAACGTAGCATGCTTCACGATATGACTCGTAATGAATACCATTGATTTTTTTAATATCATCATAGCATGTAGGTCCACGGACGATATTGAGAAGACATCTTAAATGGTACATCTCACCGCAACCAGGTGGAACATAAAAAATTCGTCCTAATGAGAAACCTTTCTTTCTCGGAGTCCACTCTCTTGTCTTTTGTTTCCAAACAAACTTTTGTGGAAATTCAGCATATGTAAGATTTTTTCCCTCTGGATACCTCTTATTCGCTTCAAACCAAGCTAAGAACATACTTTCTTTCACACTGGCACGGTCAATAATTGTATCAATAGCATCTGCATCTGAAATATAATAGGTTGCTCGTCGGGTAAGTGAAAGCTAAGTCGCTCAACAGAAGGGTTCTTATATTGAATTTCAAAACCAAACAATCTCCATGCTGCCTCACAAGCAGAAATGTATCTACAATCGTAATACATGTTAATTTCATCAACTGGTTTGCTGGGTTCATCATCATCATCTGTAGTTTTATAGAAAGATGCCGTTACCCGATCATGTCCTTTATTCACATATTTGAACAAATATTTTATAGATCGAGACTGATTGCACCACTCAACATTCATATGAGCTCCATACTTCATCAATAGATAACGATTATGAGGCACTACAAATCGATTATCTAGTTCAACGCCATTCTTTAAAACAGTTCTTCCATCATCTCTACGTCTATATATTGGATATCCATCTTCATCAACCAAAGTATTTTGAATAAATTTCTTTGGAAAATGTTTTGTGCAACGACCATCTAACATACATGGTGAATTCTTTCTTGCAGTACCACAAGGTCCATGTATCATAAAATCTCGCACTGCATTGTAATAAGCAGGATCTGATTTGTGATTGGGAATTTCCGCTGAGATGATCTTGTCAATATCATTTCCTGATGGAAATTTATCTTCTTTGGCTAGGAACAATAAAATATGAGCATGTGGCAACCCACGTTTTTGAAATTCGACCGTATATATAACTGAAAAAAAAACAAATAAATATTTTATTAATTAAATTTAGTAATACAATACATGATTATGTACATAATGAAAAATATGGCAAGATCGTTACCAGCTCTAACTGTTCCAAATATTTTATTATGCTTCAGATCTTTGATCAGCCCATCCAATTTCACCTTGAAAATTCTACACAATATATCTGGTCGATCTTCAGGTTTAAGACCCATTTTTCCAACATATCGAAGTATTTCAGGCCATTTGGGGTTGCATGTAAATGTTATAAACAAATCCGGGTAACCAACCCATCTACATATTGCCATTGCATCTTGATAGTTTTGTATCATGTACCGAGCACCTCCTGTAAAAGAAGATGGTAGAATAACTCTTTTTCCTTGAGTAGTCGGATCTGTTTCACCTCGTAATAATGCATCTGTAAGTCCTTTATACATCTCACAACGTAATTGTTTTTGATGTATTCGAATATATTTCAATCTTGCAGATTCAACCATTGTATAAGCATCAACCAGAAATTGTTGCATAAGTCTTTTAGTAGCAAAAATGGTAGAAGGCTCATTATCCCTTTCATGCAGTCTATAAGCAAACCATTCTCTAATACTTACTCTCATCCTTCCACCATTACTTGTATTGGTTGTTTCAGACAAAGGAATGTCTTCTCTATAACCATCTTCACCGTAGGGAAAGATCAAAGGATATTGCAATGGTAAATAAGAAGCATTTAACTCATTTATTCGTTGTAAATTCCCAACTTGTGTTTCAACCATAATATCTCTGTCACCTAAGCATTCATCAAGATCTCCAACTATCAAAGCAGCCACCTCAGAAACTGTAGGCAAGTTATATTGTCGTCCATCTCCATGTCTCCTCCCAATCAACTTCAATCGAACGTTTGAATCACCTAATTCACAAATTTTTTCACGAGCCATTCTAAATGATTTAACTAAAACATTATTTTCATCCAACATATCCTTCAAGTCATGTACAATTTCTGCATGCAAACTATTTATATTATCGATCTTCCTGTAATAATATTAAAATATAAATAAGAAGACTGAAGACATTAACAGATGATAAAAATATAATTTTACATATGCTTGTTATAAAATTCAATACACACCTAACAGCTTTTAATCTGTTTTGGATTTCATTTTCTGTATCATAGATATAGTTGTGCAAATTTTGGACTTGAACCTTGCACCGGTAATAAACTTCCCAATAAATGGTAATTTTGACCATGCAGTCTAAAAATTGGTGGAGAATTTCCTTGATTCGGTTCTGGATCAACTTTGCCTCCCATTGAAGTGAATGAAAACATGCTGTTATATGATCTTATATTTTCTAAAAAGTGCTTGCTCTTATCACTGACACCATATAATAGATCATATAAAACTTTAGGTGGTATCTTCATTGGTGAAATTTGAATCTTTCCTCGCATGCAACATAAAGAGTATGTCGGGTTTTTGCACTTGTAGGAAGATTGAACTCTCTCGTCATACCAAAAGTGTGCACCACAAAAGTTACATTTGTAAGTTGGATCACCGATATCCCAGTAATCTATCAATAAAAAAAAAATATAAGAAATTAGATCAATCATAAAATAAATTAGATCAATTATATATGTGTGTGTGTGTGTGTGTGGTGTGTGTTTATGTTTGGAAAATACCAATTGTAAGATTAGCATGTCCATGATCATATTGACATTCTTCATTCGTCATTTCAACAATCTCTGCAAATTTAAAAGACAAAGCAAAAGAAAGAATGAAAATATTTGAAGATATTTCCCTTTTTTATAATTTGAAAACATTGTTAATTTTCAAATGTATGATAAATTTTGAAATATAACTTTACGCTAATTTGATATGGATGCAAATTGTTAACTAATTTTTGTATACTTTATAAAAGTCATTAGGTAAAAGACATACTTGAATGCTCTTTAGCTTTTGTAAATGACTTCTTCGAGCAATCAACAGAACTTTGGTTCATTGAAGTAGTTAACTTAGATGCTTGACTTGATCCACACACTGCATAAAATGATTTTATGAAAAACGCAAACACACAAACACACACACTAATAATAGAAAACTAAACAAAAAATAAATGTATAACATACCATTCGTGATATCTTTAAAAGGATATGTAGGTGATGGATATTGTAACATGTTCAGACCATTTCGTTCATCATGGATCAAATTTGTTTCTCTTGAATAATTTGTCTGTTTTTTTGTAAATCCCTTTGTTGAGTAGCCAAATGAATATTTATTCGTAGAACCAATTATTTGACAATATTCAGTTGATCCACATGCTGCATAGAAGTTCATAAAATAAAAATATGTAGATAAATATTTATCAATTTTTAAAAATATACATATAGAGAAACTCATATCATACCATTCGTGATGTTGCTAATTGGAGGCGTAGATGATGTACAATGTGTCATGTTAATACCATTGCCACCAAATTTTGGTTGAAAGGTAATATTGCTGGATGAAGCCATACATTCATATCTATCCACATCTATGTTTCCTACAAAATAAAATTTTATTGAATGAATAAGTGAGAAAAAATTTTGAAATCCTACTGGGAATATTGATTTAGTTAAGATAATTACAATGTACATATATTTGACATATAAATATGTATATATATGAATAAATAAAAATATATATTTATACATATATATATATACTATCAATATAATAAGTGAAAAAGTAAAAAATATAAAACATACCATTCGTGATGTCACTAAAAGGATATGTAGATGATGAATACTGTGACATGTTCAACCGAGAATTGAACAATACATCTTTAGAATAAATTTTTCTTCTTGTAGGTGTACAATGATCTGCATTATGATTTTGATTTTCTGCAAGAACAACAACCAATTAGAAATATGATAAGCATTTAGTAAACTAAACCTGCCAAAAATAACAAATAGATAGTACAAAATTTTACATTTTGCTAAGTTGCAAAATGTAATAAAACCTTTTACAATCACACTTAATAAGTAACCGGGTTATTTTTATTCCAAATATAACTTTTTTGCAATTCCGAATAATAAATAACCGGCCTACAAATGTAAAACACGTTAAAATGATAGAACGTACCAGCACAAACCCTAGGGTTTGGAGAGGAGGCGGCAGAGAAGACAAACCCTAAGGTTTGGAGAGATAACATGGATATTGATAGAAATAAATAGTTATATAACAAATGGTTTTGGTACACTGAAAAACTATACTTTCGAATGAACATTTTGTATGTAAAAGTTTAAGATATTTTAAGTTTTTAGTAACTTACAGCGGCCAAATATGACTTATTACAATAACAAATAATAAAGAGCTAGACCAACCCCTGCCAAATATAACTTATTTAAAATTACAAATAATAAAGAGCCAGTCCAACACCAGCCAAATATAACTTATTTAAAATTATAAAAAAAAGAGCTAGCCTACAGTTGCCAAATATAATCCTTTTACAATCACACTTAATAAATAACCAGATTATTTTTTTCCAAATATAATTTTTTGGTAATCCCGATTAATAAATAACCGTCAGCTGTTTTGTTTTTCCAATGTTAAACCGCCAGCTGTTTAGTAATATAACGTTCCAATGTAAAACCGCCAGCTGCTTGGTTTTTCCAATGTAAAACCGCCAGCTTCCAAAAAAAATATCCAAATATAATGGTGGCAGTATAGCAGTGGTTTTTTGTTTGGTTTTTCCAATGTAAAACCACCAATACTTAAACTGTGGGCATCTAAACCAACCCACAGCTGTTTGGTATTTCTAAACCACCAATACTTAAAAATGTTTGTAGACCAACCCACATATGATGAGAACTTTTCTAAACCAACCCACAGCTGTTAGTTTTTTATAAACCAACCCACAGCTAATTGGTTTTTCTAAACCACCAATACTTAAACTGTGTGCATACCGGTGGCAGTATAGCATTGGTTTTTGTAAACCACCAATACTACAAACTGTGGGCATCTAAACCAACCCACATTTCTCTCTATCTCCATGAAGCATCGGTTTTTCTAAACCACCAATACTTAAAAACGTTGGCATCTAAACCAACCCACATTCTCTCTCTCTCTCTCTCTCTCTCTCCATGAAGCATCGGTTTTTCTGTTGGGTTTTTCATTCTTGGCAGCTGTACAAATCCATTTGAAGCATTGGTTTTTCAATCTATGGCTAGAAATTCATTTGCTGCATAATTTATTTATCTGAGGCATAGTTCTGATGCTTTTTTGTTCATGGTTATTAAAAGATTTCAGATCAAATGGCTAGAAATTTATTTATCTGAGGCATAGTTCTGATGCTTTCAGAGCAAATGGCTAGAAATTCATTATTGGCAGCTGTACAAAATATTTCAGATCTACACGTTTGTAGATCTATTTTTTTTTTTTACTCTTGTTTTTTTACAAAATATGTCAGACCTACACGTTTTTCAGATCTACACAGTTTTTTTTCTTGTTTTTTTTTCCGGGTGATTCATGAAGAAATGTTTTATATCTAGCTATACATGTTAGGATTTGGAGGTTTCTTGTTTTTTTTTTGGCTTTTTATTTTGTTTTTTGTTTTTTGTTTTATGTTTTTTTTGGGTGATGCTTCAGGAAATGTTTTAGATCTAGATATACATGTTACGATTTGGATTATTTTGTGTGCTCATTTTTCGTTTTCTTGTTTCTTTTGTTTTTTATGGGTGATTCATCAGGGAATGTTTTAGAAATAGTTATACATGTTAGGATTTGGTTTCTTTTTTTGTTTCCGTGCAACAAATTTTTTGGCTTTTTTTGTCTGATAAACTACAAAATATTTCAGATCTACACGTTTGTAGATCTATGTATTCTATTTGTTTTTTTACTCTTCTTGTTTTTTTACAAATTATGTCAGATTTACACGTTTGTCAGATCTACACAGTTTTTTTCTCGTTTTTTTACTGTTCTTGATCTTTTTATTATTTGGTTTAACTTTTTTCTTATTTTGTCAGATCTACAAAATATTTCAGATCTACACGTTTGTAGATCTATGTATTCTTTTTTTTACTCTTGTTTTTTTTGTACAAAATATGTTAGATCTACACGTTTGTCAGATCTACACAGTTTTTTTTCTTTTTTTTACTGTTCTTGATCTTTTTATTATTTGGTCTAACTTTTTTCCAGGACAATGTCAAATTTTGTTCGTTCTGATGATTTTTTTTGTGTGATAAACTACAAAAAATCATCAGATCTACACATGTTTGTTTGTGATTAGTATTTTGAATTTTTTTTTTAAATTGATCATATATTAGTTAACTGTTTGGATACTTAAATTCATTTAATGTTTGTTCGTGGTCAGTATTTATAGTACATTTTAGTAAATTCTTGTAGTAAATTATCAAAAATAATTCCAAACCTTCAAGCAAACAAAATATAGACAGTGACAATTATGATTGGTATTTTATTTTACTGTCTTTAACAAACTAAATTTTTAACTGCAATAAGATATGCTTGTTTTTTTAATTAAGTGAGTGAAATTTATCATGAATAAGGTTTTACTTATAAAATGGTCATATATTTTTTAAATGTTTGGATTTTGATTCAATTCATGATTGCTTGTGATCAGGATTTGCATTCCTGAATATAATCAACTTAATAACCATCTTAAATACTTAATTAAAACAAACTTTCTTCACAAATTAAAGCATTATTTCTCTTCCTTTATTTCAGAATATATATTGACTTGCAAAAATGTTTACATTCCATATATAAAAAAATTATGCTGCACTTTTAAGAAGATTTAAATATTGAAAAAAAAATTGTAAAGTAAGATTGAAATATTACCTTCTCCGTCGTTCGATAGTTTCACTCGCTTGTTTAGTGTAGTACTCTTTGTCAGCTTCCTCATTTTCACTCCTTCTATATGTAGTACTCCTTTGCTTGAGAACTTATTTTTCCAATCAGAAAAGATATCTTGAAATCCGATTTTGGAATTGTAAGCCCAATATATAGGCTGTGACTTCATGTTTATTTTGAAGTGGAAATACAACAAAAAGGAACACCAAAGGTTTTCTGCTAAGCACTGTTTTTGAAGCCCAATATATATTCTTGCATTTTTATTACATTTCCAAAAACAATTTTAATGGCAAGGTATAAATATGGTTATTCTTCAAAACCGATGCACAACCAAAAGAAACACCAAAGATTTTCTGCTAAGCACTTTTTGAAGCAAGTACTGATGTATTCAGTAGTTTTTATTACATTTCCAAAAATAGTTTTAATGACAAGGTATAAATATGATTATTCTTCAAAACCGATGCCCGATTCCCAATTGGCATTCACCAAGTCAGGCTATCAGCCACACCAAGTCTACGCAGTTTACTTCACTTCGAATTTATACAATAGCATTTAGACGGATAAATATTATTTCATTTTTTATTATTTGGTACTGAAATTTAATGATAAAGTCTTCAATATATTTGATGTTGATGACAATGTTATTTAATTTATTGGATGTGCTTATCAAATTTATTATATTGAGCTTGTCATTTAATTTATATTGAATGAGCTTATAGATTTAACTGCAATTGGGCATGCTTGGTAATCAATTACCATACAAATTATTTAAAATAAGAAAACAAAATCTAAACATTTCTATAATGTTCTGGTTTCATTGCATGGGCTTATTTTACTTATTTTTTTTATTGAAATTGTTCATGATTATTATAAGATTTTTTATTAAAATTAGGAACTTTCATTAAATTAGTTTAATGTGCACTTTGCTCGAATATATTACCTGGTGATATGGAAAACTATGATCAGTCATATATTGAATGAGATTATATCGAGCTATGTGGTCAGTTAGTTATTTAGTTTCAGTAAATAAATGTTTGCTTGGTATTTCATGATCGTAGTTTATGTTAATTTACATAAATTTGTGGTAAATTAATTTCAGAAAATTTTCAAGATAAATACACAAAATCTAAGCAGTTGTATAATGTTCTGAAATCATTAAATAAACTTATTATAATTTTTTTTAATTGAAATTAGTCATGATTATTAAATTTTTTGAATGTACCATTTCCTCGAATATAGTTTATGTTGATGGAAAACTATGATCAATTGAATGAGATTATATCTTGCTATGTGATCAGTTAGTTATTTAGTTTTAGTAAATGTTATACTGCCACCGGTATGCACACAGTTTAAGTATTGGTGGTTTAGAAAAACCAATTAGCTGTGGGTTGGTTTATAAAAAACTAACAGCTGTGGGTTGGTTTAGAAAAGTTCTCATATGTGGGTTGGTCTACAAACATTTTTAAGTATTGGTGGTTTAGAAATACCAAACAGCTGTGGGTTGGTTTAGATGCCCACAGTTTAAGTATTGGTGGTTTTACAACTGAAAAACCAAACAAAAAACCACTGCTATACTGCCACCATTATATTTGGATATTTTTTTGGAAGCTGGCGGTTTTACATTGGAAAAACCAAGCAGCTGGCGGTTTTACATTGGAACGTTATATTACTAAACAGCTGGCGGTTTAACATTGGAAAAACAAAACAGCTGACGGTTATTTATTAATCGGGATTACCAAAAAATTATATTGGCTTGTTAATGGTTTTACCATTGCTAGTAATTCTAAAACCATTGGCGGTCGGCTATCTTTACCATTTAATTATGTCGGTCGGCTATCTTTAAAACCATTGGCGGGGCATTCGTTGCAGCCATTGGTCTTTCGGCAATGATGATTTTGCAGCCATTGGCGGGGTATTCATTGCAGCCATTGGTTGGTTAATTCTAAATCTGAGTCTATCAACTCTTTAACATGAGTATGGTGCTATATAGATTTGTCGGTAGGGATGTATGCTTTCTTGCTGCTTCCTAAATTTTTTAGCAGTAGTGGAGAATAAATAATACTCGAAGTTGCAGAATAAGAGTACGTGAAATCAATTATTAAACAGTTTCTTTATTTTATTGTACGTGCTTATCAAATTTTTTATATTGAGCTTGTCGTTTAATTATATTGAATGGTTTTTTATCATATTCAATTGGGCATGCTTGGTACTCAATTATTAAACAAAATAATCTTATTCTGGTTTCATTACATGAATGGGTTATTTTATTATATTCAATTTTATCATATTCCATGAATGGGTTATTTTATTATATTCAATTTTATCATTACATGAATGGGTTAACAAAATGATCAGTTATTTATTTAGTTTCACTAAATAAATGTTTGCTTGGTATTCCATGTTGTAGTTTATGTTAATTTACATTATCTCCATTTAGGTAATTAGTTAGAAATTATGTAGTGTCTGCTTGGTATTCCATGTTATTGTTTATTTTAATTTACAACACAAAAAAAATTACAGCAAAAGGTTTTTTAAAAATTATTTGTAGTTCGTGCTTGTTTACATATATGTTGAATTAAATTACCATACAAATATATGTATATCTAGTAATTTGTACACAATTGTAACATACTAAGAATTGTGAATTCACGAAACATCCAAGCATTTGAAACTCAGAGAATTCAAACTACATATTAAATGAGGCGCTCTAACATAATGGTACTTGAGTTCGCCTCACATTCCACAAACAAACACTACATAATATTTCGAAAAACACAATAAGAAATTAAAGCTAAGAATTAAAGCTAAGAATTCATCCAATTACATCCAACAAAATTCATCAAAAGTAAAAACTTCACTCCTCCTCCACTTTAATCGTTTTCAGTTTTTTTGATGCTGCTGTTGTTGAACCGACATCAAACAATGTTCTCTTCAAATTTGAATCTTCAGGGGTTTCCCCTTCATCATTTTGGAGACAGACTTTCATCTGTGGTGTTGAATTCATCTCTCCACAGGATTCAATCTATTCATTAAAAAACATTAAAATTTAATTAAAATGGGTTGTAATTTTTAAGGATAAATGAAACAATAAAATAAATTATTTTACCTTCTCACATTTTCCTCCTTCAGTAAATTTGAAAAAATATCAGAATCCTGAATAAACATAAAATACTCAATGGGAATACTATTAAGCAAATTTGGCTAATAAAGTAAAAACAAAACATACCTGATTTTCACTAAAGTTTTCAGAATACAGAGAAATTAGACCTTGATCGGTAGTCAACTTTAATACTGTAAATGATCCATTAAAATTGTGGACTTGTTCTGCTCTAACTTGTATTTTGAAAAATATCTTCAAGCCAACTAACTTATGTATTTCATCAGGAGTTTTCTTTTCCATTTCTGATTGCTGCAATTGTAGGTAGCATAATTAATAAGTAGAAATAATGTAATTAGAATTTTATACAGAGAATAATTCTTAATGTACCTCAACAGTCTTATTCTTCAAATCAGTAGCCTTTTTTCCAATCAGCTGAACACATTCTTTGTCCCATAAAAGTAACTCTATTTCACCAGTAGCATCAATAACCCGAACACGAAGCTTGCTATTTGTTGATATATTTGTTGATATATAATTAAGAATTACTGATAAATATAAAGTTTAAATATATATATATTTTTGTATTGTGTGCTTACCTTATATTAACATTTTTCAAATTTGTCACATCTCTCGCAATAAAACAAATCACCACATTTATCCAGCTTTTTCGGACATTTGTTACATGATAAATACCACCAATCATTTCTTAAACCAACTTCGACAATCTCAGCATAGACCCAAAGCTTCCAATCTGAGATTTCAAAATAGAGTTTATATTACGTAGCTGATATATAAAATAGTTAAACCAACTATTTTTTTTTTCTGTACCTCAAGGTTTTCCTTTAGCTGATCAATAGTCCTAACAATAGCTTGACCACTTGATAACTCATTCTCAACCGCATTCGTAGTATTAAGTGAAATAGTACTTATTGTGATTGATTCACTACTCTCTTCAATCATCCTTCACAAAAGATATCGAAACAATTAATTTTTTTGTTTTGAAAAAAATAAAATAGTAACATCCAAAATATTGATTTAGTTTAAGAATTATACCTCGATTTGTAATTTTCAATCTCTGGAATATCAACACCAAACAACAACCTTGACACATAATATGTGTTGGATGCCGTAATATGACCTATGCATGAACAAAATAAATTGCAAATATACATTATTTTACATTAGACCTAAATATGTATATTTATTTGCATTATGTTAGCCATAATTATTACCTCTATATAATTTGGTACGAAACATTTGCAGTATCACTATCACTGGCTCATTTTTAACATTACTAACGTACGAAACCATCTCATCAACCAATTGTCCCCACAGAGTACATTGCAAACGTTTTTCCTGAAAATAGAATATATAACATACTTTTTAAGAAAAACATTACATTAATAAACTGTTCTTTGAAAGAATTAAGAAATAATAAAATCTTAAAATAATACTCGTTGTCTTCAAGTGTAATATCCATAAGTCGTGTTGGCCCATCCTTCAAATCCCTTTGTTGTGGAGGATCTAAAGTGATTACTCGTCCAATAAAATCTAAAAATAATAATAAGATTAATATAAAATTAAACGATTAAACAGTTTTATGAATAACATATTAAAAATTGTAATGAAAAAATTAAAATAATGTTACCGATAAGTCTGCTGTCTTCTAACTTTTCATCAGTTGAAAGTTCAGAAAAGTTATAAAAACTGAAAATAAAAGAAGGAAACTGTTCATCAAAAATTTCAACAACTTTCGTTTTTGCGAGGAATAATATCTTGTATTTGTTCAAGGTTGTCTTGTATTTCATGGTATTATTTGTAACCACAAAGCAGCGAATAGCATAAAGCTTTCTCTCATTCAGCATTGTCTGAAAGCTGGGTATTAGGTCTTTCTTAATACTTGCATGAATCCGATCACCCTGCAAAGACAAAAAATGATTTCAGTTGAAATATATCATAATGTTGAACTATATAAAAAATGAATTCATCATTTATTACTCGTGAATATAATTTCATGTTTATTTTGGTAGGGGTTTCTGTTCTTTATTTTTTTTTCTTAGATATTTGATATAAAAATTCAAATGCCATCTATCTGTATTTTTTTTATCTGTTCAATTTTGTTATCCGGTAAATACATTACTTTCATTTATAAACTTGATTCCCATGTAAAATACGATGGAATTAAATTTGACATAAGTTATATTAATAATAATTTATCGGATTGTAAAGGCATGTGACAATGTGAACAGCTATTGTAAAGGCTGTTCACATTCTGGACAATGGCATTTGTGAATTTAATCATGAGCATTTGTAAAAAATCCATATACGATGGAATTAAATTTGGCAAATAAAGCTATGTGACAATATGAACAGCTATTGTAAAAGATGTCCTTCTGGTCAATGGCATTTGTGATTTTTTTTTTAAACAAATTCATGGTGTATTTGTGTTTTATCATTTAAATATGTCGGTCGGCTATCTTTAAAAACATTGGCGGGGCATTCGTTGCAGCCATTGGTCTTTCGGCAATGATGATTTGGCAGCCATTGGCGGGGTATTCATTGCAGCCATTGGTTGGTTAATTCTAAATCTGAGTCTATCAACTATTTAACATGAGTATGGTGCTATATATAACTGTTTTCCAGCATATATTAATCCGAATATAATAACTGTTTTCCAGCAAGTGTGGCTATGTGACAATGGGAAATGCTATTGTAAATGTGCATTTTAAATTGGCATTTGTGAACATTTTTACACGAAATATGCATTTTATAACATCCAAAATGTGCATTTTATTTTTGACAAAATATTATAAATAACTATTACCTCTGCATCATGAAACACGCATTCAAGACTATATGGCTGGCCTTTTCCTCCATATCCAGGTACTTCATAGAGACGCAAGAGTCGAACCTTCATATTCCAGAAGGTTTTTGAAGGATTCACATCACGAATAGGAGAGAAAAATGGAGCCATAGTGATTTTGTTCCCAAGTCAAAAGTATGGACTTGTTGAGCTCATACTTCCATCTATTTATAGACAAAATAGAAGAGAAGCTCAGCAATAGCCATAATTGGGAACCAACATCAGCCTTATCGGGAACTCAACAGTCAAGTGAACAACAAATGAACACTTGTTTATGATCAGATTCATCAGCATAATTAATGGTATATTTGGAACCAACAGCAGCTTTGTTGGGAAACTGAACAGACCTCATGTGGGGACACATCAAAGGCACTTTTTCAAAGGCAGATTCATCAGCAAATGAGTGGTAGGAAAGGAGGATAACAATTAAGATTTGTCCAGCTGTGTATATTTTCGAATTTATTGATCCACTTTATGTATAGCTGAATAATAGTTTTTTACTGTCATAAATTTGTCACAGTTGTTATTGATCCACTTTATGTTTTTGTAACAAATTTGTCACAGTTTTAAGCTGAATAATAATGATGTATAACTATATAGATGCATAACTATATTGCTGCCACATTTTGGGCGGGAAATGCCACATTTGGCTATATTATATATATAGATGTTAAATGTTTAGTTAAATTATTTAAATAAATAATAGCTTATTAAGTATTTTTTAGTTACACATAAATATATTGGATAGTTAATATTTTAGTTTAAGTTTTTTTAATAATTAATAGAGTATTTAGGCAGTTGTTTAGCTATTTTTTGCATGTTATTTTAAATTTATTTAAATGTTGACTATATACATACGACGGCTCATTTTTGTGTCATTTTCAAGCTGCATTATAGTATAGAGATTAGAGATGTTCACCTATGATGGACGTACAATTTTTTTTAAGTATTAAAAGATTAGATAGAAAATTTAAAATTTAATATATATATATATATATAGATATATATATATATATATATATATATATATATATATATATATATATAAAACTAATTGTTTCTCCTTACTAGGATTCGACCTCCTGATCACTCGGGCCGCATGCATCTCTCTTAACCACTAGGCGAGAGGTCATTTGCCTAGTGGTTAAGAGAGATGCATGCGGCCCAAGTGGTCCAGAGTTCGAGCTCCAGTAAAGACGAGTTCACAACAATTACCCATTGCTTCAATATATATATATATATATATATAATATATATATATATATATATATATATATATATATATATATATAATGGCTGGAGACCTAGGCGATTCGTGCGACCGGCTAGGGTTGCTCGGATCCCTCCCCCGCAGCCGCTGGAACCCCTCGCCGGCAGGGAGAGGCCATCGGGGAAGAAGGGAGGTGCCCCCCAGGCGGGGGGGGGGGGGGGAGGAGCAGAATCGGGGGGGGGGGGGGGTCGGGCGACCCCCCGACGCAGGCGCGCGCGGCAGATCCCCCCCAGGCGGTGGGGTGGGAGCACAGGAGGGGTCGTGTGGACCCCCTGGCTGTCGACGAGGGTCCACGGCCCCCCAGGCGGCGGCGGGGGGGGGGGGGGAGCACAAGGAAGGGGGTCGAGCGGACCCCCCAATTTGAGTCTGAGGCAGTGCGCCCCCCAAGGCGGTGAGGGGGGGGGGGCGGGAAAGACGGAGGGGGGGTCGGACGGCCCCCTACGGTTGCGGGGGGGGAGGGGGGGTTCGATCCGCTGCGGGGTGGATCCATCGCCCCCAACTTCGAATTCGGAGCAGTTTCTGGATCCCCGGGGAGCCAAACGGAGGGAGGAGGATGGACGACGGTTACGCGCCGTCGCGTGGCGAAGCCCGAGGGGAAGACGGGAGGCGGACAGGGGCACGTTAGGGATCGTCATCCCGCTGCTAGTCGTCAGAGCGGTTCAGGGGCTCGGCTTCCTGTCCAAGGTCCGGGGGTGTCTGCTGGGAGATCGGTGGGGTGGCGGCCTAAGGCGACCGCGGCGGCCAAGGGGAAGAGTAAGGTGGTGGATCTCGATGTTCAGAGATCTGGGTCTCCTCGTCCTGAGGTTGCCCCCAGGCCTCATGGGACGACCACACTCGGCCTGCTGGACGGTCCTGGGCGGAGATCTGCAAACCTGTGGGGCTGAAGAGTCCGACATCGATGGAGTACGTTCCGCCGATCAAGGCAGAGAGGGATTTCCGGGCCTCGTTCCCTGCGGAGGAGATCCAGAAGGTGACAGCATACTGGGAGAATACCCTCGTTCTGTATGTCCTTGGCAACAAGCCTTTCTACGGGCAGATCCGGGGGTATGCAGCGCGTATCTGGCAGCCTAAGGGGAGTATGGAGTTCTATGCCCGCGAGAACGGCTTCTATTATGTGAAGTTCGGACTGGCGAAGGATGTCGCTAGGATCCTCCAAGGCGGCCCCTGGACGTTTGACGGCGGACTTATCATTCTCAAGGAGTGGACCCCGGAACTTCGGTATGAGAGAAAAATTCTGAATGCCATCCCTGTATGGATTCGATTCCCTGAGTTCCCTGTTAGGTTCTGGAGCATTCCTTTGCTGATGCGGCTGGCCAGCTTGGTGGGCACCCCGATAAAGGCAGATGAAGCTATTGCCTTTCGGTCGCGGTTGATGTACGCCAGAATTTTTGTGGAGATTCGGACAGGGGGAGCTACCGAAGATGGTAGAATATGAGATCCCTTCTGGGGAGGTGCTTACCCAGAAGGTGGAATATGAATGGGTTCTACCTACCTGTTCTCGTTGTTCCTGCTTCGGGCATCTGGCTAGTGCGTGTTCAGAGGTTGGACCTCCGGTGGAGTCTACTATCCCTCTTAGTGAGGCTCCAGAAGTACCCTGCGACATGGATCTCAGAGATGATAGTGGAGCGGAGGTATTGGAGGGGGAGGTTACTCATCCTGTGAGTGATGGTGGATTGAGCCTCGTTGTATCTACTCAGCTTGCTTCCACGAGTGGGACGATGACCACTTGCCAGGGACAGAGTAGTATAGTTACTAGAGGTATGGTGGCGTCGGAGATTGAGGCACGAGGGGATGGCGGATCGACTGGGGGGCAGGTTTACTGTAGAAAGAGACGCGTTGTCGGCCTGTTGAGGGATGGGCCCTCCAGGGTGGAGGGACATCCTACTGCCAGAGAGGAGGCGGTATGTGTTGACAACCCTACCTGGGCGTTGGTTCTATCTCAGGTCGCTCCCCAACAGGCAATTTCGACTGGGATGGAGGAGGATTCCTTAGTGTAACATCCAGTTTCTGAAATTGGGATATTTTGAAAATTTATTATTTTTATTATTAAATAATGGTGATTTAGTCATGTTATGAATTTTGGTGATTTTTAGATAGTTTAAAACTATTTTCTAAGTCATGGCTTATGACTTTGGTTAACTACTAGTGTAACCCTAATGTAACCCTAGAGATTATATGACTTAGAGACTAACTATGACCATATGAGCCTAACCATGCAATTAGGATATCAATTACCACTTTTTAGTCAAAAGGGTATTTTGGTAATTTATTAGAATTTATTTGGATTTATGTAATTTCTTATTATTTAATTAGTTGATTAGTGTCATGTTAGCTCCTAACCTAGTTTAGCACTAATCTAGAGGTTAGCAACTAACCTAGAAGACTAATGTTAGATGTTAGCTTATATGTAAATAACTTAGGTTGGAAATATCTAAGATATTTCTTTCTTAGATATTTAGAAAACCTAGAAATATCTATCTACCTAGTCAAAGCCTTAGGAACTAAGTTAGCAAGGTGGAGGGAACCCTAAAGTCTACCCCTATACCCCATGGCCAGCCACCATGCCCCTCCCCCTCTATATAATCACACCCCCTCATCAAAAGCCTCCTTTCATTACACCTAAAAACCTAGTTTTTCCTACAACTTCAAGACCTCACTCCTTAGCCATTTTAGCTCCAAATTGAGCCTAGTTTCTTGCATTGGAACCCCCTACTATCGAGGATGCTAAGGGAGGCTAGCTAGCAAGGTTTTCAAGACATTTGGGCATCATCATTTGAAGAGGACACCCCCCCTACTTTGGTGTTTTCTTGAGTTTTCACTCAATAGGTAAATACCCCCAAACCCTATTAATATTGTGTTTTATCTTCATGGTTGCATGCATATAGGTATACCCTAGCTATGGGTCAAGTTTTGTAGGAAATAGGTTTGGTTTGGTGTCCGTATCGGACACGTATCTATGTTTTTATTAAAGTGTTTGGTGAAATGTCACTTAGAAATAAATGTAGTTATTTTCCAAAACAAATTGCATTTTTGGGTAGCCCTTAGCATGCTAGACATGAAACCCTAGGACTGAGCACGTTATCGTGTCGTGTCCGTGTCCAAAATGGACACGAATATACTGTACACACACATACACTATGTCCTGCTGCTCGAGCCCCATTTCTCACTGTACACGACACTTCGACACACCAAATTTGGTGGACACGTAGGGGCCATGACTGACATGTCAGCCCCCAAGTGCCATGTCACCTCGTGTCGTGTCGGACGAGAAATCCGACACGCACTGACCACACACTACACTGCACACAGTATTAAACACGCACTGACACGGCCTTCGTGTCGTGTCTAGACACGACGTTGACACAAAGTGTCAGGCCTAAACCCTAGCCCTAGACCTAGGCTACACCCTGACACAAGCACGACACGTATCCATACGTGTGTCGTGTCCACGAGGCTCTGTCCTCGCTGTACGAGACCGCACCACGCACACGTTCAGTCCCCTGCTGCTCGGGGCTCACGTAGGACACGACACGACACGTGGAGGGGTGACACTTGGTGGACACGAGGGGGCAATGTCTGCGAACATGCCTCCCAAGTTTCGTGGCTTCTAGTGTTGTGTCGGACACGAATTCGTGTGTGCATCGAATTTATACTGACAGCACACACGTAGAAATTGGGCTCTGATACGGGCTCGGATACGACACTGTACGACACTTGGACACGTTTCAGGTTGTAGGACACCTAGACCAACCCTAGGCGAACCTAGGGACACGACCACAAAACACATGGACACGTGTGTCGTGTCCTACACGCGTGTGCATCTCTGCACGACGCTGTGACACTGCACAGTGCACTGTACTTACCCGATTTGGTATTTTGACCACTGGACACGCCGTGTCGTGTCGTGGTGGACTCCCATGGACACCTACGACATGTGTACACATGGGGGCACGATTACCAACCCTTGGTTTTAGGTTTTAGTTGGGTTTAGATCGATTTTGGGTGGTTACCTATGGGTTCAGTTATGAACAGTGATAATTGGGTATTTTCCAGTTTATAAAATCCATTTTCAAATCGATTTTGATTGATATATATACGTATATTTGTCTGTATATACACTGTATATGTATGTATATATGTATATGTATGTGTATGTGAGTATGTGAGTGTATATATGTGTGTGTAGGTATAGATGTAGATATGTATGTAGTGTGTGTGTGTTTGGGTTGTTCTCAGAAATTCTGAGAACCCCTTGCTGTCCCCCTTCCCTGTCACAGTCCACACACACACACACACGCCATAACCCTTGCTAACCCTAATCCTAACCCTAAACCTTCACTCCCTTTTCTCTCTCTATATATGTCTATATGTAATATTATATATATATGTATGTTATATATGTATGTTTGAATATATATATATATATATATATATATATATATATATATATATATATATATATATATATATATATATATATATATATATATATATATAGTTGGGTATATATGGTAGATATATTAGATATGTATATATATATATATATATATATATATATATATATATATATATATATATATATATATATATATATATATATATATATATATGTGATATGGCCTTGGTATTATATATATGTATATATTGTATATATGGTATACAATAAATATAGTTGGGTATATATGGTATATATATTAGATATGTATATATATATATATATATGGTATACAATAAATATAGTTGGGTATATATGGTATATATATTAGATATATATATATATATATATATATATATATATATATATATATATATATATATATATATATATATATATATATATATGTGATATGGCCTTGGTATTATATATATGTATATATTGTATAGACATATGTATAGGTATAGATATCTATCCACTAACTGCCCTAGGAATACTAGCCTATGGTTAGTAGCAAGTTAGAATTAACCAATAGGCTTAGTAGACCTAGGTTGACTAGCAAGTTGACCCTTGTTGACCATTGTTGACCAAAGTCGACTATAGGTCAACCTTGACCTAGAATTGACTTAGATGGATTTTAGATGACTTGATGACTTAAGTTTGACTAAACCCTAACTAGATGATTAGGTTAACCATATGGATTATGAGGATAGTCCTAAGTAGATTAAGATATGTATGGGGTTAAGTGAGATACTTAGAGTTGAGTCATGACTTGAGTTGGAGTATAGGATTAGCTTGATTATAGGATTAAGGTTGGTATTATATATATGTATTTATGTGTGATATACTTCGTATAGATAATTGGTTATACCTTAACATTGTGGTATAGTATCTTAGGTATCCTAAGACATGTTAGCCTATGTTTGGTTTTGAGTTAGCCTTATAGAGTTTGACTTAGATAGTTGACCATTGACCTAATTACCTTGTTGACTAGTCTATGTTTGACCAAAACCTTAGTTAGTCTAAGATTGACCTAGACTTTGACCTAGTTTGACCGTATTGACTAGTCTGACCATTATTGACTAAACCCTAGATAACTTGACTAGTTTGGCTAGAATGTTTGACCAAGAGTTGACTTTAACCTAGATTAGATTTGTTTAACCTTGTTTGACCTTGTATGACTTAGTTTAACTTCTTGTGACCTAGTATGACTTAATTTGACTTAGTTTGACTGAAGAGTTGACCAAGTTTGACTTTGACCTAGATTGGCTTAGAATTCATATAGATTGCATTGTAGATTTCATTTACCTTCATTTTGGACATGTCATAACTATATTACTCTATTTTAGGACATTGTGACCCTGGTACAGATATCTGATATTACACTACTCTTTTCAGAGTATCAGGCGAGTACATTCTCTGATAGTTCTCTCATTTATTTATCAATTACTGTATTTCAGTTCTAGTTAGTTCTATGTGATTCTCTGTATCAACACGTATGGATATTTCTAGATTCATGTATCGACACATACCTTACTTGCTGGCCTCTATTACTGGAGTCATTAGAATCATTCCGGAATCATTTCTGGAATCATCATGTATTGGCCGGACTCATCTCAATTCTTTTGTCGATTTTGGATTCACTTGCTGGGCGGGGAAATATTGAGTAAGACATGTAGACATACCCCAAATCCGAAATCTCCCACTGGAATCTACCGAAAGCATAGCCATCTCTTGTCTGATCAGTGAGAGATGTGCCTGATACCTACAGCCGTTTACATGTCGACCTCGGTATTTTAAAACACACTGTTAGATCATAGTTGGACTCACCCTGGATTCATTGATCACTCTTGGACTCATCTTGTACCGGAAATCATCTGGTATCGGATTATATGGACTGGACTCATACTGGGATTACATTAGACTTATATTGTACTGTCTGGACTCATACATGTTATTCTAGTTCAGTTAGCTTTTATTACAGTCTTCATTGCCATGATTCTTCTCTTGTTTTAGTTACCTTTCTTTTCTTGTATCTTACTGTTTCTCTATGCCATCATTACCTGTATAAAACTGCCATGCTCATCAATAAAACTGTCTATAACTGCTTTATAGTTCTTTGTCATTTACTTGGATTTTTTAGATGAGTTGTACTCGTTCCTGTCCTGATTGGACCTGTTGAAAATATTACAGATGATAATTCTGAGGACACATGCCCTACTTACCATGGACCTGGCGAGGGATTAGCTACCTTTGGTCCCGACTCTCAGGAGTGATTCAGGAGATTAGCTAGTAGACTACTTTAGCTTTCATGTTTTGACTTGTTGTATTAAAGTTAAGATATTGAGTTTGTATTAAGTTTGTTTGAGATATTGTTGTACTATTTTAGTAGTTAGTTGTTGTTGTCTTTAATTCCTTAGGTATAACTTCTGTGTTATCTTATCGTGTTTTAGACTGTGATTGAGTATATCCTATACTTTACTTGTCCTCCATTCGAAGCTGACATCTGGACAAGTACATTATATACACTGCATGAGATTAGTTAGCAACCTAGGATAGCTTACTACCGTCGATACTGCGGCGTAGGCTGGACGTACCCACTTCTCGTGCCCCTATACAGGGTGCGGGTCGTGACACGTTTTTAGTGGTGGCCCATGCAGGTCGAGACTAAATTGTTTGGTTACATTATTGTACCAAACATGCCTGCAATTATGAACTTAAGGTAATTAGACAACATTAGGAATGACGCTTAGAACACCTAGAGGAATACTAGGATTGCAATATAGGAAATGCATCACATGCTTGCTATTATAATTAGATTTTCTTGTCTATGATTGTTTTGCTTTAAAGAGTCCTTATAAGTCCTTTTTATTGTAATTAGATGGTGCTTACTCGTTCATCCCAGTATGTCACACCTAAGAATGGCACACTCCCCATCCAGTCAGCTGACCAGTTGACTGATACACCCCCACCTCCACCTACCACATTCCCCTACTCCACAGATCCACAAACCCAGATGCCTCCACCACCTTCCACATCACAGGCCCAGCAGGACCCAATACTTCCACCACCCCCTATCACTATACCTACCCTGGCTTCCGTCACACTCGACGGGAACCAATTGCTCCTCGTCCTCTGTAATATTTTCAACAGGTCCAGTCAGGACAGGAGCGAGCACAATACATCTCAACAGTTCATAGCAGGTTAAAAAATATAATTATGCAGTAAAGTAAGATACAGGTACTGAAAGAAATACAATATGTAAACAGAGAGAGAACTGTAATAGAAATATCTACTATAAATAGAGAACTAACAGTGGCTAGTGAGTCAGAGTACAATATAGACATGTAAATGGCATATGATGATTCTGATGCTACACTATGAAATAATTTTGATGCTACACTACTTGGATATTATTCACATGTCCACTTCTACTCCTCCGTACCCCAATCAATACACAAGGATCCAGCCAGGTTATGTTATGATTCATGCAACGGCCCCCGAAGGGTGGTACATGATAGTCCCATAAATGGGGATTCTAGGAAGCCCAATAAATAGAAGGATTCAAGGAAGACTCTGTGATCATGAGAGTACATGTCACAAGTGATTCAATGAACCATGAAGCATAGTGATACGCCATGTAAGTGAAACGCACAGAACATGAAGTATCCGATGCTTCCTGAAGGGATAACATCTCAAGAAAGGATCCATATAGTACTAATCCGTGTGACCAACGTGACAGTATCAAGTAAAGTAATTTAAAGCAGAAAAATAATTTTAAGCAGGATATGAAATGATCAGAGAATGTACTCGCCTAGTATCTGAGTGTCCGGATAAAATGTACTGTCCGAGGTGTCACGACCCGCACCCTGATTAGGGGCACGAGAACGTGGGTACGTCCAGCCTACGCCACAGTGTCGGCGGTAGAACGCTGTATAGGTCATCTATAACAACTAACATCTAACAATAAGACATATAAACCTGTCATCTCCGCACGGAGGTATAACATAACATCTCAACTCTATATCTCAAACACAAGTCTAGGAAAGATAAAGATAGAACATGATATGGAATCAGATGAAAGGAAGAACTGAATATATAGAGTTATCACACCACACAAAGTAGATGTCCAACACAAATAAGTACAAGACCTGAAATATAACTAAGTCACAACTAACAATCGGAACAGTCCGATACAAAATGAAAACTGTAAACACTAGACTAGACTAGGCACCCTCTACTGAGCTAGATGCTCCTCAGGCTCCTGAAGGTCACCCTCATGTGTCCCATAGAAGGTAGGACAGTCACCATCATCATCTGTAATATTTTCAACAGGCCCAGTCAGGACAGGAACGAGCACAATACATCTCACGCAGTTCATATCAGGTTGGGAAATGTAAAGCATGCATAGAGTAAGATACATGAACTGTAAAGAATATATGTAAAACGAGAGAGATTTGATAACTGGAAATATCTATATATATGATAAGTAAGAACTGTAGGTAACCTGTGATTTAGAGCATGATATGGTTATATAAACGGGCTTAGGACATATACAAGATTTCACAAGATTTCACATGAATTTGTACAAGATGGGATTTGATCACATAACCATTTCCTACTCACCCTCCCCAATCAATACACAAGGATCCAGTCAAGTTACGTTACTTTGCACAAGAGGTTTTTATCATGTTTGCTCACGTGATCATGAGAGTACAAGATTGCACAAGAGTATACATGAAAGCGGTGTACATGAAATACAAGATGTTCGTGAAAAGCACATGACAACTGTATCTGATGCACCCCGAGGGAGATAACATCGCATAACAAGATCCATATAGTACCAATCCGTGATAATGACGTGACAGCATCATGTAAAGTAATCTAAAGCAAGAATATAAGTCCTAACAAGCATGAAAAGATCAGAGAATGTACTCGCCTGTCACCCTGTATGACTGATATGAATAGATGTCCGAACTGGTGTCACAGAGTCCTATTTAGAGTAAAACAGGTCACAACATATCCACAATGGTAAAAATAGAGTATACAATGCATACTACATGATTCTAGGTCAATCTGGTCAAAAGTCAACTCTTGGTCAACTCTAAAGTCAAACTAGTCAAAGTTAGGTCAACACTAGTCAACTAGTTAGGGTTTTAGTCAAACTAGTCAAACTAGTTGTTTTAGGTCATTCCTAGTCATTTCTAGGTTAACTAGGTCACTTTTGACCTAAGGTTGACTTTGGTCAACCCTTAGTCAACAAGGGTCAACAAGTGGGTTTTGGGTCATTAGGGCTAGCCCCTAGCCATAGGCTAATGATCTTAGGCCATAGGCCATAGTCATAGGTTTTCATATAAACCTATACTAGAATCATATATATATGTATATATCTATATATAGATATATATATCTATCTACTACCCATATACCCATATATGAATACTAAGTATAATACAAACCCACACTCACACATTAATATATAGTGACCTAATGTAACTAATACAAATATATATATATATATATATATATCAATATAGATATATATACCTATATATATAAACTCACATATATATACTATATATATAGAGAGAGACATAGAGAGAGACATAGATTGAGAGAGAGAGACTGTGAGAGAGAGAGTGAAGGAGAGAGAGACAGAGATAGAGGGAGAATGGTCTGGACAGGGGGAGGGGTTCCTGAAATCAGGAACCAAGTTGGCTCCCCAACACACACACACATAACATATATACATACATATGTATATATATACATAACTATCTATATACACTACCAAAAACTCCCAAATCTCACCCACACTCACATACACATATATACTACGTATATACACACTAAAATACACTAGTCCAATGTATAAAACAGATAAAAAATAGGTTTGAAATCCATTTTTAAAAACTGGAAAAATCCTAATTTCTGAGAACAGTGCACAGTGCACTCGAAATAGGTAATTCGAATTACATGCCCTAAACCGAGCTAAGGCTCGATCCTATTGGTTGGTAACTGAGCCCCTAGGTGTGTACGTGTCGTAGGTGTCCCTAGGAGTCCACCACGACACGACACAACGTGTCCAAACACGTGATTTCCAAATCGGGTAAACACAGTGCACTGTGCAGTGCACTGCCTCGTGCACATGTGCGAGTCAGTCCAGGACACGACACACACAACCTTGGGTCTCGTGCACGTGTCAGTAGCTAGGTGGGGTGTCAGGGTAGGTGTCTAGGTGCCTGATTCGTGTCCAAGAAGTCTCGTGTCCACGCGCGAAGCGCGTATCAGTGAGGAATTTCCAGCGTGTACGTGTGTGTGTGCGACCAGTACGAGAGGAAGAACTCCTCGAATACTGAACCATTTCATCCCAAACTTTGGGAGGTCAATGTAAGACATTGCCCTAACATTCACCTCAAAAATCTCGTGTCCACGTGTCCTGTGTAGGTAGAACTCGGTGTCGAGCAGCAGGGCATCGAGACACTGTCTCGTGCTGCGAGTTCGTGTCCATTTTGGACACGGACACGACACGAAAGTTGGCTCAGTCTTCACGAAACCTAAAGTACATTCATAGGGCTACAATTTTGTGTAATTTGTTTCACATTTCGACAAAATCGAATCCATTGTGGCATTTCACCAAACAAGGATTTTAGGCTTAGGATACGTGTCCGATACGGACACCAAACCACTTCTAATTTCCACCAAACTTTACCCACAGTAGTGTTAGTCCTATATGAATGCATTTATGAAGGAAAAACAGGAATTTAACTAAGTTTGTGAGAAAATACCTATTTGTGCAATCCAATGAAAATCAAGGAAAATGGGGGTGTGTGTTCTTCCACTTGATGATGTCCAATGCTTCTAAATCCTTGATTGCTAGTTCCCCTTAGCACCTTAGATGTTGTAGGATCCCAATGCAAGAGACTAGAGTGAATTTGGATCAAAATAGCTCAAGTTGTGAAGGGTTGAAGGAATGGGAATTTCTAGGAATTAATTTCATGTAAATTATTCATGAATTAATTCAATGGGGTTTTATAGAATGTGGGCTGCCAAGGGGGGGTCCTTGGCTGCCATGGGGGTAGGGGAGGTGTCCTTGCCTTCCTTCATGGCTAAGGCATGGACTTTAGCCTAAAGGGTTCTAGATATTTTGATTTGTTTAAGGAAAATATCCTTAAAGTTAATATCTAGATATTTAACCCTTTATCCCATGACCAAAACATCACCCTAATGATTCTAGGTTAGTGGCTAACTTCTAGTTTAGGGTAGGATAGGTTAGTGACTAATCATGAGACCTACCAAGAATTAAATAATATTAAAAATCACATAATCACAAATAAAGTCTAGAAAATTACCAAAATACCCTTTTGGTCAAAAACCACTAATTTGGTGTTCTAAGCCTATGGCTAAGCTCTCATGGTCATGGCAACTTCTAGGTTAGAGAAAACTAGGGTTTACACTAAGTTATACTAACCAAAATCATAAAGTCATAAGTCATGACTTAGCATGACTTTAGAAATGGTTTAACTACACTAATAATCACCAAAAATCATATCATGCCCTAAACACCATTTAATAAATAATAAAAATAATAAATTTTCAAAAATCCCCAATTTTAGAAAACTGGGTGCTACACGAGGAGAGGTGTCTGGCTCCTAATCAGAACAGCACAAGTCACAACAAGTCTAAAATGATAACAAGATGCAATTCAATGCATTCTAAATGAATCTAGGTCAATCTAGGTCAAAGTCAACTCTTGGTCAACTCTGGTCAACCCTAGAAGTCAAACTAGGTCAACTATGGTCAAACTAGGTCTAACAAGTCTAAATTGGTCTAACTAGTCTACATTAGTCTATACTAGGTCACACAAGCCTATACTAGCTAGTACACACCACTACAAGGCTATGCAAGCCTGAACCAAGCCTATCCCAACTATATCACAATATCACAATATAGCTATATGCTATATAACTAGCATACATTCAACCATGTCTAACTTATTTATCAATATACATATACATTTAGATACATTACATTAGGCATTCAATATTACATAGATATACATATACATATTTACATACATTACATCATATATATATATATATATATATATATATATATATATATATATATATATATATATATATATATACATATATATATATAGGCTACCTACATTGTATATACATTAACTTTACATATATACATGACATACATATATAGATATTCACATATAATATATACATACATGTGTATATAGAGAGAGGGAAGGCATGTGTGTGTGTGTAGACATGAGAGGGTGTATGAGTGTGTATACAAGAGAGTGTGACAAAGAGTGTGTGAGAGATGTGTGTGTGTGTGAATGAGTAGCAGTGATAGGAAAACAGAAAACAGTGTGTGGAATAGAAAATAGGACAGTGAGTTAATCATTCCCAGGTTTAAAGGGAAATGCACATTTGAATCATAAACATTTAAAAGTTAACATTCAACTCTACTTCAGTTAAAGGGAAAGAAGGAAACAAATCCTCAGATTTGTGAGAACTAGCATTCACATATCAGTTCAGCCTATTAACAGTTTACAATACCAATTTTAAAACAAAACACAACCAATTCATTCCTATACCAACAGTTTTCAGTTCAACACTGAAAACAGTCCAAATTTGAGGCTAAAACTCCACCAAATCCATTGAAATTTGACATCAGTTAGAATACAAGTAGGAAATCATCATTAGGTTTTAAATCATGCTAATAACAGTATTAAATGGGTTAATTTAACTGCCAAAGTTCGAATATGAAAACTGGGAAGTACAGGATATGTTTATGGTATCAGTTTTAGGGGAAATTACAAAAATGTAAATCAAAACATGTTAATCATGCAATTTATTGGTTGGTAATTATCATATAAGGTGTGCACGTGTCATTTAGTGTCAAAGTGTCACACCACCACTTGACACGATGTGTCCAACACGAATAAACCAATTCAGTACACTGGACACTG
Source organism: Iris pallida (assembly GCA_029216955.1). Lineage (NCBI taxonomy): Eukaryota > Viridiplantae > Streptophyta > Magnoliopsida > Asparagales > Iridaceae > Iris > Iris pallida. The sequence goes on along the minus strand of JANAVB010000799.1, from coordinate 4,820,471 downwards.
TACAGCAGTGTACTGTCTCGTGCACAACTGCACGCGTGTCGTGCACCCGACACAGACCAAACCAAGACACGTGTTCACAAACCTAGGTTCGCCACACATAGGGCTACCTACGTGTCACCCTATTTTGGGTCGACGTGTCCCCGTGTCCGAGTTATTAACCCGTATCAGTGGCGACTGAACGTGTGGGTCAGTGCAGTACAAAATCGATACACGAGCCCGTGCTCCCTCGACACGACACGAGGGGTCGTGCCACTTGGGGAGTGTCGTATCAGACACTGCCCTAACGTGTCCATGAAGTTTTACGTGTCCTCGTGTTGTATCCAATGTGAAAACGCTCCCGAGTAGCAGGACACGCACACTGCTCGCGCATGTGTGTGCACTCGCATGTGCACGTGTCCAAACCGACACGACACAACACCAAATCAATCCCAGTCCACTGGAAAACAACAACCCACACCAAATCGATCATTCCTATTCAAAAATAATTTAAAAATCAAATCGAAATGTCCTTTGGGATATTTCGTCAAACACCTACAAGTAGGGACTGATACGTGTCCATTTAGGACACGAAATGGACACAAAATCCTATAGAAATCTAGGGTTAGCTAGGGGACACTTAGATCTAGGTCATTATGCAAAAATAACAGCATCTAATAAAAAGTTTTAGGGATTTACCTATTGGTGTCACAACTCCTCAAAAAGCTCCAAAGAGGGGGTGTCTCCTTGCTCCCCAAACTTTACCAAATTGCTATGAAACTGAGAATAAAATATACCAACAGCAAGAAAACCTAAATTAAAATCTATTGCAATTTGTTTGAGGGAAAAAGGAATTAATTTGGATTTTCTATGAATTAATGAAGTTGGTACGTACCTCTCTTTCCAAATGAAACTTTTCTAAAGAGGCTAGCCCTAATGGAAGAGAGTATTTATTAGGGTGGGATTCCCTAGGTTAGTGTTGGCCGGCCACACTATGTTAGGGTTAGGGTTTGGCTAATGGCTAATGGGTTGGGCTTAGTTAAAATCTATGGTTCAAAACCACAAGTCATGACTTGTGACTAAAAGCCCTCTATTCCAACTTGAGTTTAATGACTAAACCATAGGTTAACTCTAGTCTAACTAGGATTACATGACCTAACCAAGTCCAAACACAACTAGGGTTAGCTTCTATGTTAGCCTACCAAGTCAATGCTAGTCAAACTAGTCAACCATCATTCAAATAATTCCAAAATAAATCCTAAAAATTCCCATAAATTCAAATAAATTATAATAAATTCAAATAACCTTAAAAATGACAAAAATACCCTCAAATTAAAAATGTGGTAGTGACAAATCTACTCTCCTTAAAAGAATTTTGTTCTCAAAATTGAAAGGCAAAACGCAACTGATGAGAATGATAGAAAGTATACCTCACGGTGCAAAAAGATATGGGTATCGCTCGCGCATCTCATTCTCCCGCTCCCAGGTAGACTCTCCTGGAGAATGATACCTCCATGCGACGCGTACCAAGGGTATCACCTGGTTCCTCATAACCTTCTCCCGTCGATCCAGTATCTCCACTGGCTGCTCTGGATAGCTGAGAGAAGGTCCAACCTCAATCTCCAAATGATCGAGCACATGGCTAGGATCAGCCACGTACCGTCTCAACTGTGATACATGGAATACGTTATGGACCCCCACTAGTATAGGTGGCAAGTCTAGCCTGTATGCCACGTCACCGACTCTCCCGCTGATAACAAAAGGGCCGATAAAGCGCGGGCTAAGCTTCCCGCCTCCACCAAAACGTATCGTACCACGAGTCGGAGATATCCTCAAAAAAACCTGGTCTCCGACCTAATCACAAGCAAGGTCTCAATTAATTATGATAAACAAACATGATCAATCAAAACACAAACAATCAAACCTAAATCTAATCCTACTCTAATCTGTACCTCAAACTCCAATGGCCTCCGGTGGCTATCGGCCCAGTGCCGATGTCTGTCCTGTGCCACATGAAGTCTGTCCCTGATGAGCTTCACCTTTTCGGCTGCGTCAACAACCATCTCTGGCCCCAGTAAAGCTCGCTCACCAACATCATCCCAAGATAAGGGTGTACGACACCTACGCCCGTACAGAGCCTCGAAAGGTGACATCTCAATACTGGCCTGAAAACTGTTGTTGTAAGTAAACTCCATCAAATGTAGATGATCCTCCCAGGAACCTCCAAAGTCCAGGACGCACGTCCGCAGCATATCCTCAAGTGTCTGAATAGTCCTCTCTGACTGTCCTTCCGTCTGGGGGTGGTATGCGGAACTAAACTTGAGCTGAGTGCCCAAGCTAGTCTGCAGACTCCTCCAGAAATGGGAAGTAAAGCGACTATCCCGATCTGAGATGATGCTGACCGGAATCCCGTGAATCCTGACTATCTGCCGTATATACATCTCCGTCAGCCTCTCTGTAGACGTACCCACCTTGAATGGCAAGAAGTGGGCCGATTTGGTCAACCTGTCAACGATGACCCAAATCGCGTCTTTTTCTTCTGGTGTACGCGGCAATCCAGATACGAAATCCATAGTAATATGCTCCCACTTCCACTCGAGAATGGGCAGCGGCTACAATAATCTACCGGGCCTCTGCCTCTCTGCCTTGACCTGCTGACAGACCAAGCACCTAGCTACGAAGCGAGCTACCTCCTGCTTCATCCCAGACCACCAAACATGCTCCCTCAGATCTTGGTACATCTTGTTGGTACCAGGGTGTATAGAGTCCTGAGATCTGTGGGCCTCCTGTAAAATCTGCTCCCTGAGCTCTCCGCTGGGCACACATAACCTGGAACCGTACTGCAAGGCACCATCCTCTGCAAGAAAAAACTCGTCATCCACCAATCCTGCTCGAACCTGCTCTCGGAGACACCGCAGAGCAACGTCCTCAAACTGTGTCGACTTGATCCTCTCCACCAAGTCTGACTGTATCTGCATGCCCTACATCTGCATCTGCACTCCGGGCACGATCACCTCAATCCCAAGGCTCTCCAAGTCAGCAAGCAAGTGACGATCCATGGTCAAACACATGGCTGTCGGATACCTACTCAAGGCATCGGCAACCACGTTGGCCTTCCCTGGGTGATACTGAAGTAGGATGTCAAAGTCCTTCATCAACTCTAGCCATCTACGCTGCCTCATGTTCAGCTCCTTCTGAGTGAACACATACTTTAAGCTCTTATGATCTGTAAAAATCTCCACCCGCTCCCCATACAGATAGTGCTTCCACAACTTCAGAGCAAAAATTACTGTTGCCAGCTCCAGGTCATGGGTAGGGTAGTTCTTCTCATGGGGACGTAACTACCTGGAAACATAGGCAATCACCTTCTCGTGCTGCTGCAAGACACAACCCAGCCCCTTCCCTGAAGCGTCACTATAAATAGTGAATCCTCCTGATCCTGAAGGCAATGTCAGAATCGGAGCTGTCGTAAGCCGCTTCTTCAACTCATCAAAAGCTGTCTGACACTCCTCTGACCAAACATACCCAGTATCCTTCCGGGTCAACCGAGTCAACGGCTCTGCAACCCGGAAGAAATCCTGCACAAATCTCCGATAATATCCTGCCAGCCCCAGGAAGCTCCTGATCTCTGCCACTGAAGTCGGCGCTTGTCACTCCCCATTCCCGGAATACGTAAATTTTTGATTTTTTATGTATATGGTATCTGGCACCTGTATCTTTATTGCATATATCTTGTATTTATAACTGGCCATGGCATGGAACAGTATCTCGTCGCGGATTAGTGTGCCATCCCTTGTCCTTGTTTGGTTGTAGGCGTGGTTCACTATTTCGATGACAGGATTTCTGAACCGTGTTGTGGTTAGGATTTTTATTTATTTAATTTAATTAGTTGTATCATGTAGCCATTAACATGTCATTAGTCACATAGTTAGAGCATGTTTAGGGCTTAGGGTTTTCTTAAGCCAACCCCTATATATATTCTCTTTCTCACTCTCTCTCCTCATTCATTCACTCTTTTTATTTCTTTTCCTCCCAACGTTTAGGCAAGTACATCTTGCACCAAATGGAGAGATCCTTGCACTTTTTATTTCTTGATTTTTTTTTGATATAATTTGTCTATATTGTTCTTCTCATTATCCTCTATAAGTTTAGTACTTAGCATTTTTGATTTCCATGGATAAATTCTTGTAGATCTAAGTTTATGTCATTTTTGGATTTTTAGGGTTTGATCTAGTAAATCTTGTTATTTTTAAGTTTTGATGGTTCCATGTCGTAGAGAATTTCTTTCTGCCCTATTTTGACCTATGGAAGTCTGGATTCTGACCTTGGATGAAGGAGTTATGAAGCTTTGAAGTCATGGCTTTTCCTTAGTTCTTCTCCTCGAAAAATGGAGAAGAAGAACAGTGCTTGACCGCATGAACCTTCATGCGGCAAGTTTCCCCCTTAGTCGCATGGCACTAAGCAGTTTCAGCCACATAAGCAGTCTTAGCCGCATGGCACTAAGCAGTTTCAGCCGCATGAGCACTCACAGCCGCATGTGTATTCTCAGCCGCATGAGCCATTGCAGCCGCATGAGTGCTTCCCCAGCCGCATAAGATCCAGCCTCCACTGCCGCATGAACTCTGATTTATTGAGCCGCATGCGTCCCGCATATCTTAGCCGCATGAGCCTTTCGTGCCGCAGCCGCATATAACCCCCGCATGCTCCCAGTCGCATATACGCCCGTCCATTTCCAGCCGCATGAGCTTACTTACTCCCAGCCGCGTGAGCGCGCGTCCCTTCAACCGCATGAATACCCGCATTCCTGAGCCGCATGAGCCCATCCACCCTTGGCCGCATAGGGCCTACTTTGGATGTTTTGTGTATTTTGTCCTATTGATTGTATTATGGCTAGAATTTCTCCCAACTTCCAACATGGAAGTGGTAGACCCTTGTGTTGACTCCAAGAATCTTCATGTTTTACTTTAACCGGATTTCATGTGTGACTTTTATGTCACGAGAGGTCTGTGTGACTTCCTGACTTGACCATATTCCTGACCAGATTACCTTTGTATGTGCTGGTACTTTTTCTCAGTGTGTATTGAGATACAATATTAAGTATGCACTGCGGTGCTATTAATGAGTGCACTGAGGTGTGACTTTACATGCCAAGTGATCATTCGTGTTATATGTCAATACATGTGTACCTTCCAGCACAGTCAGGGTAATTGGTCAGCAATAGTGTCGTGGTATAATGATTGTTGTTTGAAGCATTACACTAAGCATAGATCTAGATTTAGGACTCCTTGAGCCGATATGGATTCGTACTTAGGGTACACGTACTATGGTACGACATACATGAGGATGACCATGTGACCACGACATGCAATTCCAATATCAAGATAGGGTTAATCTAGCAACTTAAATCGGTAGAAGCATTGGGAGGGAACAGAATCCCGAGATCGTGCCATACTAGCCACCCCCGGGTCCTGTCCTGATGTGTCGGGTTGGCCGCCACGGATACAGTTTCATCCGCCTATAGTGGATGACTATATCCGACTCCTGCGTGCTATGTGTTATATGTTTTAGCACGGTGGCCTTACGAGGGACCGGTGCATAATTAAAGTGCTATATGTATATGTATATGTATATGATACGACATTGGCTAGCCCTGCTGGCTTGACACGATTTGAGGATTCCTATATTGTATTACTGGGATAATCCAGACAAATCATAGAAAGCCGTAGGATTGATTGGCCGCTTGTAAGCTGACTTGTTTTATGATATATTTTCTTTTGTTAGCAACTGAGGAACATGGACTATCGTGGTGCGTGGTCCAACCCATATCCTTATTTGGTTGTTGGGTTGGACTATTGTGCTGCGATAGGCTATGGACCGAAGTCGCGATCAGAAGCCCTTTTACCTGCCCATGGTTATAGGATATATCTTATCTCGACACGATATTGGCACCGTTTGTCCTTGTTTGGTTGTAAGGGTGTCGTATTGTCTCGATGATATGGTATAAGCCTATAACTCGTGAATCAGGTCTTATTTTACTCATTGGATTTATCTCACTCTTTTGTGCTCCCTTGTGGTACTTGCTATTCGGGGCCTGACCCCGCTGGTTTTGTTTGGCCAGATCTCGTAGCAGCGCCAGAGGATCCAGCCTTCTACCCGAACAATGGTGTACACCAGGAGTATGGGCACCAGGGACCATGAGTGGGTTTCTTCTTCACCGCTCTGATATCTTCTATTTTGTACTTGGCGTTTAGCCACCGGCACTTGTTTAGCCGGCAGTTCTGGACACTAGTTTTCTTGCATAATTGTAATTAAATCAGACTGCAGCTGACTATAGTTATGTACTGTTGACTCGCGGAACTAGCTCATCATTTTGTATAGCTAGACTCATGAATCATTTTGATGAAGCGTCGGGGACGTCTTACTGCTTTGTCTTATATGATCATTATTTACTGTTTCTTGATTTGATTGATTAAGACATAGATGCTCTGTGGGACCATAGGAGACCTGATTGTAGCATGCACCCCCTTGTCTCTTGACAGCCACGATCGCCGTATGACGTTTATATACCTTATACGGTGTAGCTGGCCTAGTCCGTCTCAGTATTCCGGTACTTGGGCGTGACAAGGTTTTAGTGGTGGCCCATGCAGGTCTGTTTTTCAGACTTGTGGGGTATTACGATTATAGGAGTCTCAATCAAAATATGTCCCCCTTGATCTTCTGATTCGTCTTCTCATTCTCTCGCCTTGATTTCTAACTTGATTATCATCCTCGATTCCTTCCCGTCCTATCTTTTGATATCTTGTATCCTTTCCTTTAGGGGCACATCGTTCTCGGCTATTGGAGGTGTCACTCCCCGTTCCCGAAATGCGTATTTTTATACATGTACAACTCATAAGTATTTATTTAGTATTTATCATGTATTATCCTGTATTTAAATTCCTTTAATTTTATGTTAATTAATTACCCGCAATTTATTTTCTGTAATTTATTTTCTGTATTTATTTCCTGCTTTTATTCTCTGCTTTGGTCTTATTGGGTTCGGCCATGGAGGGTTTCGGGTTCATGGTGGACAAACCCGGCCCACAACTCCCACCTACCACCACCCTTCCTATTTAAAGTTTTTGTCTCCTTCTCTCTCTTCATTACTCATTCTCACCATTACTTCTTCTTCCTCTCATCACTCTCCACCTACCAGCAGCAGGAGAAGGCAAGTGCAATCTTGCTTCTCCTTCACCCATTTTTATGGATCATTACACTTCCTCTCATGATCCTGAGAGAGTTTAGTGCTTGGCATTTTTGATTTCTGTGGCTGGTTTTCTCTAGATCTAAGTTGTTACATTTTCGGCTGTTCATGGGTTTTGATCTCCCAACTTAGCGTGTCTTCCGGCTGGGAACTTCGTTTTCTGGCATGGGACGAAGGCTGAGTCACGCACACGTTCTTACGTGGCTGAGTGTATTTTTAGTCACGCACACGTCTCTACGTGTCTGCGTGGATTTTGAGTCACGCTCATGTTCTTACATGTTAGCGTGTATTTTTAGTCACGCACACGTCTCTACGTGTCTGCGTGGATTTTGAGTCACGCTCATGTTCTTACATGTTAGCGTGTATTTTTAGTCACGCTAACGTTCTCATGAGCGTGCGTGTATTTTTAGTCACGCTAACGTTCTCATGAGCGTACGTGTATTTTTAGTCACGCTGACGTTCTCATGAGCGTGCGTGTATTTTTAGTCACGCTGACGTTCTCATGAGCGTGCGTGCATTTTTAGTCACGCTGACGTTCTCATGAGCGTGCGTGTATTTTTAGTCATGCACATCCTTGCGTGCGTGGATTTCTTGTCACCTTTTCACGCTCACTTGAGCGTGCGTGAATTTCCCTTCACGCTCACACTGTGCATGCCAGCGTGAATTACTTTTTCATGCTCACGCTGTTACACGCTCACTCCTACTAGACTTGGCGTTACTTTTGGCCTTAGTATAGACTTGTTGGCGTGACTTCTAACCTGGGTGTTTTTGTTTGTTCTATAACTTAATCATTTAATGATGGCATGATAATTCTCCTATTATATCCTTACGCCTTTTTGCATGAACTTGATAAATCATGATATGTTAATATTGTTAATACAGATTGTTATGTGGAATGTGTCATGTGTCTTGATTGATCCATGGATACCCAGTATGACTAGAACTTAACTCCGAGGAGTTATAGGCTAGACCCCATGTAATACTAATTGACTTTCATGCCTTGTCACCATTGATAATGATTGTGACGTTGACTAATAATTGATCATGCGTTCCTAGTTGGAACTAAGAGACTGGCTAGTCGTCTTATTGAATTGAATGAATGAGACACGTTCATGTAATGAACTATTGCAATCGATTAGCCGATCCCGAATATTGACATGCAGGCACATGCAGGTTTCAAAATTTTTATTTATTTATTTAGTTATTTATTTATCTAACAAAAAAACAGCATGTGTACTTTATGGTCAAGGCATGATTACTCAGTGGTTAGATTTGATTGTTGCATTACGCTATGTAAGACCTACAACATGGCCGCACGGGTATCGTTGTAGAGTTGCGCATATCGTACCCCGTACAAAAGTACTCATTTGAATGACCATGATCCACGGCATGGGATTTCGCTTAACGTAGAGACTATTAAGTTAAATAAAATAATGATGGCATGGAGAGAATGGATTCCCGAGTTCTTACATGGCAGCCCCCTTGGGACGAGTAGTACCCGACGGGCCGGCTGGTCCCCACAGATACTGTAAACCTTGTCACGCCCCAGAACCAGAATACTGGAGAGCGGGGGAATGACTCAGCCAGCTACGTATTACGGGTAGATGAATACCGTATAATACGATCAATACTGTTTAACCAGACGAGGGGGTGCATACTACATGATAGTCTTACTATGGTCACTTCGCATCTATTGTCTCAATCATTCAAATAAGAAACAGTAATAAATAACATGTAAGATGAAGCAGTAAGGCGTCCCAAACGCTCAGTCAAAATGTTCTTGAGATCTGGCTTTACAAAACGTAGCCAGATGGTATAGTAAAGTGTGCACAATTGTTATCAGCTGCAGTCTGACTTAATTACAAGTATGCAAAAGTAAGTACAAGATAATCCGACTAACATGTCGGTGCCAAACGGCTAAGTATAAGGTAAATAACAAAACGAGCGGTGAAGTAAGGGACCCACTCGAGTCCTCCTACGATCATTCCTCTAGTATTGACCATCTTGGAGGTGGAAGTAAGCTGGATCCTCGGGGACCAGCTCTAGATCTGGCCATGCAAAACCAGAGAGGTTAGACCTCTAATAGCAAGTACCACAAGGAAGGACGATATGAAGGACTAAACCAGTAAGTAAAAGAATATAATGATAATAGATCTCTGCTTTCCACTAGGATTCACATCACATCACGACGCTTCGAACCAACCTCTCAACCAAACAAGGACAGAAGTTGGTCCGTCACGTCCTGACATTCTGATCATCCCAGTTAGGTAACAGAGTGGTACAGTACACATACAAATCATCTTGAACGGCCAATCAACTACTACGGCTTGCTAATGTGAGTTCTAAGTTATCCTGGAATTATGCAATTAGGGATTCCTCAGTTCTTACTATGTGCGAGCAAGGCTAGTCTATCCAGTTAACCATGTGTGCCATGCATGAATTAGACGAGTCCTAGCAGGACGCCCGTCAATATACAATATACAATAATAATAAAAGCAGATACTGCTCCCTGCCCGTGTGGCAGGTTTACAGTATCTGTGGGGACCAGCCGGCCCGTTAGGTACTACTCGTCCCAAGGGGGCTGCCATGTAAGAACTCGGGAATCCATTCTCTCCATGCCATCATTATTTTATTTAACTTAATAGTCTCTACGTTAAGCGAAATCCCATGCCGTGGATCATGGTCATTCAAATGAGTACTTTTGTACGGGGTACGATATGCGTAACTCTACAACGATACCCGTGCGGCGATGTTGTAGGTCTTACATAGCATAATACAACAATCAAATCTAACCACGGAGTAATCATGCCTTGACCATAAAGTACACATGCTGTTTTTTTGTAAGATAAATAAATAACTAAATAAATAAATAAAATTTTTGAAACCTGCATGTGCCTGCATGTCAATATTCGGGATCGGCTAATCGATTGCAATAGTTCATTGCATGAACGTGTCTCATTCATTCAATTCAATAAGACGATTAGCCAGTCTCTTAGTTCCAACTAGGAACGCATGATCAATTATTAGTCAATGTCACAATCATTATCAATGGTGACAAGGCATGAAAGTCAATTAGTATTACATGGGGTCGAGCCTATAACTCCTCAGAGTTAAGTTCTAGTCATACTGGGTATCCATGGATTAATCAACACACATGACACACTCCACATAACAATCTGCATTAACAATATTAACATATCATGATTTATCAAGTTCATGCAAAAAGGCGTAAGGATATAATAGGAGAATTATCATGCCATCATTAAATGATTAAGTTATAGAACAAATAAAAACACCCAGGTTAGAAGTCACGCCAACAAGTCTATATTAAGGCCAAAAGTCACGCCAAGTCTAGTAGGAGTGAGCGTGTAACAGCGTGAGCATAAAAAAGTAATTCACGCTGGCATGCACAGTGTGAGCATGAAGGGAAATTCACACACGCTCAAGTGAGCATGAAAAGGTGACAAGAAATCCACGCACGCAAGGATGTGCGTGACTAAAATTACACGCACGCTCATGGATGTGTGCGTGACTGAAAATACACGCACGCTCATGGATGTGTGCGTGACTGAAAATACACGCACGCTCATGGATGTGTACGTGACTGAAAATACACGCACGCTCATGGATGTGTGCGTGACTGAAAATACACGCACGCTCATGGATGTGTGCGTGACTAAAAATACACGCACGCTCAAGGATGTGTGCGTGACTGAAAATACACGCACGCTCATGGATGTGTGCGTGAATACACGCACGCTCAAGTGAGAACGTTAGCGTGACTAAAAATACACGCACGCTCATGAGAACGTTAGCGTGAATAAAAATACACACACGCTCATGAGAACGTTAGCGTGACTAAAAATACACGCACGCTCATGAGAACGTTAGCGTGACTAAAAATACACGCACGCTCATGAGAACGTCAGCGTGACTAAAAATACATGCACGCTCATGAGAATGTTAGCGTGACTAAAAATACACGCACGCTCATGAGAACGTCAGCGTGACTAAAAATACACGCACGCTCATGAGAACATCAGCATGACTAAAAATACACGCACGCTCATGAGAACGTCAGCGTGACTAAAAATACACGTACGCTCATGAGAACGTTAGCGTGACTAAAAATACACGCACGCTCATGAGAACGTCAGCGTGACTAAAAATACACGCACGCTCATGAGAACGTTAGCGTGACTAAAAATATACGCACGCTCATGAGAACGTTAGCGTGACTAAAAATACACGCTAACATGTAAGAACATGAGCGTGTCTCAAAATCCACGCAGGCACGTAGAGACGTGTGCGTGACAAAAATACACGCAGCTACGTAAGAACGTGTACGTGACTCAGCCTTCGTCCCAGCCAGAAAATGAAGTTCCCAGCCAGAAAACACGCTAAGTTGGGAGATCCAAAACCCATGAACAGCCGAAAATGCAAACTTAGATCTAGAGAAAACAAGCCACAGAAATCACATATGCCAAGCACTAAACTCTCTCAGGATCATGAGACGAAGAGTAATGATCCATAAAAATGGATGATTGAGAAGCAAGTTTGCACTTGCCTTCTCCTGCTGCTGGTAGGTGGAGAGTGATGAGAGGAAGAAGAAGTAATGGTGAGAATGAGTAATGAAGAGAGAGAAGGAGACAAAAGCTTTAAATAGGAAGGGTGGTGGTAGGTGGGAGTTGTGGGCCGGGTTTGTCCACCATGAACCCGAAAACCCTCCATGGTCGAACCCAATAAGACCCAAGCAGAGAATAAAAGCAGGAAATAAATGCAGAAAATAAATTGCAGAAATAAAATTGTAGGAAATAAATTGCGGGTAATTAATTAACATAAAATTAAAGGAATTTAAATACAGGATAATACATGATAGATACTAAATAAATACTTATAAGTTTGTACATGTATAAAAATACGCATTCCGGGAACATGGAGTGACACCTCTACCCACCTTGAAAAAATTCCGTCCTCGGAATTTTAAATCTAAGCAGGTAGAAATATCGGAGCTAAACTAATACAAACAGTTCTAGTGAGCAAGCAATCATTTTACCATATCAAAAGCAAGTACTGTATATATAAATTCATCAATCTATGATATCAAGTAGCTCTACCCATAAGGTGACAAGCATGAAGAATCAGGACAATCAAGGTATACAGAAAGAGATATACCTTGTGAGTCAAACAGGTGTGGATACCATGATCGGATATCATCCTCACGTTTCCACGTTGACTCTCCCAAGGAGTGATGACCCCAAGCAACACGGACAAGACTAATTGTTTGGTTCTTGAGTATCTTCTCTCTTCGGTCCAAAATGGATACAGGCTGTTCCTCGTAAGACAGGATGGTACCAACAACCAGCTCAGAGTGATCGAGGACATGGCTTGGGTCCGATACATACCTACGTAATTGAGATACATGAAATACGTCATGCGCCTCTCGTAACGAAGGTGGGAGGGATAAACGATAAGCAACATCGCCTATCCGATCAAGGATAACAAATGGGCCCACGTACCGCGGACTCAATTTCCCGCGAACGCCAAATCTAATGACCCCACGAGTAGGTGAGATCCGCAAGAATACGTGGTCCCCAACAGAGAACTCTAACGGCCTACGATGCTGGTCCGCCCAATGACGATACCGATCCTGCACAACTCAAAGTCGCTCTCTAATTCCCTTAATCACTTTAACCGTCTGAACAATCATTTCTGGGCCTAACATCTTCCTCTCCCCGATATCATCCCATGCAAGCGGTGACCTGCACTTCTTACCATATAGTGCTTCAAATGGCACCATCTGGATACTGGCTTGATAACTATTGTTGTATGAGAACTCGACCAAGTGCAGGTGACTCTCCCAAGACCCTCCAAAATTTAGAGTGCAAGCTCGCAACATGTCTTCTAAAGTCTGAATCGTTCTTTCTGATTGCCCATCCGTCTGCGGATGGTAAGCCGTGCTAAATCTTAACTTGGTACCCAGACTATGATGTAAGCTCTTCCAGAAATATGATGTAAAGTGGGTATCTCGATCCGACACAATACTGACAGGAACTCCATGCTGCCTGACTATCTGTTGCATATATAACTCTGCCAACTTTTCTGTAGATTGCCCTACTCTGAAAGAAAGAAAGTGTGCTACCTTCGTAAGTCGGTCCACTATTACCCAAATAGCGTCCTTACCACTTGGTGATCTCGGTAAACCGGTCACAAAGTCCATTGTAATATGCTCCCATTTCTATTCCGGAATAGGAAGCGGTTGTAATAACCCAGCTGGCCTCTGCTGTTCTGCCTTCACTTGCTGACATACCAAGCAACGGGAAACAAATCTAGCGATCTCCCTCTTCATCCCGTTCTACCAGAAATGCTGCTTGATATCTTGGTACATCTTGGTCCCTCCAGGGTGAATAGAATACTGAGAACTGTGAGCTTCTTCCATAACCTCCTGTCTGATATCTCCACTAGGTACACATAGACGCGATCCAAACCTAAGTGTACCATCTTCATGAATTCTTATCTCCTTCCTGAGTCCTGACTCACATTCTGCCCTAAGCTTCTGAATCCTTGGGTCCTGTGCCTGAGCTGCCTTGATCCTGTCTACTAAGTTGGATTGAACTTGCAGACTTGATAGAACTCCTACGTCACTAGGAAGTATAACTTCGATGCCCATCTCCTGAAGGTCTTCTAAGATATGCCTCTGCGTTGTCAACATAAATGCGCCGCCTCTCCTGCTAAGAGCATCTACTACTACATTAGCCTTGCCTGGATGATACTGAAGCTCCACGTCATAATCCTTGATCAACTCCAACTATCTTCTCTGCCTCATGTTCAGTTCCTTCTGGGTAAAGATGTACTTTAGACTTTTATGATCTATGTACATCTCCACTCGGTCACCATATAAGTAATGCCTCCATAGCTTCAGAGCAAACACTACTGCCGCTAACTCCAAATCATGAGTTGGGTAATTCTTCTCGTGGTCCCGAAGCTGCCTAGATACATACGCTATCACCTTCCCATGTTGCATAAGGACACATCCAAATCCTTTACCTGACGCATCACAATATACTGTAAAACTTTCGGGTCCAACTGGCAATGTAAGGATAGACGCTGATATCAACTTCTGCTTCAAAGTTTCAAATGATGCCTGATATTCTGTCGACCAAACGAATGGTACATCCTTCCGGGTCAAGCGGGTCATGGGTGCTGAAAGTCTTGCAAAGTCTGACACAAACCTTCTGTAATATCCTGCCAATCCCAAGAAACTCCGTACATCTGCTACGGTCTTGGGTACTGGCCAACTTTCTACTGCTTCTATCTTCCTGGGATCTACTACTACTCCAGCTCCTGATATGATGTGACCCAAAAAAGAAATGTGATCCGACCAAAACTCACACTTACTGAGCTTGGCATACAACTGGTTCTCTCTCAGAACCTGTAACACTTTTCTGAGGTGGTCTTCATGCTCCTCTTCACTAGCAGAATACACGAGTATGTCGTCAAAAAACACAACGACAAACTGGTCTAAGTATGGCATAAAGATACGATTCATCAAATCCATGAATATAGCTGGAGCATTGTGTCACGACCCGCTACCCAAATTGTTGGGCCAGGCCGAGACATGCCCAGCCTACGTTGAGATAAAACGTAGTAAGCTGTTCTAAAGACAACAGGATAAGACTAAATGTGCTAACAGTTCTATAAGTGAAGAAGAATCATAAATGCTCCAAACACAAAAGTCGTCGTATATAGTAAACGTCCAAGTACAAGTAAACTGAAATGTAAAACTGGATACATGTCCAGTTACAAAATGATATAGTCTAATACATGTCTCAAAAGTCTAAGTAAACCAAAGACATCTAGGCGAGGTTCCCCGCAGGAACATCCTCGTAAAGCAGAGCCGGGTCCTCGGCAGTGACTCCATAGTATGAGTCGCAGAGTAACTCCTCCTCAGTAAGGACACCTACAACGTTATCCTGTCAGGACGGGAGCAAGTACTAAATCTAGCAAACTAGCATATGAAACATGGAAATGAACATGAGAGGAATAACTGGAAAGCATGGCATCACTCAATCTATCATGGCAATGATACACGTGTCATAGAGATAGATGTATATGTAATGTTTAAAACTGTAGCAAGTACGTGATCGGTCAATAGATGTACAATGTACCGAGGTACAAAATAAAATATACATACGTACAAGTAAAACAAGCGATAGATGTACATACGTACAAATACAGCTGATGTGCCTACGACAAGGTATACATAAAATGTTAACCTTGCTCGGTACGTACGTACGAGTAGGGGGGGCATGATCACGTACACTACTAACAGTTTCCCCATAACCCATATTCTAATCATGTGAGAGATACATCAAGATGGTTCTAAACATAGTAGTAATGGAAAGTACAACATGTAACGTTTTAACTTGCTACCCCAAGGATCAGCATTTAACATGGTGAGTTTTGCAGTTCATTTATGTAACAACATGTAAAGTTCGTAGAAAGTACTTGCCTCTAGCAAAGCAAAACAAAACAAGCTGTGATAACGATGCTATGGATGTCCAGTAACTCGTCACTGTAGAAATAAATGCAATAGCTTAGCTTTTACACTAAGCTAAACTACTAGAACACTAAACTGGTGTGACACGACTTGTGACTGGGCACCTAGCCAAAATGATGACTTGGACTAGGAGACCAATATGGGGGTGACACACTATGTTAACTAATATTCCAGGGTCTTTACACTAGTGAGGGATGGGGTTTAATACGGCTAAAACTCAAAAATAGCACAAAAGCTACAAGTCGTAATTAATCAATAAATAAATCAAAAGACTATTGTGTTCTAATAATTTTAAAGTAGACAAAAAGCCTAGTTTTTCTTAAAGTAAAGTACTAAGGTGATCCTTGTTAATCATAGAAAATTATTATAATTTTTCTGGAATTTATTATCCAGTACAAATATTTTATAAAAATCAGCTTTCCTAAGTATACAGAAAATGAGTTTTGGTTTCATATGCCAAACTAGTGGCAAAATAGTAATTTACATACTACAAAAATTATACTAAATTAGCCAACTTAACAAAGTATCTAAAAACTATTTTTCCATAATTTTAGCAATACTTTAAGTATTTTTAGAAAATCAAAAACAACAATGCACACAATAATTAATTATCTGCGTATTTTGTCCATGTATATAATTTGAACCAAAGTTCAAATACAGGACCCAAGGCCATGAATCAAGTCCAATATGACTTGAACAGGTCTTGAATGTGTGAAAACACATTTGAGCCCAAATACCCATGCTAGGCTTGGACATCAAATGGTTGCAGTAATTTAAATACAATAAAAATACAAGTTGGTAATAGTGCAAAATAAATATTATTATTTTAATAAGGTAAAGTTTTACATAGTGAAAAATCTAAATATATGTGTTAAAAGTATATATATATTTTTGTAAGGAAAATACTTAATTTACAAAGTATATATATACATAAAAAAATACACTTAATAATATAGTGTATATATACATTATATATATACATAGGAAAATATATACATATATATATAAAATCACTAACTAATAAATATATACCTATATATTAAATACTGTTAAAATACAGTATATATACATATATATATATACATATATATATATACTAATATATATATATATACATATATATATAAACATATATATAAAACTGAAAAAGAAAAAGAAAAAGAAAAAGAAAAAGAAAAGAAAAAGGAAACTGTAAAGGGGGGGCTCGAACCCTGTCCAGAGAAGCGCGCGGGGGGGGGGGGGGTTTAATTGTTCGGGCTGGCCAGTGGGTCAGCCCGCTAAGTCTGTTAGGGTTAGGTTTTAGTTAACATTTATTTAGGTTAGAAATTAAATGGGTTTTTACCCGTTAATCAAAGCCTAACCCGTTAGTCTATTTTACAGTTTGTCTCGTGTCCATACAGTCCAGGACACGAGAAGTCGAATCTGACACAGAGTCGACGTGTCCGTGCCCAGCACGACACGTACGACTCGGCTAACACGTGTCCAGCATCACAGTTGAGTCCCCCGTGTCTAGGCGAGTCTCGTGTCTCAGTTTGAGACACGTACGACACAGAGGAAAGAATGTTACCCACGTGTCCGGCGGGGGGGGGGGGGGTGGAAGTCGAGGAGGCGAACGGCGGCTGGGGGCGTCGTGGTCGAGGCGCTCGGGTGGCGATCGACCTAGCTCGGCGTGGCGAACTTGTTGAGGGTGGTGGTGGTCGATGACGTCGAGCGGTGGTGGTCGAACGGGGGTCGCCGGAGTAGAGCTAGGGTTTAGGTGTTCGTCGGGGAAGAAAGGGGGTCGTGGTCGGTTGTGGGGGAGTTTTAGGGTTAGGGTTTGGTTCAGGGGGATGAGGGGGTGTTTAAATAGGGGGTCGAGGCGGTCGGGGGCTGTCGCGCTGGCCGGAAATGGCGGGGGCAGCGTAGGTCGGTCGTCGGGGCAGCCGGGGCAGTTGTCGGGGGGTGGGTAGGTAAAATTACAGGGAGACCCCTAGACTTTAGGAAATTGCATTAAAGTCCCAACCCTAACTGAATGCAAATATAATTTGCATAAACAATTTATTAATTACAAATCAATATAAAAACAATTCTAATAATTGCAAAACCATATTAAAACAATTCTAATATTTGCAAAATGATATTAAAACATTTGAATAAATTACAAATTGATATTTTTAATATATAAAACTCATTTAAAATCATTTAAAAATTCTAGAAAAATTCCTAAAAATCCTAATAAATATTTTAAGGCTATAAATGACATTAAAAATTAATTAACACTAATTAAAAATGAATTTGAAAATCAGGGGCTTACAAGTCTTCCCTCCTTGAAAAATTTTGTCCTCGAAATTCACAAGGATTGAAGACCCTACAATATTCTAACATAGCAAGCAATGCAACAAAAAGACTAAGGCTGCAATCGAAACTAACCTCTAAGGTATCAAGCGGGAACGGGTGGTTCCCTCGCAGCGGTTGGATCGAACAAGTAAGGGAATCTCTCCCTCATGTCCGACTCCCTCTCCCAAGTAGATTCACCTGGGGAGTGACGGCTCCAAGCTACTCGTACTAGGGGTATAACCTTGTTCCTCAGCCTCTTCTCTCTCCGGTCTAATATCTCCACTGGCTGCTCAGAAACTGTAAGGCTCGGTCCGACCTCCAACTCTGAATGATCTAGCACATGACTGGGGTCTAGAACGTATCTCCTCAGCTGAGATACGTGAAAGACGTCGTGAACTCCTGCTAGGTTGGGTGGAAGTGCAACCCTGTAAGCTACCTCTCCGATCCTGCCAAGTACCTCGAATGGCCCGATATATCTGGGGCTCAGCTTCCCTCCTCGTCCGAACCGGATCGTCCCTCGAGTAGGTGATACCTTCACTAGCACCATATCACCGTCTGCGAACTCCATCGGCCTGCGACTAGCATCAGCCCAGTGTTTCTGCCTATCCTGAGCTACTCTGAGCCTGTCTCTGATCATCCCGACTTTCTCTGCTGCATCCGTGATCATCTCTGGCCCAAGCATGACTCTGTCTCCGACATCATCCTAAAAGAGCGGTGTCCGGCATCGTCGTCCATATAGCGCCTCGAAAGGAGACATACCAATACTGGCCTGGTAGCTGTTGTTGTATGAAAACTCTACAAAGTGCAGATGGCTCTCCCATGATCCTCCGAAGTCCAGCACGCAAGTCCTCAGCATATCCTCCAGCGTCTGTATCGTCCTCTCGGACTGCCCATCTGTCTGCGGGTGGTATGCCGTACTGAACTTGAGCCTACTGCCCAACTCCTCCTGTAAGCTCCTCCAGTAGTGGGATGTAAATCTGCTGTCTCTGTCTGACACGATGCTCACCGGCACTCCGTGTAGGCGAACTATCTGCTGTATGTATAGCTCCGCCAACTTCTCGGTGGAAAGCCCCACCTTGAAGGGTATGAAGTGCGCACACTTCGTCAGCCTGTCTACGATGACCCAGATGGCATCCTTCCCTCCTTGGGAACGAGGAAGCCCTGAAACGAAGTCCATCGTAATATGTTCCCACTTCCACTCGGAAATGGGTAATGGCTGCAACAAACCAGCCGGCCTCTGGCGCTCCGCCTTGACCTGCTGGCAAACTAGACATCTCGAAATGAAGCGTGATACATCCTTCTTCATCCCGTGCCACCAAAGATGCTCCCGCAAGTCACGGTACATCTTGTTAGCACCAGGGTGAATAGAATATCTCGATCGGTGCGCCTCCTGCAAAACTGTCTCTACTAGCTCTCCTCTCGGTACGCACAATCGGCTGCCACGCCTCAAGGATCCATCCTCTGCTATAGTGAAGTCATCCAGCAATCCAGCTAATGCCTGGGGTCGAAGTCTGCGAAGGCTCTCATCTGTAGACTGTGCCTCCCGGATCTGCTCCATCAAACCTGACTGAATGTCAAGTGCCATCATCTGTATCACTGATCCGGGTCGAACTAGCTCGATACCGAGCTTCTCCAGATCCTCCCGCAAATGTCGATCAATCATCAGATACCATGCCATCGGATGCCTGCTCAGCGCATCTGCCACCACGTTTGCCTTCCCGGGGTGATACTGTAAATCGATGTCGAAGTCCTTCATCAACTCCAACCATCGTCTTTGCCTCATGTTTAGCTCTTTCTGCGTGAACACATACTTCAAGCTTTTGTGGTCAGTAAAGATCTCCACACGCTCTCCGTATAAGTAATATTTCCATAACTTGAGTGCAAAGATCACCGCAGCTAACTCGAGGTCATGGGTAGGATAATTCCTCTCATGAGTCCGCAATTGCCTAGATGCATAAGCAATTACTTTCCCATGCTGCTGTAGAACACATCCTAGCCCCTTCCCAGAAGCATCACTGTATATGGTGAAACCTCCAGAACCTGAAGGTAAAGTCAGAACTGGAGCGGTCGTCAGCCTCCTCTTCAGCTCCTCAAATGCTGTCTGGCAGTCCTCAGACCAAATGTACTCTGCGTCCTTCCGTGTCAGCTTCGTCATGGGTTCAGCTATCCTAGCAAAGTCCTGAACGAACTTTCTGTAATAGCCTGCTAAACCCAGAAAGCTCCTGATCTCTGAAACTGACGTCGGGGCCTTCCACGTCTCAACTGCAGCAATCTTCCTGGGATCCACCGAGATTCCATCTCCAGTGACTACATGGCCGAGAAACTCCACTCGGTCTAAAAAGAACTCGCACTTCGGCAATTTGGCAAACAGTCTCTCCTGCCTCAGAATCCCCAAAACTATCCGCAAGTGCTCTGCATGCTCCTCCGGCGTCTTCGAGTATATCAGGATGTCGTCGATAAACACCACGACGAACTTATCCAGATACTGGTGAAATGTCTTATTCATCAAGTTCATAAAGACAGCTGGCGCATTTGTGAGACCAAATGGCATCACTAAAAACTCGTACTGCCCGTACTTCGTGTTGAACGCCGTCTTCTGGATGTCTGCTGGCCTAACCTTCACCTGGTGGTACCCGGATCTCAAGTCTATCCTGGAAAACACCTTCGCCCCGCTCAACTGGTCGAACAAATCATCTATCCTGGGCAAAGGATATTTGTTCTTGATAGTGATGGCATTCAAGGCCCGGTAATCAATACACAACCGGACTGTACCATCCTTCTTAGGCACAAAGAGCACTGGCGCTCCCCATGGAGAAGCACTGGATCGAATGAAACCCTTTTTCAACAGGTCATCAATCTGCTCTTTCATCTCTATGGCCTCCTTGGGATTCACTCTATAGCAAGCCCGGGATACTGGTGATGAACCCGGCACTAAATCTATAGTGAACTCCACATCTCTGTCAGGCGGAAGTCCTGGAAGATCCTCTGGGAATACATCCATAAACTCCCTAATGATAGGGTGTGGCGGTGCTGCGTCCCCGACTGTCGCACAACAGTTCGGCTCTAGGCTGATCTCCGGCCCTGTCCTACTGACACGAAATGGTACTGTGCCTGGAGGACTGAACAAAACACTACCCTCATGGCAATCTATAGATGCATGGGCATAGCTAAGCCAGTCCATCCCCAATATGATATCATAACCGGGGAGCGGTATCACAAAGAATCGCCCCTCGAACTCTCTCCCGGCTATCAGAATAGAGCACCTATAGCTAGCTCTAATAGGCACTGGTCCTCCACCCGTCATTACTCTACTAATCTCCGTCGTAGGTGTAGATACTAAGTGATGTTCTTGCATAAACTCTAATGATAGGAAGCTATGAGATGCACCAGAATCAAACAAACATAGAGCTAAAAAAGTATGCAAATAAACATGACCTGTAATGACGTCAGCTAAGTAATCCGGCTCCGAAACCTGCTCCGGCTCCGGCTCCGGCTCCACTGCTAGACTATAGACCCTCCCCTGAGGTCCCTTCTGCTGCTGCAGATGCTGCCCGAACCTCTGCTGCTGAGTCGGGAGCGGTCCTCTAGTCTTCGCTACTGGGCACTCCCGTATCATGTGGGTGGCAGACCCACAAAATAAGCACTGCTTCAACCTCTTCCTACAGATGGAGTAATCGTGCCCTGGTCTTCCACAGAAAGAACATATAGCTCCCTTCTGCTGCTGCTGACGGGGTCCCGGGGCTCGAACTGGCGGGGTCTGATGATGTGGTGTAGAGGGACGGTAAGTCTGCTGGGGTGGCGTCGGCGCTCTCTGCTGGAAAGCCTGACGCTTGGACGGTCCCTCATGATGTACAGGAGCCGGCCTCTTGCTAGACAGTAGACGCTCCTCAATGCTCCGGGCTAACTCTAGGCTCTGGTAGTAGTCAGTCGTACCGTTTGCCACTATAAGGATGCCAATGTCTGGAACTAGACCATGGCAAAACCTATGGGTCATCTCCTCTGGATCAGCAACCAGACTAGGAGCAAAACGGCTCAGGCGACTAAACTCTCCCGCATAGTCATCAACAGAACGGTTCCTGTCACGCCCCGATTCGATAGAATCGATAGTCGTCCCCCGGGCGTGATGCCGTGCAAGCCTAAGTTGCGCTTGCACAAGGCGGTTCATAAGGTTATCCGAAACAACAGCATATATAAGAGTACGCAGAGAAATTGAACACATTCATTTAGAGAAGGAAACTTGCATTTTCATTGATAATAAGTATATTACAGACTCGATTACAAAAGAGGCCTCCTCTGTATATTGACGGGCGTCCTGCTAGGACTCGTCTAATTCATGCATGGCGCATATGGTTAACTGGATAGACTAGTCTTGCTCGCACATAGTAAGAACTGAGGAATCCCTAATTGCATAATTCTAGGATAACTTGGAAGTCACATTAGCAAGCCATAGTAGTTGATTGGCCGTTCAAGATGATTTGTTTGTATACTGCACCACTCTGTTACCTAACTGGGATGATCAGAATGTCAGGACATGACGGGCCAACTTCTGTCCTTATTTGGTTGGGAGGTTGGTTCGAAGTGTCGTGATGTGATGTGAATCCTAGTGGAAAGCAGAGATCTATTATCATTATATTCTTTTACTTACTGGTTTAGTCCTTCATATCGTCCTTCCTTGTGGTACTTGCTATTAGAGGTCTAACCTCTCTGGTTTTGCATGGCCAGATTTAGAGCCGGTCCCCGAGGATCCAGCTTACTTCCACCTCCAAGATGGTCAATACTAGAGGAATGATCGCAGGAGGACTCGAGTGGGTCCCTTACTTTAGCGCTCGTTTTGTTATTTACCTTATACTTAGCCGTTTGGCACCGACATGTTATTCGGATTGTCTTGTACTTACTTTTGCATACTTGTAATTAAGTCAGACTGCAGCTGATAACAATTGTGCACACTTTACTATACCATCTGGCTATATTTTGTAAAGCCAGATCTCAAGAACATTTTGATAGAGCGTTTGGGACGCCTTACTGCTTCATCTTACATGTTCTTTATTACTGTTTCTTATTTGAATGATTGAGACAATAGATGCGAAGTGACCATAGTAAGACTATCATGTAGTATGCACTCCCTCGTCTGGTTAGACATCATTGATCATATTATACGATATTCATCTACCCGTAATACGTAGCTGGCTGAGTCATTCCCTCGCTCTCCAGTATTCTGGTTCTGGGGCGTGACAGGAGGAGCCGGCATAGAAGAGAATCCAGTAGAGCAGGGACCAGTTGGAGATCAGCAAGGGGTAGCCCCTCTACCTGGATAGATTCACATCGAAAATGTTACCGAGCATGAGCCAGTTGAGCCACAGAGGCCAGAGGATCCCGTACCTCCAGTGATGCCGGTAGTGCCAGTAGCACTAGACGCGTCGGTACTATTACAGATTATCAGAGGGTTATTGGAGACCCAGCAACGCCAGACGGTAGCCCAACAGCAACAACAAACCCGACAGCAAGAACAGAATGTGCTACTGAATCAGGGGTTGCAATTAGCCATTGAGAGAAGTGTCAGGAATGATTCAGGAGCATCGGGGAGGTTTTGTCGACTTAACCCGAGATATTTTGACGGCACGGAGGATGCCATCACGGCGGATGCTTAGCTTCAGGATACAGAGGCCATATTGACCGCAGCAAAGGTTCCAGCATAAGAAAAGGTTGACCAGGTCAGACTTTTACTTTAGGATCTCGCCCGCGATTGGTGGGCATCGGAAGAGGTTGGAATGAGGCGTCCTGTTCCCTGGGATAGCTTCAGTACCAGATTCAAGGCCAAGTACTTTGGCATGGTAGCGCGGTATGAGCTACAACAGAGGTTTATCAGTCTCAAGCAGGCTGGTAAGACGGTAGATGGTTATGCAGCGGAGTTCTGCAGGTTAAGTAGGTTTGCCCGGATGATGGTGGCAACAGAGCCAGAGAGAGCAATGAGGTTCCAGCAGGGACTTCACCTAGAGATTTTACAGCTGGTCGAGGGGTATGACTACCAGACATTCGATGCAGTATTGACGGCGGCTCGGAGGCACGAGCTTACTATTCAAAGGTTATCAGCAAGGACTGGGGGCCAAAAGAGGTCTCATACGCAGAGTGCTGGGGGAGGAGCAGTACCTCGGACGTCAGCACCAGCACCTGGCATCCGTATTCATGATGCAGCACCAGTCACGACAATTGTGACTACACCAGTTCGACAGCAGCAACAGAGGAACCAGCAGCAGCGTCAGAAAGCACCAGTGGGTTACACTTACTGTGGTAAGGGAAGGCATACTAGGGATGTGTGTCATTCAGCTAATGGATTATGCTTAAGGTGTGGCAGTCCAGACCATAGGATTGCCAATTGTCCTATGATGCAGAGGCCAGGAGGGCCAGCTCAACAGTTTTCGGCGTTGCCAGCTCCAGAGGTAGCACCGTATCAAGGGCCAACACTAGCAGTGAGGCCACTAGCCTATCGCCCATTACTGACGCAAGCTCAGATGTACCGACAAGCACAACATCAGGATGGACAGCAGGGCCAGGGAAGGCAGGGACAGAGGCAAGAAGAATTTGGAGTATTAGAGCAGAGGTTGGCTGAAGGCGGTCAGATTTTGGGTAAGTTTTGAGTATTATTTATTATAATTCCTTGAGTTTTATATTCGAAGAGTGAAGACGACTTTCTCATCTCACTCATCTGCTCTCGTATCATGTGACACGTGATATTCATCATGTGTCTTGATTATGAGAGTATGTCCTGGGCAGAGTCTCGTTCTTGATTTAGTCATTGGTACCGACTTATCTCAAGCGTTGACCCTTGTCCACTTTGGGAGTCAGTGTAGGACCTCGAGGACGAATTCCTACCTGACTTGAGAGGCATATTTCATTCGTATGTCTCCGAATATTTCCTTCTAGGGTATGATTATTGTTTGTGCTTTTACTTAATTATTCTTGCTTCCTTAAACTGTTCATGTGCCATGTGTTGTTTGATAATTGTGCTTGCTAAATGTCATGAGTGTATTTCGTGATCTGAGAGCGCGCTCGACTAGCCTTATCGAAATTCCGAAGACGGAATTTTTCTAATGAGGGTAGAGATGTCACTCCCCATTCCCGGAATACGTAAATTTTTGATTTTTCATGTATATGGTATCTGGCACCTGTATCTTTATTGTATATATCCTGTATTTGTAACTGGCCATGGCATGGAACAGTATCTCATCGCGGATTAGTGTGCCACCCCTTGTCCTTGTTTGGTTGTAGGCGTGGTTCACTATTTCGATGACAGAATTTCTGAACCGTGTTGTGGTTAGGATTTTTATTTATTTAATTTAATTAATTGTATCATGCAGCCATTAACATGTCATTAGTCACATAGTTAGAGCATGTTTAGGGCTTAGTGTTTTCTTAAGCCAACCCCTATATATATTCTCTTCCTCACTCTCTCTCCTCATTCATTCACTCTTTTCATTTCTTTTCCTCCCAACATTTAGGCAAGTACATCTTGCACCAAATGGAGAGATCCTTGTACTTTTCATTTCTTGATTTTTACTTTGATATGATTTGTCTATATTATTCTTCTCATTATCCTCTACAAGTTTAGTACTTAGCATTTTTGATTTCCATGGATAAATTCTTGTAGATCTAAGTTTATGTCATTTTTGGATTTCTAGGGTTTGATCTAGTAAACCTTGTTATTTTCAAGTTTTGATGGTTCTATGTCGTAGAGAATTTCTTTCTGCCCCATTTTGACCTATGGAAGTCTGGATTCTGACCTTGGATGAAGGAGTTATGAAGCTTTGAAGTCATGGCTTTTCCTTAGTTCTTCTCCTCGAAAAAATGGAGAAGAAGAACAGTGCTTGACCGCATGAACCTTCATGCGGCAAGTTTCCCTTTAGCCGCATGGCACTAAGCAGTTTCAGCCACATAAGCAGTCTTAGCCGCATGGCACTAAGCAGTTTCAGCCGCATGAGCATTCACAGCCGCATGTGTATTCTCAGTCGCATGAGCCATTGCAGCCGCATGAGTGCTTCCCCAGCCGCATAAGATCCAGCCTCCACTACCGCATGAACTCTGATTTCTTGAGCCGCATGCGCCCCGCATATCTTAGTCGCATGAGCCTGCTTCAACTGTGCCGTATGAGCCTTTCGTGCCGCAGCCGCATATGACCCGCATGCTCCCAGTTGCATATGCGCCCGTCCATTTCCAGCCGCATGAGCTTACTTACTCCCAGCCGCGTGAGCGTGCGTCCCTTCAGCCGCATGAATACCCGCATTCCTGAGCCGTATGAGCCCATCCACCCTTGGCCGCATAGGGCCTACTTTGGATGTTTTGTGTATTTTGTCCTATTGATTGCATTATGGCTAGAATTTCTTCCAACTTCCAACATGGAAGTGGTAGACCCTTGTGTTGACTCCAAGGATCTTCATGTTTTACTTTAACCGGATTTCATGTGTGACTTTTATGTCACGAGAGGTCTGTGTGACTTCCTGACTTGACCATATTCTTGACCAGATTACCTTTGTATGTGCTGGTACTTTTTCTCAGTGCGTATTGAGATACGGTCTATCCCAGTATCGGACCAAGCTATCCTAAGTTATCATCATGGCAGTTCTACTACTAGGCTATACTACTCATGGTTATACATTTACAAGTACAACAAATTAAAATGCAATAAAATCCAGGAGAGAGGGCAAGAGCCGTCGATGAGCAAGGGATACTTGCCTAGAGGGCTCGGCTAGGTAAGCAAGTCTTCGGCAGTCGCGATCCAAGCTAGCACGCCAATCGAGATCCTCAGAACACACAATAAATAGTCATCAGCACCAAATAATAAAATAATAGAAAAATCACGGAGGATGGCAGAAGAATATACCGTGTAGGTCCCGTAAGCAGCGCAGGGATCTGGCACGCGGACCGATATGGACACGTAACCCGAGATGTGCACGTATATCGAGACGCACACGAGAATCGAGGGAACACGAATATCGAGGCGAACGAGAAACATAAACGTGCACGTAAATCGAGACGTGTACGTAGGATCGAGGAATCACGAATATCGAGATGGCACACGAACCATTGCGACACGCAAATCGAAGCATATACGTAATTCGAAACGGAGCTAGATTTAAGGAAGCACGCAAATCAATACGACATACAAGTCGACGTATGCACGCAAATCGATACGGTGCAGAGTCCAAGGTGATACGCAAACCAAGGTGGCACGTAAATCCGTACGTATACGCAAACTGGGATGGCACAAAGTCCAAGGTGGTACAAAAATTGATGTGGCACGCAAGTCAACATATACACGCAAATCGAGACATTGCGGAGTCCAAGGGGTACACAAATCGAGGCGGTGCATAAATCGATACGGCCACGGAAATCGATGCGGCACGAAAATCGAGAGGCACAAAGGCCGAGACACAAGAAATGAGGCAACACACAAACCAATGGAGCACGGTGCCCGAGGCAGCGCGGGGCTCGAGGCGTCCCGCTACCCAAGGCAGCGCGTGGATCGATCTGGCACAAAATCGAGGTGGCATATAATTCGAGGTACACGTGTCCCAAAAAATACGGAGAACGAGAGTGCGCTGCTCGAGGCAGCACACTACACGAGACAGCACGCAAATCGGGGCACGTAACCTGAGGAAAGGCACGGAGCACAAGGGCTTACTGCCCGAGAAGCACACAGGCCGAGGGTAGCTCGCTGCTCGAGCAGCACGGGGCCCAAGGGCGTCCCGCTGCTCGAGACTGGCGCGGCACTCGCAGCGGAGGCACGGCAATGGTGCTGGCCGCCGGAGAGAAGAGAAAAAGAGGGGGCGGAGGGGCTCACCGGGGTCGATCGACTCTCTGATCGAGGAGACGAACGACAGCAGCGGCGGAGGACCTCGCCGTCGTCGAGGAGAAGGAAGACGACGACGACAGGGATGGCGGTGGTCGCGGAGGCCATAGCGACGGTGGTAGCCGGCCATGGAGATGGCGGTGAAGGGAGACGACGATGATGATGAAGGCGGTGGCCGGCCATGACGGTGGTGGTGGTCGCGGAAGTGGTAGTGGAGACGGTGGCTGGCGGTGGTGGCTCCGGAAAGAGGGAGCTCAGGGAGGAGGCGACGAAGGCGGTGGCGGTGCTGGTGGGTGATGGTGGTGGAGGGATGAAGATGCCGACTATGGTGGTGGCGGTCACGGGGGTGACGGGCGGCCGGAGGTCGGAGGAGTGGCCGGGAGAAGAGAGTGAGGGAGAGGAGAGCTGAGAGAGAGAGAAAGGAATTGGGGTGGGGTTGTGCGGCTGAGAGTGGGTGTGGGGGTTAGGTTAGAGAGGGGGGTAGGTTAGATTAATAAAAATAATAATAACAATGATATTAATAATAATAATAGTAGTAGCAATATTAATAATGGGATAACACTCCCCTCCTATAAATAAACAATAAAAATTTTAAGAATACCCCAAATTCAAAATTCTTAAAATACACCAATACAGTCATATACCTATTTCCAAAATAGGGATCTGACAAATATTAACTATGCACTGCGGTGCTATTAATGAGTGCTCTGAGGTGTGACTCTATATGCCAAGTGATCATTCGTGTTATATGTCAATACATGTGTACCTTCCAGCACAGTCAGGGTAATTGGTCAGCAATAGTGTCGTGGTATAATGATTATTGTTTGAAGCATTACACTAAGCATGGATCTAGATTTGGGACTCCTTGAGCCGATATAGATTCGTACTTAGGGTATACGTACTATGGTACGACATACAGGAGGATGACCGTGTGACCACGACATGCAATTCCAATATCAAGATAGGGTTAATCTAGCAACTTAAATCGGTAGAAGCATTGGGAGGGAACAAAATCTCGAGATCGTGCCATACTAGCCACCCCCGGGTCCCGTCCTGACGTGTCGAGTTGGCCGCCACGGATACAGTTTCATCCGCCTATAGTGGATGACTATATCCGACTCCTGCGTGCTATGTGTTATATGTTTTAGCACGGTGGCCTTACGAGGGACCAGTGCATAATTAAAGTGCTATATGTATATGTATATGATACGACATTGGCTAGCCCTGCTGGGTTGACATGATTTGAGGATTCCTATATTGCATTACTGGGATAATCCAGACAAATCATAGAAAGTCGTAGGATTGATTGGCCGCTTGTAAGCTGACTTGTTTTGTGATATGTTTTCTTTTGTTATCAACTGAGGAACATGGACTATCGTGGTGCGTGGTCCAACACATGTCCTTGTTTGGTTGTTGGGTTGGACTATTGTGCTGCGATAGGCTATGGACCGAAGTCGCGATCAGAAGCCCTTTTACCTGCCCATGGTTATAGGATATATCTTATTTCGGTACGATATTGGCACTGTTTGTCCTTGTTTGGTTGTAAAGGTGTCGTATTGTCTCGATGATATGGTATAAGCCTATAACTCGTGAACCAGGTCTTATTTTACTCATTGGATTTATCTCACTCTTTTGTGCTCCCTTGTGGTACTTGCTATTCGGGGCCTGACTGTAACACCCAGTTTCTGGAGTGAGGGTATTTTTGGAATTTTGTATTTATTATTATTATTTATTTTATTTAAATCACATTATGATTTTTGGTGATTTTTAATAATTTTTAAACTATTTAAAAACTGCCTTAAGTCATGACTTGTGATTTGATGTGCTGCTAGTGAAACCCTAGAGACTGCATGACCTAGAGCCTAACTATGTCATTAGGATGATTAATTATCATTTTTAGTCTAGGGATAATTTGGTTATTTTGACTTATTTGAATTATTTGGTGATTTATTGAATTGGTGAATTCTAGTTGACCATGACTTGTTGAGACCTAGTGAACTAGCCTAGAAGCTAACCCTAGCCATGGTGACCCTAGTCTAACTTGAGTTAACCTATTTTAGTCATTAGAGAATAGTTTTAGAATGAGGGAATTTTGTTTAGTAAATTTAAGTCATGGCTTGTGATTTCATGAAATGACTTATGGCTTAATTATTTAATTGATCATGACTTAAGCCCATGGGCCATTTAGTGAACCCTAACCCTAATTATTGAACCTATGAACAGCCACTAGGGCTCCCCTCCCTATAAATAATCTCCTCCTTGAGTTCTTGCCTCTTTTATTTTCATTCCAACACTTGGAGAAAAGAAAGGTATTTGTCCCCCTTCCAAAAATCCTCATAAATCCATTTTAATTCCTTTTTAATCCTAGTTTCTTGCATTAGAGCCTAATTTTCTCCTATTTTATAATTTTGGGGTTAATCCCAGCTTTGGGTCAATTTGGAGCTTTTGCCATCAAGAGGAGGAATCCCCCATTTGAAGCTTTTCCAAGCTTTTTGCACATATAGGTAAAACCCTTTAAATTGATTTAAATTTCAGTTTTCTTTGCATGTAGGGCTAGATCTAGGAGTCCCCTAGGTGTCCCTGAAATTTGGGTGGATTTCGTGTCCGTTTGGTGTCCGTATCGGACACGTGTCGTAGTGTTGTGTAGGTGTTTGTTGAAATGCCTCAATGGATTGAATGTTAATATTTTTCGAAACAAATTATATATTTGGGTAGCCCTTCATGTGTAGGTTAAATATGTATATGACTGAGCACGATTCTGTAGATTTTTCGTATCCAAAATAGACACGCACCTCGTGCACGACACTGCGCACAGGCCCCGTACGGCTGTCCTGCTGCTCGGGTGCCATTGCGGACATGACACGGACTCTCGTGAGCTGAAACTTGACACACACGTTGTCCTAATGACTAAAACGACACTTGTAAATTTTCACGGGTTCTCGATGTGTGTGCACGAAGGAAATTGACCTGCACTGACTTTGTACTGCCTGTGCACACACGAAAATTGTTCACTGATACGTGCTATTTTCCTTGGACACGGCTTAAGTGGACACGATTCAGACACCTATACATGCTCCCCTACCCTAGGCGTACACGTGTGCACGGCCACGTGTCCCCACGTGGCTTGTGTCGTGAGTTGGACACACGTGCACGCGTGCACGACGCAGGCTGTACCCAGCATGTCTGTGTGTGTTCCTAGACATGGACATGCCGTGTCTGACTCTAGGGTGACACGAAATCACTCCTGGGATACGTGCACGTATGGGGGATCAATTACCAACTAATTAAATTGCATATTAACATGTTTTGGTGGTTCGAAATTCGAATTTCCCATTTGACTGATACCTACTTTCAGTTCTAAATTCTAAAGTTTAATTCCCTGATTTAAACTGATATTGATGTTTAATTTACCATGTTTGAATCATACATATGCATGTTAGTTTACTGTTCATGATGGGTTAAGTTTTGTATTTGAGAAATGGATTTTGATTTAATTTTGGGATGTGTGACTGTCATCTGTTTCCTGAAAACTGATTTGGGCTGAACTGGGATTCGAAATGGGAATTTAGTTACTGATACCTATTTCTTTGGTCGGTTTGGACATGTCCTGTGGACACATGACACCCTAATGCATGCCACGACACACTCATTCATACTTGTACTTCATTTAACCACTGCATTTCCTGAACTGTATTGGACTTAAAACCTGAATTCATTGTTCAAATCTCTCATTCCTGCAACATAGCAGTAGTGTATCCTCATTAAATTCATTCACTGCATCACACATCCACTAGCATACGCATACAAAATTTCTGTACACGCAACCCTGTTTCCTGGACTGACACACTATTTTTTCTACACTGTTTTGTAATATCACTCTCACACTCACTGATTCTTCCCACACACACACACACACACACACAGGTACACACATTCAAGCACTGTTTCCTATTGAACTGAGATATAGGTTAATTTTTGAACTGATACATGGTGGTTCCTGTCACTTCACTAATTTTCTGAGAACATATTGGTTTACCCCTGTTACACACAATTACACATTGTTTTATTCCTAAAATCTGAAAATTGGTTTGTACTAGGATTTATGGTTGTGTTGAAAGAGGATTTTCGATTGTGTTTGGGACTCAAACCTGGTTATTGCCTGTGTTTATACACTGTCACTGAAATATGGACACAAGCTCACACACACTACTAAACCACATGTCCATATTCATACCTGGCTTGCCTTGCCTTGGCTTGCAATTGCCTGGCAGCAGTTGCTTTGGTTTGCCCTGCCTTGGCTTGCATTTGCATTGCATTGCAGCAGCTTGGGCTTGGCCTGGTTGCATTGCATTGCAGCAGCAGGGCAGTAGCAGTAGAAGGCAGCAGTAGGCAGGTCCTAATTGGACCTGAAATTGAGTGTGATAGCCTAGGCCCACTGTTAGCAGTTGGCCAAGAGAGGCCACTGTTAGACTGGAAAATTGGCCACATGGTTGAGAGGGAATATGAGGACTAATGTGTCACATTAATGTATTAGAGGAAGGGTTAGGAACAGGTGAGTTAGATTGATATGTCCTAGTATAGTTTTGTAGAGAAAATCAATTGGTATCCTGAGAGTTGGGGCTAGTATCAAATATAGGTTTGAAGATAGAGTTTAGATTAGGGTTGAGAGTGGAAGAGGGGAGTTATGATTCATGTGTGAGTGTGGGTGTGAGTTGAGTGATAATTAGTAAGATATGTTAGAATGTTAGTAGATAAATGCTAAGATATTTGATATTAAGGATAAGTTATTGTATTAAAGTAGGATATTACCTATAGCCTATGGGTAGATGTATGTATGTGTGAGGTACCTTTGAGTGTTGGGTTATATATGGTATAGGTTGGGGGCCTTGGACTATGGGATTGAGATTATATTGCATGTCATTTTATATATATATGTAAGTTGTTGTTTGTATATGTAATATATATGTAAATACATAGCTTCCCTATATATAATGTATATATATTACTACTTATAGGCAATAGCCCTATGTGTGATATATATATACCTATATGGTATATATATATGCCTTGGTGTGGTTCACATTGTTTCACTTATCACATTGTCTAGCCTTGATTGCCTAGGCTAACTTGGTTAGGCCTAGTGAGACTTGACTAGACTAGGATTGAACTAGTTGACTAGTGTAACTGACCCAGAATTGACCTAGTTTGACCTAGACAGTTGACCAGGTTTGACTTAGAGTGGACTTTGACCTAGATTGGCCTAGAAATCATGTAGATTGCATCATAAACATCATTTACCTTGTTTTAAACATATTATAACCTGTATTCCTTTGTTTAGGACATTGTGACTCTGTCGCAGGTATCTGATATTACACTACTCTTTTCAGAGTAGCAGGCGAGTACATTCTCTGATAGTTCCTTCATTTATTTGATGATTACTGTGATTCAGTTCTAGTATAGTTCTATTTGATTCTCTGTCACAACATGTATTAATATTTTAGATTCATTTACTCGTAATACATGTACTTAATTTGTCTAACCCTATTACTTGAATCACTCACAAGACTCATCTACTCGAAACACCTACAAGTATTAAATGTATAAATCATACAAGAATCATCATTACAAGAACGATAGCCATCGCTGCTGGGCCCGGTATGCGATGTGCCATATTCAACAAGAATCACCAAACAAGAATGATAGCCATCGTCGCTTGGCCGAGCGTGCGATGTGCCGTATTACAAGAATGATAGCCATCACCGCTTGGCCGAGCGTGCGATGTGCCATACTCTTTACAAGAATCACCTACAAGGATTAGTGTACAAGAATCTTACAAGAATCACTTCACTCAAATCATTGAGAAGAATCATCTACTAGAATCATCACGTACAAGAATCATTTACTAGACTCAAATTGTATTAGACTCACATTGGGATTACACTCAACTTACATTGTACAAACTGGACTTATAACATGTTACCCTAGTTCAGCTAGATCTTATTTTGTAGTCTTCCTTGCCATCATTCTTCTTTTATTTCATTACCTTACTTTCCTTGTACCTTTGCTATTTTTCTACATCATTACCTGTATAAAACTGCCATTATCATCAATATAACTGTCTATAACTGTTTTATAGTATTTGTCATTACTTGGATTTTCTGGATGAGATGTGCTCGTTCCTGTCCTGACTGGACCTGTTAAAAATTTTACAGATGATTGCCCTGAGGACACATGCCCTACATATTACGGACCAGGAGACGGGTTAGCTACCTTTGGCCCC
This sequence comes from Iris pallida, assembly GCA_029216955.1. Classification (NCBI taxonomy): domain Eukaryota; kingdom Viridiplantae; phylum Streptophyta; class Magnoliopsida; order Asparagales; family Iridaceae; genus Iris; species Iris pallida. Next base: position 4,786,252 of record JANAVB010000799.1, on the reverse strand, counting down.
GACACTCAGGAGTGATCGGGATTTAGTTTAGTAGACTGGCATCTGTTTTCATTTAGAGCTTGTTGTATAGAATTGAGACTCGAGATGTATTTGAGATTGTTCGAGATGTTGTTATTATTTCAGTAGTTATTGTTGTCTTCAATTTCTTAGTTGTATTTCTGTGTTATCTTATCGTGCTTAGACTGTGATTGAGTTACACCATATCTTATACTTGTCCTCCGTTCGGAGTTGATCATGATGAGTACATTATATACTGCATGAGTTGATGGTTAGTTAGAGACTTAGAACAGCGTTCTACCGCCGACACTGCGGCGTAGGCTGGGCGTCGTTACGTATCCGTACCCTCACAGTGGGTGCGGGTCGTGACACGAACCCCGCTGGTTTTGTTTGGCCAGATCTCGTAGCAGCGCCAGAGGATCCAGCCTTCTATCCGAACAATGGTCCACACCAGGAGTATGGGCGCCAGGGACCATGAGTGGGTTTCTTCTTCACCGCTCTGATATCTTCTATTTTGTACTTGCGTTTAGCCACCGGCACTTGTTTAGCCGGTAGTTTTGGACACTAGTTTTCTTGCATAATTGTAATTAAATCAGACTGCAGCTGACTATAGTTATGTACTGTTGACTCTCGGAACTAGCTCATCATTTTGTATAGCTAGACTCATGAATCATTTTGATGAAGCGTCGGGGACGTCTTACTGCTTTGTCTTATATGATCATTATTTACTGTTTCTTGATTTAATTGATTGAGACATAGATGCTCTGTGGGACAATAGGAGACCTGATTGTAGCATGCACCCCTTGTCTCTTGACAACCACAATCGCCGTATGACGTTTATATATCTCATACGGTGTAGCTGGCCTAGTCCGTCTCAGTATTCCGGTACTGGGGCGTGACAGCGCTGCCCATGTCTCAACTGCTACGATCTTCTTGGGGTCAACTGAGATACCATTTCCAGTCACCACATGCCCCAAAAAGTCCACCCGGTCCAAGAAGAACTCACACTTGGAGAGCTTTCCATAAAGCTGCTCCCTCCTGAGAGTCTCTAGCACTATCCTCAGATGCTCCTCGTGCTCCTCCTCAGTCTTGGAATATACCAAGATGTCGTCAATGAACACCACCACAAACTGATCCAGGTACTGGTGGAACACCTTGTTCATTAGGTTCATAAATACTGCTGGTGCATTGGTTAGCCCAAACGGCATAACCAAAAACTCAAACTGCCCGTACCGCATCCTGAAAGCGGTCTTGGGAATATCCTCCCCCTTCACCTTCACCTGGTGATATCCCGACCTCAGATCAATCTTGGAAAATACCCGAGCTCCGCTCAACTGGTCAAAAAGATCGTCGATCCGCGGCAGTGGGTATATGTTCTTGATCGTGAGGTTGTTGAGTGCCCTATAGTCAATACACATCCGTACTGACCCATCATTCTTCGGCACAAATAACACTGGTGCACCCCATGGCAACGAACTCGAACGGATGAAGCCCTTGTCCTGCAGCTCATCTACCTGCTTCTTCAGATCCACCAACTCACTGTTGTTCACCCGATAGACATGCTGAGAGATGGGTTCCACTCCTGGAACCAAGTCTATCGAGAACTCAATGTCTTTATCTGGTGGCAATCCAGGCAACTCCTCTGGAAAAACATCCATATACTCTGCTATCAAGGGGTGTAGAATCGTCTGCTCCTCAACCGAGACTCCGCAGAAAACTTCGCTGCTCTGCTCCGCCTGACGTCTGGAGTACTCAAACTCTGGCTCCCCCGGCGCTCTGAAGAGAACTCTACCCCCTCTGCAATCAATGCTGGCATGGTGCCTGCTCAACCAATCCATACCGAGTACTATATCGTAGTTCGGCAATGGCATTACGAGCAGGCTCACCTCCAACTCACGGCCTTCCAAGACAACACTCTGACCCTTACAAACATCACTCACGAGGATAATGCCACCATCGGTCGTAATCTTATAAGTCCTAGGCAACGATTCAGCTATGATACCGTGTCTAATCGCAAATGATACTGATATGAAGCTATGCGAAGCACCGGAATCGAATAATGCAAAAGCTGGACTGGAGTCGAGAAGGACCAAACCTGCGATCAGCTCTCCTATCACCTCTGTATCCCCGGTCGCCATGGCGAAAGCTCGCCCCTGCTGGCCTCCCCTGGCCTGCTGTTGGTGCTGGATGAACCTTTGCTGCTGTGTCGGCAGGGCTGGTCCCCTCTGCTGGCCTGCTGGAGCTTTGACTGCTGCTTCCTGAGCTGCTCGTCCCATGCGACACTCCCTCATCTGGTGGTCTGCTGAACCACACACTAGGCACTGGCCCAGCCTCTTTCGGCACTCATTGAAAACATGCCCGGGCTTCTTGTAGTAAGCATAAGTAATAACCTGTCTCTGGCCCTGCTGGTGTTGTCTCGGCTGCTGCTGCTGGTGAACTGGCCTCTGCTGGATCGGCTGCGGCTGGAACTGCCTCGGCTGCTGCTGCTGAAAGTGAGGCCCCTTGGCCTGGCCTCCGCTACTGCTGCCCCCAACTGGGTTTTGCCCCCCTCTTGAGCCTAAGCTCAAGATCATCCTCAGCCAATATGGCTCCCGCCAAAATCTTCTCAAAAGTGGCATCCCTGTTGCCCTTGGTCAAGGACTTGACTTCCTTGACCAGACCCTTCCGGAACCTCTGGGCCTTCGCCGTCTCGCTCAAGCCCTCTACGAATCTGCCGAGACGGCCGAACTCCCCAGCGTACTCCTCCACTGACAGGCTCCCCTGAACTAAGCTCTCGAACTGTGACTCCAAGGCTCTGAGCGTTGAATCTGGAAAGAACTTCTTATTGAAGAAGCCCTTGAACTCCTCCCAGGTCTGTCCAGCTACCCCTACCCTGGGGTCTGACTGATACCAGGTGCGAGCAGGATCTCGCATCCGGCTAGCTGCTGCCTCAATCTGGAGATCAGCCGGTATCCGGGCCAGGCGGAAGATCTCCTCTATATGCTCGATCCACTCATCAGCATATAGAATCCCCTCTGTCCCCAGGAAGTCTCTGGGGTTCATCTTCTGGAACTGCTCTATCCCCGGTGTCCTCGGCTGCTGAACCACTGGTTGAGTTGCGATTGTCGTAAGGGCCAACTCCATGCCCCTGTCCTGTCGGGCCTGCTGCCGGTCTATAAACTGTTGGAAGTAGGCGAACATCTGTGCCACATCCACGTATCCTGTAGGCGGCGGCTGCTGAAAGGGCACCTCTGAGATGACTGGGTCCTGCCTCCGAGCTGGTGGAGGCATACCCCCGGCTGCTGCTGCTGGAGCCTCAATACGAACAGAGGTGGCAGGAGCTGCAGTCTCCTGTCTCTGCTGAACTGGCTGAGAGGTAGCAGACCCCTCTACAGCATCCTCATGAATGGTACGCTGCGACCGCGTCTCCACCATCCTGAAGACAGACCAACAAGAGTATCAATTTCTGAGAAAGAAACGATATAACAAAGGTGGACAGTTAAAATTCAAAAGAATCAGTTGACAATAAGGATTTAGATGGCAATATAAGAGTTTTTCCTAATGTGATTGAGTACCTTGAAAACTAATGTCCTATATCCTACTGCAGGCTGTAGTGATACTCGGGTTCGAATACCACTACACTTCTAGTCTAGACCTGCATAGGCCACCACTAAAAACGTGTCATGACCCGCACCCTAGAGTAAGGGCACGAGACGTGGGTACGTCCAGCCTACGCCGCAGTGTCGGCAATAGAACGCTGTCCTAGGTCACAACATCTAACATTATAATTCTAAGCAGTTTATACTCCCCGAATGGGGGTGACATAGCAGAAGTAAACTCAATCACAACTAAGGAAGAAGAAAGCACGATATGATATAGAACTCAAGAAAATACAGATGATCAGAAGAGTCTAAGATAACATCTCAGCGAATATCCAGAATACAAGTCTCAACTACTAAATATAAAAGAATATATACAACCCAGATCTCAAAGATAGAAATAAAGTCTAACTAACTAGTCTCTAGACAACATAAGTAAGATAAAGCCTAACTAAGCTAGTCTAGGCAGTAGGGGTAAAGTCATCAGCTAGAGCTGGGTCCTCCTGAGAGTCCAGCTTACAAGTGTCGTCTAGGGCTGCCCCGTAGAAGGTATCCACACAGGCCTCCTCCTCGTCCTCTGTAATATTTTCAACAGGTCCAGTCAGGACAGGAGCGAGCACAATACATCTCAATAGTTCGTAGCAGGTTAGAAAATATAATCATGCAGTAAAGTAAGATACAGGTACTGAAGGAAATACAGTATGTAAATAGAGAGAGAACTGTAATAGAAATATCTACTATAAATAGAGAACTAACAGTGGCTAGTGAGTTAGAGTACAATATAGACATGTAAATGGCATATGATGATTCTGATACTACACTATGGAATGATTCTGATGCTACACTACTTGGATATTATTCACATGTCCACTTCTACTCCCCCGTACCCCAATCAATACATAAGGATCCAGCCAGGTTATGTTATGATTCATGCAACGGCCCCCGAAGGGTGGTACATGATAGTCCCATAAATGGGGATTCTAGGAAGCCCAATAAATGGAAGGATTCAAGAAAGACTATGTGATCATGAAAGTACATGTCACAAGTGATTCAATGAACCATGAAGCATAGTGATACGCCATGTAAGTGAAACGCACAGAACATGAAGTATCCGATGCTCCCTGAAGGGATAACATCTCAAGAAGGGATCCATATAGTACTAATCCGTGTGAACAATGTGACAGTATCAAGTAAAGTAATTTAAAGGAGAAAAATAATTCTAAGCAGGATATGAAATGATCAGAGAATGTACTCGCCTGGTATCTGAGTGTCCGGATGAAATGTACTGTCCGAGGAGAGGTGTCTGGCTCCTAATCAGAACAGCACAAGTCACAACAAGTCTAAAATGATAACAAGATGCAATTCAATGCATTCTAAATGAATCTAGGTCAATCTAGGCCAAAGTCAACTCTTGGTCAACTCTGGTCAACCCTAGAAGTCAAACTAGGTCAACTATGGTCAAACTAGGTCTAACAAGTCTAAATTGGTCTAACTAGTCTACATTAGTCTATACTAGGTCACACAAGCCTATACTGTCATGCCCCGATTCCGTAGAATCGATAGTCGTCCCCCGGGCGTGATGTCGTACGAACCTAAGTTGCGATCGCACAAGGCATAGTCATAAGGTTATCCGAAACACAACATCAAGTTAGAGTACGCAGAGAAATTGAATGAAACATTTGAAATAGAAATAGACTTTTTCATTGATAAAACTTTATTTACATTGACTTCATTACATTCATTGTCGTGCGGGCTACAATATGACTCGACTTACAAAATGAACGCCGATGAGATAGTCGTTCCATACATTACATCCCTTTTTACAAGCAAAAACTATTACACATTTCCACCTGCGATCGAGGGAAGCCGAGCCGCCATTGGTCTTCTTTTGTACTGAATGTGGAGTCTTCAAAAGGAATTCAGAAACAAGCCTTTACACGGACGAGGCTTCAAAAGTGTCCACGCCGCCTTAAGATTTTAGGTGGCACGCCCTTCGTGGTTCGGGGTACCTGCGTGGAGAGCGAGGATCAGTACATTACACTTTGTACTGGTGCGTGGTAAGTTAAGTTCCAAGCTCTCATTTGGTTGAATGAGTTTATATGACTTAGTTCATGAATGTTTCTAACCATCCTAATGAATTTCAAGTGAGAAATGACAAGCATAATATAATTTACGTTGAAACTTACCCCCGGCGGGCCGTGCCGCGCCTTATGAAACTTACCATGTTCTTCCCTGTCAATTGTTATCATTTACATACCAAGTGCAATATTGCATGTGATTGGCCACTGGCATGACAAGCCATCCTGGACTATAGCTTTGTTAGCCGGGGCCCTTGCAGCGCAAGTAGCGAGCCCCGCTGCAAGTCCCCGCTTAACCCGTGCTATCATCCAGCACAGCTATACCGTGTTTCCTCCTAGGCCGAGTCGGTCCCGTGGCCACGGGTTGTCGCTCGAGGAAACTCTCCCTTGTCTACAAGTTGTCCAATGACCGAGTTAAGACATTATTCAGTTGTTAAGGTATTGCCTACGATCACTTTGAATCTTGACCATTTTACCATGCCCGTGCCTCTGCATTCAATCTTTCCTCCACAACAACACTATCGATTTACTTAAGAAGGGGTCGAGAAGAGAAGGGTCAGCCACTCACCTTGAGTTTACTTCGGCGAGAGAACTTGTTGGTCGCGCTAGACGTCGCCTACGCGATTACCTGAAATCGCACAAGCAACCGATTAGAACACTGCATTATTCAAGGAGTTCGATAGAAAATGCGAGTTCGAAATGCAAGCCATGAAAACCATCAAAAATATTCATGAAAGCGCATTCAGAAAACAAAGCCAAAACCAACGCAAGCGGCGTGAAAAGCAGAGCAACGGGAGATCTCTCCCGACTCAGCCGCAGAGTCAATCCTCGAGGCGCAACCCGCTAAATATGGGACTGGGTTCCGAAGAAGACATTCCATAACGAGAAATGGATCTTAATTCAACTATTCCCGTTCGATCGACTCGGTCGATCCCGACCTATCGGTCCCGGTCGAATCGATAGCGACAGTATTCCTTTCTCGTGCACCCCGTAGACAGAGTACGGGGCACGATGTAGGGACGGGGCACTACATCATAACCAACTAAGAAAAAGTTTCGTCCTCGAAACTTAAAATAGAACCTACCTCTACGAAAACAACAAAGGGAACTTCTCCTTCATTTCTGACTCAAGCTCCCACGTCGACTCCTCGACTGAATGGTTTCTCCAGAGAACGCAGACGAGGGGAATAGCACGGTTGCAGAGAAGTTTATCCTTGCGCTCCAAGATTTGCACCGGCTTTTCGATATATGACAAGTTCGCCTTCAGGTCCAGCTTACCCAAATCCACAACATGGTTCGGATCATGCACGTACTTTCTCAATTGCGATACATGGAAGATGTCATGTACCTCTGACAACGCAGGCGGCAAAGCGATTTGGTAAGCTACCGGGGTGACTCGCTTCAATATTTCGAACGGGCCAACAAATCTTGGGCTCAATTTCCCCTTCGTACCGAACCTGGAAACTCCACGCATAGGCATCACCTTCAGGAATACATGGTCGCCTTCCGAGAACTCGAGGGGGCGTCGGTACGTATTGGCATAGCTTTTCTGTCGGCTTTGTGCTATCTTCAATCTTTCTCGTATCAACTTGACCTTCTGCACAGTCTGCTCCACCAGCTCCGGACCAAGTGTCTGCCGTTCTCCGACTTCATCCCAGCAAATGGGCGATCTACACTTCCGGCCATACAAAGCTTCATACGACGCCATTTGGATGCTGGACTGATAGCTGTTGTTGTATGCAAACTTGGCCAGCGGTGGATGGACGTCCCAACTTGACTTCAAGTCGATCGCACAGAGTCGTAACATGTCTTCGAGAATTTGGTTCACCCGCTCTGTTTGGCCGTCAGTCTGAGGATGATAAGCTGAGCTAAACTTCAACTTAGTCTCCAATGCTGAATGTAGACTACTCCAGAAGCGCGCTACGAACCGTCCATCCCGATCAGAGACGATAGAAACTGGGACCCCGTGCAGCCAAACTATTTCATCAAGGTATATCTAAGCAAGGCGGTCGACGCTCCAAGTAACTTTGATGGCGATAAAGTGCGCTGACTTGGTTAGTCGATCGACGATGACCCAGACGGCGTCGTTTCCCGGCGGCGTCCTCGACAAGCCAACAACGAAGTCCATAGTGATGTGATCCCACTTCCACTCTGGAATAGCGAGGTTCTGCATCTCCCCGCCCGGTCGCTGGTGCTCGGCTTTGACTTGCTGACAGGCCATACATTTTGACACAAAGAGTGCTACGTCCCTCTTCATGCCGTGCCACCAAAAGACAATGCGGAGGTCCTTATACATCTTGGTGCTGCCAGGATACAAGGAATATTTTGCATAGTGCGCCTCCGTCATTATCTCCTTTCTAAGTTCTACGTCGTCCGGTACGCATAGCCGTCCCTTCACGCGTAACACTCCCGACTCGTCCTCTGCAAAGTCGGACGCTTTCCCTGTCGATATCAGCTTACGCATCTTCTCCAGGTATGGGTCGTCCTTCTGTGCAGACTTGATCCTCTCCAGTAGGCTCGGTCCCACCCGCAGTTGCACTAGTTTCACGTCTCTGAAATGAACTCGGAGTTCAATGCCCATTCCTTCCAAGTCACGCAGCAGTCGATCGTTGATGCATAACGAAGCTAAGTACTTCTGGCTCAGCGCATCCGCTACCACATTTCCCTTGCCCGGCGTGTAGTCGATTGATAAGTCATAGTCTTTGATTAGTTCGAGCCATCGCCTCTGCCGCAAATTCAGTTCTTTCTAGGTGAAAAGATACTTGAGGCTCTTGTGGTTCGTATAAATCCTGCACGCCACACCGTAGAGATAGTGACGCCACAGCTTCAACGCGAACACAATTGCCGCTAGTTCTAGGTCGTGCGTGGGGTAGTTCTTCTTGTGCGGCTTCAACTGCCGGGAAGCAAAAGATATCACCTTATCCCGCTGCATGAGCACACACCCCAAGCCCTGGCCAGAAGCATCGCTAAAGATTTGAAATCCCTCCGTCCCTTCAGGAAGAGCAAGTATCGGGGCCAAAACGAGCCGTTGTTTGAGCTCCTGGAAGGAAGCTTCACAGTCGTCTGACCACTTGAATGCGACTCCTTTCTGGGTGAGGCGAGTCAACAGCGATGCGATCTTCGTGAAGTCCTTCACGAAGCGTCGGTAGTATCCCTCCAAGCCTAGGAAGCTTCAAATTTTGCTAACTGATGCAGGCCGTTTCCAATCAGCAACTGCCTCGACTTTCTTCGGATCGACTGCGATGCCCGCGGCGGAGATGATGTGCCCAAGGAATGAGACGCTGTCCAGCCAGAACTCGTACTTGCTCATCTTCGCGTACAACTGATTTTCTCGAAGGGTTTGGAGTACCGTCCGCAGATGCTCTGCATGTTGCGCTCGATCCTTCGAGTAGACGAAGATGTCGTCGATGAAGACTACTACGAACTTGTCAACGAACGGACGGAACACCCTATTCATTAGGTCCATGAAGACGGCAGGGGCGTTTGTCAGACCGAACGACATTACCAAGAACTCGTAGTGGCCGTAACGAGTGCGAAAGGCAGACTTCGGCACGTCATCTGGCTTGACTTTGAGTTGGTGGTAACCCGATCGTAGATCAATCTTCGAAAACACCGTTGCACCTTGGAGCTGGTCGAACAAGTCGTCGATGCGGGGCAGGGGGTATTTGTTTCAGACGGTGGCTTTATTCAATTCCCGATAGTCGATGCAGAGTCGCATCGATTCATCCTTCTTCTTTACGAACAGCACGGGCGCACCCCACGGCGAGACACTCGGACGGATAAACCCTTTTTCGAGCAATTCCTGAAGTTGTGCCTTCAATTCTTTCAATTCTGCACGGGCCATTCTGTACGGAGCCTTCGAGATCGGCCGAGTGTTGGGGAATGTGTCGATGGTGAACTCTATTTCTCGATCGGGCGGCATGCCGGGTAGTTCGTCCGAGAACACGTCTGGGAATTCTGCCACAACGTCGGTCTGACCCGCGTTTGCACCATCCTGTCGCATGTCTCGAACGGAAGCTAGATAGCCTTCGCACCCGGAATGCAGCATCCGTCGAGCAGATATTGCGGAGATCACCATGCAGGTCGGCGATGCCTCACCATACGAGTAGCAGAATTCAGGCACTCTAGGTATACGGAATGTGACCTTCTTTTCAGCACAGTCTATGGTTGCGTTGCACGGACCGAGCCAATCCATGCCCAGTATGATATCGAAGTCCTTCATATCTAGAACTATCGCATCAAGACCGATCTTTTGACCGTCGATACAGATAATCCCGCCGGTGCATGCTAAGTTTGTGAGAATTGGTGCGCCCGAAGGTGTGCTTACGCTAAGGTCGAGATCTAATGATATTACAGGAAATTTGTGCTCGGCGGCGAAGTTCGCCGATATAAAAGTATGCGAGGCACCTGAATCAAATAACACACGAGCAGGTACATTATTGAAATTTAATATACCTGTCACAACAGTGTCGAAAGTATACGCCTCGTCTCGAGTCATGGCAAAGACACGCCCCTGTACATTAGGGCGTCGGGCTTGGTTGTCGGGTTGAGTAGGCTGAGGGGGTCGGGGCGCCTGTCCTCGATTCTCTTGACGGTGTTGTTGTGGTGGTGCGTTGGGATGATTTGGTTTCCGAACAGGGAAATCTCAAAATTGGTGTCCCCTTTGTCCACAAAAGAAACATCCACCTTCGTGAACACGACAATCATTGGGATGGTGGCCGGGGTTATGACATTTGCTGCAAGGAATCGGAGGGGTTCCCCCTCTGTTGCTGCCATTATTTGGACACTTTGATGCGTAGTTGTTTTCTTCCGTATAGCTAGGACGTTTGTGATTGGAGTGGCGCACAACGTCGTCAGCACTGGAAGGATACAGGTTCTCAAGGTGGAGCGCGTGATTCAGAGCCTCGCCCATGGTCTTGTACTTCGGGACCCCGACATGCGCACCGATTGAGTGTCGCAGACCCACTTCGAACCGTCGCACACGGTACTCTTCAGTCGACAGAAACTGGCCAGCAAACTTGGACAACTTGTTGAATTCTGTGGCGTACTGTTCTACTGTCCGGCTCCCTTGCTTCAACTGCATGAATTCATTCTCCTTCGCTTGACGAACGGCTGACGGAAGGTACTGGACTTCGAAAGCTTTACGGAACGTGGCCCAAGAGATCGGCGCGGTGTTGTTGTCCGGTCGGATCGCTCGCTTGCGCACGGCCCACCAGTCGTGCGCGTTTAACCGAAGTTGAAGTTGTGCGCAGGCGACTTGCTTCGATTCTTCAATGCCGAGAAGCTCGAAGTGGTCTTCCAGCTCTTCCAACCAGTCGATTGCTATGGAAGGACCCTCGGTACCGCTGAAGGAAGTGCGGCACGCCTTTTTGAATTCGGACACTTCAAAGTTGTACTTTTTCGGTGCCGCTGGTTGATGCTCGAGCTCCGTCGTGTCGACTTCAATGGGTTGGATCGTCGGCACGGTGGCAGCAGGTGCGGTGACGGTAGGCACAGTCGCAGAATTTTCGTTGTTGTCTGGACGATCTGCTGCAGGGTATCCAACTGCTTTTGTTGAAGTTTGGCACGTGCGTCGAAACGAGCTTCGAAGCGAGCTTCGAACTGGGCATGTCGTTCCTCCGTCTGTTGATGTCGGTTCTCGGACTGGTTCCGCTGCGCCTCTATCATGCGCAGCATCCTTTTGATGGTATCGTTGGAAGGTCCGCCCCGCGAGCGACGAGAACTACTAGAGCCGCTAGAAGCGCTCTGCTCTCGCTCGGCCGTGGGTTCCGTCACTTCTGCGATACGAAGGCAAATGCATCAGTCACAAAATATTACGGACTCATTGTATGGAACAACTTATCTCATCGTTGCGAGGTCAAAGGATGTAAAGCCGTGCTCTGATACCATTATGTCACGCCCCGATTCTGTAGAATCGACAGTCGTCCCCCGGGCGTGATGCCGTACGAACCTAAGTTGCGATCGCACAAGGCATAAGGTTATCCGAAACACAACATCAAGTTAGAGTACGCAGAGAAATTGAATGACACATTTGAAATAGAAATAGACTTTTTCATTGATAAAACTTTATTTACATTGACTTCATTACATTCATTATCGCGCGGGCTACAATATGACTCGACTTACAAAATGAACGCCGATGAGATAGTCGTTCCATACATTACATCCTTTTTTACAAGCAAAAACTATTACACATTTCCACCTGCGATCGAGGGAAGCCGAGCCGCCATTGGTCTTCTTTTGTACTGAATGCGGAGTCTTCAAAAGGAATTCATAAACAAGCCTTTACACGGACGAGGCTTCAAAAGTGTCCATGCCGCCTTGAGATTTTAGGTGGCACGCCCTTCGTGGTTCGGGGTACCTGCGTGAAGAGCGAGGATCAGTACATTACACTTTGTACTGGTGCGTGGCAAGTTAAGTTCCAAGCTCTCATTTGGTTGAATGAGTTTATATGACTTAGTTCATGAATGTTTCTAACCATCCTAATGAATTTCAAGCAAGAAATGACAAGCATAATAAAATTTACGTTGAAACTTACCCCCGGCGGGCCGTGCCGCGCCTTATGAAACTTACCATGTTCTTCCCTGTCAATTGTTATCATTTACATACCAAGTGCAATATTGCGTGTGATTGGCCACTGGCATGACAAGCCATCCTGGACTATAGCTTTGTTAGCCGGGGCCCTTGCAGTGCAAGTAGCGAGCCCCGCTGCAAGTTCCCGCTTAACCCGTGCTATCATCCAGCACAGCTATACCGTGTTTCCTCCTAGGCCGAGTCGGTCCCGTGGCCGCGGGTTGTCGCTCGAGGAAACTCTTCCTTGTCGACAAGTTGTCCAATGACCGAGTTAAGACATTATTCAGTTGTTAAGGTATTGCCTACGTTCACTTTGAATCTTGACCATTTTACCGTGCCCGTGTCTCTGCATTCAATCTTTTCTCCACAACAACACTATCGATTTACTTAAGAAGGGGTCGAGAAGAGAAGGGTCAGCCACTCACCTTGAGTTTACTTCGGCAAAAGAACTTGTTGGTCGCGCTAGACGTCGCCTACGCGATTACCTGAAATCGCACAAGCAACCGATTAGAACACTGCATTATTCAAGGAGTTCGATAGAAAATGCGAGTTCGAAATGCAAGCCATGAAAACCATCGAAAACATTCACGAAAGCGCATTCAGAAAACAAAGCCAAAACCAACGCAAGTGGCGTGAAAAGCAGAGCAACGAGAGGTCTCTCCCGACTCAGCCGCAGAGTCAATCCTCGAGGCGCAACCCGCTGAATATGGGACTTGGTTCCGAAGAAGACATTCCATAACGAGGAATGGATCTTAATTCAACCGTTCCCGTTCGATCGACTCGGTCGATCCCGACCTATCGGTCCCGGACGAATCGATAGCGACAATGTTCCTTTCTCGCGCACCCCGTGGACAGAGTACGGGGCACGATGTTGGGACGGGGCACTACATATACTAGCTAGTACACACCACTACAAGGCTATGCAAGCCTGAACCAAGCCTATCCCAACTATATCACAATATCACAATATAGCTATATGCTATATAACTAGCATACATTCAACCATGTCTAACTTATTTATCAATATACATATACATTTAGATACATTACATTAGGCATTCAATATTACATAGATATACATATGCATATTTACATACATTACATCATATATATATATACATATATATATATATATATATATGTAGGCTACCTACATTGTATATACATTAACTTTACATATATACATTACAAACATATATAGATATTCACATATAATATATATACATACATGTGTATATAGAGAGAGGGAAGGCATGTGTGTGTGTGTAGACATGAGAGGGTGTATGAGTGTGTATACAAGAGAGTGTGACAAAGAGTGTGTGAGAGATGTGTGTGTGTGTGTGTGAATGAGTAGCAGTGATAGGAAAACAGAAAACAGTGTGTGGAATAGAAAATAGGACAGTGAGTTAATCATTCCCAGGTTTAAAGGGAAATGCACATTTGAATCATAAACATTTAAAAGTTAACATTCAACTCTACTTCAGTTAAAGGGAAAGAAGGAAACAAATCCTCAGATTTGTGAGAACTAGCATTCACATATCAGTTCAGCCTATCGACAGTTTACAACACCAATTTTAAAACAAAACACAACCAATTCATTCCTATATAAACAGTTTTCAGTTCAACACTGAAAACAGTCCAAATTTGAGGCCAAAACTCCACCAAATCTATTGAAATTTGACATTCATTTAGAATACAAGTAGGAAATCATCATTAGGTTTTAAATCATGCTAATGACAGTATTAAATGGGTTAATTTAACTGCCAAAGTTCGAATATGAAAACTGGGAAAATACAGAATATGTTTATGGTATCAGTTTTAGGGGAAATTACAAAAATGTAAATCAAAACATGTTAATCATGCAATTCATTGGTTGGTAATTATCATATAGGGTGTGCACGTGTCATTTAGTGTCAAAGTGTCACACCACCACTTGATACGACGTGTCCAACATGAATAAACCAATTCAGTACACTGGACACTGCACAGCAGTGCACTGTCTCGTGCACAAGTGCACGCGTGTCGTACACCCGACACAGACCAAACCAAGACACGTGTTCATAAACCTAGGTTCGCCACACATAGGGCTACCTATGTGTCACCCTATTTTGGGTCGACGTGTCCCCGTGTCCGAGTTATTAACCCGTATCAGTGGCGACTGAACGCGTGGGTCAGTGCAGTGCAAAATCGATGCACGAGCCCGTGCTCCCTCGACACGACACGAGGGGTCGTGCCACTTGGGGAGTGTCGTGTCAGACACTGCCCCAACGTGTCCATGAAGTTTTACGTGTCCTCGTGCTGTGTCCAAGGTGAAAACGCCCCCGAGTAGCAGGACACGCACACTGCTCGCGCGTGTGTGTGCACCCACGTGTGCACGTGTCCAAATCGACACGACACGACACCAAATCAATCCCAATCCATTGGAAAACAACAACCCACACCAAATCGATCATTCCTATTCAAAAATTATTTAAAAATCAAATCAAAATGTCCTTTGGGGCATTTCGTCAAACACCTACAAGTAGGGACTGATACGTGTCCATTTAGGACACGAAATGGACACAAAATCCTACAGAAATCTAGGGTTAACTAGGGAACACTTTGTCACGCCCCAGAACCAGAATACTGGAGAGCGGGGGAATGACTCAGCCAGCTACGTATTACGGGTAGATGAATACCGTATAATACGATCAATGCTGTCTAACCAGACGAGGGGGTACATACTACATGATAGTCTTACTATGGTCACTTCGTATCTATTGTCTCAATCATTCAAATAAGAAACAGTAATAAAGAACATGTAAGATGAAGCAGTAAGGCGTCCCAAACGCTCAGTCAAAATGTTCTTGAGATCTGGCTTTACAAAACATAGCCATATGGTATAGTAAAGTGTGCACAATTGTTATCAGCTGCAGTCTGACTTAATTACAATTATGCAAAAGTAAGTGCAAGACAATCCGACTAACATGTCGGTGCCAAACGGCTAAGTATAAGGTAAATAACAAAACGAGCGGTGAAGTAAGGGAACCCACTCGAATCCTCCTACAATCATGCACCTAGTATTGACCATCTTGGAGGTGGAAGTAAGCTGGATCCTCGGGGACCGGCTCTAGATCTGGCCACGCAAAACCAGAGAGGTTAGACCTCTAATAGCAAGTACCACAAGGAAGGACGATATGAAGGACTAAACCAGTAAGTAAAAGAATATAATGATAATAGATCTCTGCTTTCCACTAGGATTCACATCACATCACGACACTTCGAACCAACCTCACAACCAAACAAGGACAGAAGTTGGCCCGTCATGTCCTGACATTCTGATCATCCCAGTTAGGTAACAGAGTAGTACAGTATACAAACAAATCATCTTGAACGGCCAATCAACTACTACGGCTTGCTAATGTGAGTTCCAAGTTATCCTGGAATTATGCAATAGGGATTCCTTGGTTCTTACTATGTGCGAGCAAGGCTAGTCTATCCAGTCAATCATTTGTGCCATACATGAATTAGACGGGTCCCAACAGGACGCCCGTCATCAATATACAATATACAATAATAATAAAAGCAGATACTGTTTCCTGCCCGTGTGGCAGATTTACAGTATCTGTGGGAACCAGCCGGCCCGTCGGGTACTACTCGTCCCAAGGAGGCTGCCATATAAGAACTCGGGAATCCATTCTCTCCATGCAATCATTATTTTATTTATCTTAATAGTCCCTATGTTGAGTAAAATTCCATACCGTGGATCATGGTCATTCAAATGAGTACTTTCGTACGGGATACGATATGCACAACTCTACAACGACACCAGTGCGGTTAGGTTGCAGGTCTTACATAGCGTAATACAACAATCCAATCTAACCACGGTAATTATGCCTTGACCATAAAGTACATATGCTTCTTTTATAGAAAATAAATAAATAAATAATTAAATAAATAGATTGAAGCCTGCATGTGCATGTATGTCAATATTCGGGATCAGCCAGTCGATCACAATAGTTCATAACATGAACGTGTCTCATTCATTCATTTCAATAAGACGACTAGCCAGTCTCTTAGTTCTAACTAGGAATGCATGATCAATTTAGTCAAGATACCATCGTCATCAATGGTGATAAGGCATAAAAGTCATTTAGCATTAAATGGGTCGAGTCTATAACTCTCAAGGTCAAGTTCCAGTCTTACTAGGTATCCATCAATCAATCAAGGCACAGGGCACTAATACACAATCATTAACATGCTAAGATTATCAAGTTCATAAAAAAGCGTAAGGATATAATAGGAAAATTATCATGCTACCATTAAATGAATAAATTAGAGAACAAAATAGGAACACCAAGGTCAGGAAGTCACGCCAACAAGTCTATGCTAAGGTCAATAAGTCACGCAAGAAGTCTATGCTAAGACCAACAAGTCACGCAAGAATCGTGCGCGTAAAAAGGGTACGCCAAGTCTAGCCTGAAGGAGTGAGCGTGTAAAATGATACATGCTGTCAAGCGTGAGCGTGAAAGGAAATCTACGCACGCATAGAGTGAATGTAAAAAGTCACGCACGCAAGCACAGAGCGAACGTGACAGGAAATCCACGCACGCATACAAAGATGTGTGCGTAACTCAAAATTCACGCAGACACGTATAGGCGTGTGCGTGACTGAAAATACACGCACGCTCATGAGAACGTTAGCGTGACTAAAAATACACGCACGCTCATGAGAACGTTAGCGTGACTAAAAATACACGCACGCTCATGAGAACGTCAGCGTGACTAAAAATACACGCACGCTCATGAGAACGTTAGCGTGACTAAAAATACACGCACGCTCATGAGAACGTTAGCGTGACTAAAAATACACGCACGCTCATGAGAACGTTAGCGTGACTAAAAATACACGCAGCCACGTAAGAACGTGTGCGTGACTGAGCCTTCGTCCCAAGCCAGAAAACGAAGTTCCCAGCCAGAAGACACGCTAAGTTGGGGGATCAAAACCCATGAACAGCCGAAATACACAAACTTAGATCTAAGGAAAACCAGCCACAGAAATCAAAAATGCCAAGCACTAAACTCTCTCAGGATCATGAGAGGAAGAGTAATGATCCATAAAAATGGATGAAGGAGAAGCAAGATTGCACTTGCCTTCTCCTGCTGCTGGTAGGTGGGGAAGTGATGAGAGGAAGAAGAAGAAGTAATGGTGGAGAAGAAGTAAATGAGGAGAGAGAGAATGGAGGGGGTGGCTTTAAGTATGGGAGGGTGGTAGGTGAGAGACTAATGGGCCGGGTTTAAGGGGAGTCATCCAAGGCCAAACCCGAAAGCAACACAAGGAGGTAAAAAGCAAAAAATTTTAGGAATAAAATACAGATATTAAAATTGCAGGAAATTAATTAACATGGAAATTAAAGAGCAGATAATAAAATTACAGAAAATAAAGTGCAGATAATTAATTAATATGAAGTTATAGGAATTTAAATACAGAATAATACATGTTAAATACTAAATAAATACATTCAAGCAATATACGTATTAAAATACGTATTCTGGGAACGGGGAGTGACACACTTAGATCTAGGTCATTATGCAAAAATAACAGCATCTAATAAAGAGTTTTAGGGATTTACCTATTGGTGTCACAACTCCTCAAAAAGCTCCAAAGAGGGGGTGTCTCCTTGCTCCCCAAACTTTACCAAATTGCTATAAAACTGAATATAAAATATACCAACAGCAAGAAAACCTAAATTAAAACCTATTGCAATTTGTTTGAGGGAAAAAGGAATTAATTTGAATTTTCTATGAATTAATGAAGTTGGTACATACCTCTCTATCCAAATAAAACTTTCCTAAAGAGGCTAGCCCTAATGGAAGAGAGTATTTATAGGGTGGGATTCCCTAGGTTAGTGTTGGCCGGCCACACTAAGTTAGGGTTAGGGTTTGGCTAATGGCTAATGGGTTGGGCTTAGTTAAAATCTATGGTTCAAAACCACAAGTCATGACTTGTGACTAAAAGCCCTCTATTCCAACTTGAGTTTAATGACTAAACCATAGGTTAACTCTAGTCTAACTAGGGTTACATGACCTAACCAAGTCCAAACACAACTAGGGTTAGCTTCTATGTTAGCCTACCAAGTCAATGCTAGTCAAAGTCAAACTAGTCAACCATCATTTAGATAATTCCAAAATAAATCCTAAAAATTCCCATAAATTCAAATAAATTATAATAAATTCAAATAACCTTAAAAATGACAAAAATACCCTCAAATTAGAAATGTGGTAGTGACAGACATCTCCCGTGTTTTCTCTGTTGCTAATTCGTCGTGTCTTCCTCTTCTCTTGATCGGGGACTTTGTCACGACCCGCACCCGGATATACGGATACGAATACGTGGGCCACGCCCAGCCTATGCCACAGTATCGGCGATAGAATGCTGTCTAGTACCCAATAAATATACACTACATCTAGAAGGTCCATGAACTACAAATGTACTCAATCACAACCCAACATCTAAAGAAGATAAGACAAAAAAGATAACTAAGGCACAAGAACAACTAGAAACTACTAAAGGAATCATAAGACAGGAAAATAAAGAAGGAAAAACAAGACGAACTAAGGATAACTACCAGGCAACTCATATAGAAGAATAGTGAGATCCACCTCAGCTAGCAACATCATGAAGTCCAATAATGGTATAACAACTCCTAAAATATTATCAACGGTATCCTGTCAGAAAAATGAGCAAGTACAAACACTAACAGCAGTTCCATGTAAATTGACAAATTCTATAAGAGACAGTATAATGAACTACAAGACAAAGATATATGAAGACTTGGGAACCGTTCGAAAGCTGAGTTACAACCCTTAAACCAAACAAGGACCGGGGTTGTAACCCATCTCCCGAGCAGAACTTAGTCTCCAATCAAGGCATAACATAAAGGCATATAGAACATGTGAGTAACTGTATATCATAGCATGGTGAGAAAGTACTGAATGTAGAACAGAGCAGGATATATGATAAGATAAAGTAAATATAAAATGTGCCTCGAATATTATAGCATAATGTGATCGGTATGGGTCAAGATCAGGCTTTCAGCCTACCGGCTACAAGTACGTGGACTCGGCACGGCCGGGATGGCAAGCTATGGAGCAAGTAGTAGCACAGGTCAGGCTATACCCATCGTGAGGTGAGGGTATAGCTATGATACAAGTAGTAAATCAAGGTGGGCATTGATCACACTATCTATAAAATTCCTTATTCTCCGAATAGTATACGGATCCGGACATAGCACGTCATGACGCGGGATTCCCTAAGAGGGGAGCAAGTCCTCTTCAGGAATCAGCATCAATACAAGTACAAGAATTAAGGCCAAGCAAGTACCAGTATCCCAAGAAATCCAGGAATGACATCTCATGATAGGAATCCGACAATACTAGTCCGTGAACTATCGTGACTGAGAATCAAGTAAGACACTACGACTGAATCGAATATAGCAGATATCAAGACAATGAAAACTATCAGTGAATGTACTCGCCTGCGGTCCTGAGCTGTCAAATGGGGTCGATGCTCAGAAGGATGCCACAGTGTCACGATCCGCTCCCGAATAATCGGACACGAGTCGGACACGCCCAGCCTTCATTGTTAGACACAATGAAGTAAGCTGTACCAAGCTAGGGAAACTAACCAGATAAACATGAAAGTATAGAATCACAGCATCTATATAGTGTGTCCCAACCAGAAAAGAGATACAATATCTGAATTTATTACAATTCAACTATAAAAGAGTCTGCTAGTCTCAATACATGGAAAGATAAATGGAAAACTAAATGAAACTCTAGGCTTCTGCAGCCTCTAGGTCAGAAGCAGCTCCAGCTGGCTCAATAGGGAAAGCAATGTCCTGTCCATAGTATGTGTCACACAAGCCTCCATCTCACCTATCATAACATATCCAGTCAGGAGCGGAGCAAGTACAATTCTAGGTAATGAACAAGACATCATGAAATGAAGTACAAGGGAACATGAAAAGTACAGGAAAATACAGGTGAATAAGTACATGAAGAACAGGGTAAAGTACATGAAGAACATGAATGTAAGAACATGAAAGAACATGATATGTAAGCACCTGAAAGAACATGATATCACAGGAAATAAGTACAAGGTAATCTCCTGAACATGTGTGTAATGCATTTGAAATATAACTAACTATGTGACCGGCTAGGGTAAGCACCTGAAAGCACCTGAAAGAACATGAATGGTGACTTAGGACCCGCATGCACGATGCGGGGTCTAAGCTAAAACACACCTGAGTTGTTACTTGGGATTGGTCACATAGATAGCATATTTCCCCTCCCCAGATACAAGTAATAAGCACAAGAGAACAAGAGCACCAGAAAGAACATGACGTGTTGCAATTGTGTCACTCAAGGAAATACAGGAAAGATAATGTAAAGTACAAAACCATAGAGTGTACTTGCCTTGCTCCAGGAAAGTACAAGTAGGCAAGAAACTGGGTGTCCTCCTGTAAGTAAATGATTTACAATTGATAAATCAATAATGCAAGTTTGATTTATAATCTAAAATCACTATAAAAATCCTAAGTTCTATTTGACAAATACTAGATTACTTCTACTTATAAATCTACAATATTCTAACCATGAACTTGTCAAGAAGGTTTATAACTCACACAATCCTAGCTAACTGCTGTTTACAATCTCTTCTAAGAGAGCCCAACATTCTAACCCTCAAGCTTCACTAAACTTGAACAAGGTTGTGTAATCTTGCATTACACAAGGATGCTTCAGAATTTACCATACTCCTCCTCATTAGTTTAGGGAACATTTCAACCTTTCAGTCCTAATATGGACTAAAACTTAACCAAATCAGGACACTTAATACATCTGTCCTAATACCCAACTTGATGATACAACTGCTCAGTAAACATGTTAATATTCCAGCAGAACTCTGGTTTTGCCTTCACTGCTCCCAGGTCATTCTATCAATCTCTTGTTCCCTGCTTATTGGTCCTCTTCTCATTCAATTTGCTAAATACTCCAACTGAATTAGCTAGGCTCTCTACAGTTCTCTAAGTAGTCTAATATCAGGAATAAGCTAACAGCTATGAAACTCAGGCTAGTACCTATCAGTCCAAGACTCTAGGCCAAATTTCCCCCTGGTTCAGGAGAGTCAACCTGATCAGGAGTCCTGCTACAGGCTCATGTGAATCTCATCACAGTTCATATGAATTCCTATAACAGTCTCTCATGGATATCACATATCAGTCCTGACTTTAAAGGAAACAAGTTAACAGGCAGGACTTACCAGCAGTTTAAAATACTAGGCTTCTAGGTTTCACATCAATTTACACTGAATTATTTAGAGTTCAATCTAAAACAAGAAAGGAAAAATAGCTCAGTCTAAACAGGGCATGAAAAAAATCATTTTTTGACTGGAAAGACTTGGATTCAGTTCACAGGGTCCTCTTACCCTGTTTGCAGATTTACACATATCCTCCACATCAAACAAGTTTCACATACCCTCCAGTTCAGTCCTATATCAAACTGAGTGTGGAAAATTGTGTCTCAATTCGATTCAAGCCAACACAGAAACTTATGTGAAATCAACAGTCCTAATCTATCCAATCTAACATGGTTCTCATAAATAATCAAAATGAAGATCAAATAACTTGCACAGCTGCCAGATATCATTCCCTACTGCAATTTGGTCTACACTCAGGGTATTCAGTTAAGACAATATTAGGAATGGACATCTATAATGTTCAGTCCTGCTATGGACTGATACCATCAATCCCAGGTTTTTTCTGAGAATGGCCTCAGGTTCCTGAGAATGAACTCATCCTCAACATCCTTCAGTTGGTTCCCCAGGACATATTGTTTCAAATTCAGGGCAGTGAGTTAACCTCCAGGGAACTGAGTTCATTCCCTCAGGAAGAACCTGCCAGGTCAGTAAAATAGCAGTGATATGGTCTTAGGTGAAATGCAAAAGGATCAGGTATCCCAGTTCAGATCAATGAACCCTGGCACTGTATGGATCCAGATTATGATGATTCACTGATGGAATTTAACTCATCTAACAGGTTCACATATTTAACACAATCTAACACACAAGCATGGACACTGTTCTAAACTATCTTACCAATTTACCCTACTTGAATAAACCACTGATAAGATATGTGATTAATCCTGCAGGAATTTAGACTGATATCTAGTCCTTAATCCAGTGAAATCATTGAGATGTAATCTCAGCTTCATCATTCCTGGATCAACCACTGCATACGCAGTCTTAATTCCCACATTCAACACAATCTTGATAGCATCCGATACAATTTTACTCGACTTGTAATCATAACTAAATATTACTCAGATATTCAAACCTGAGCATTCGAAAGAGTAATCATGAATAAGAACCAAAACTACGTGAAACACATATCAACTCAAATAACCTCAATCATTCGAACTGGAATCAGCTTTTTGAGAAACTTGCTATGTAAGTTCTTGAACTAACAGGATGTTTAAAATAGGTAATTCGAATTTCTTCGAAGGAGCATGCATTCAAGAGTCCCTGGTGACATTCATCTACTGCCAACCTAATAATTTACAACCATCATTCTATTCAAAATTTCCTAATCATACCTGAGTTGTGACTGGAACTTGGTGTCAAAACTCCTCGATGTGGACACAAGTTATCTCTCTACTGAGATTCAACGCAATCTATCAACCAAAGAGTGTTGGGTTATCACACCCAATCTGAAATTTACAAAGAGCTAGTTGATTTCAATTTCAGAGTATAATAGGAAGAATTGACTAGCAAAACTTGATTTGGAAGATTGAGGACCTTGATCTCGATCTAGATCTGGGTACAAAATTCGAAGGACAACTAGAAAACAAAATCAACAATTCAATAATGAATCTTACCAATCGGTCAGATCGACAGGGTGGAAAGAACAATCTCTGGATGGAACAAATGTTGATTCCCTAACTGAACTGAGAATGCAACAAATTTTGGAGGGAGATTGGTTCAGCCATTGCCGAGGTTGGGAAGAAGACGTCCATCATGATGCCGGAGTCGAGCGCCTACGCGTGGTTGCTCCTTGCCAAGCAGCACATCCCAGCCATGGCCATTCGATCACTCGAAGAATAATTTGAGGAAGAGGATGAAGATCCAGGAAATGCTCTTAGAAAATTTTAAGGAATGAAAAAGAAGAAGAGAAAAGCCTCTTATATAGGCAGTTACACCTGAGCTGGAGAGAAAGTTTTGAAGGAAAAGTGGAGGTGGAATTGGTTATTGCACATGGCCGGTTGCGTAGAGAAGGAGCTCTGCTCCTTGCATAAATTTCAAAATTTGATAGGGAGGAGATAGGTTAACTATCCTGAGAAGGTCATGGGCTCGGGTTGGGCTTCCAATCCAAGATTGAATTTGAAAGAAACCTAAAGAAGAATAATTGAAAGCCCAAAGAACCTATTTGAAAAAAAAACTATTATACAAACCACCATTTACTTTACAATAAAATTCTAAATTGTTATTCAATAGTAATTTAAGAAAAATAATTTAAAATTTTCAATTTTCAGGAAGGTGGAGTTACAAATCTCCCCCCCTTAAAAAAATTTTGTCCTCGAAATTGAAAGACAACCATAAAATCCCAAACAATCAACTCCATTATTCAATGCAGGTCATTTATTGAACTATGGAAATTCTGAGTACAAAACACAATCTCATCAAACAAACAAATTGGAATAGCGCTCTCGCATCTCGTCCTTGCGTTCCCATGTGGACTCTTCCAGAGAGTGGTGTCTCCATATGACGTGAACAAGAGAAATAGTCTGGTTCTGCAAGCGCTTCTCCCTCCGATCGAGGATCTCCACTGACTGCTCCTCGTAGGTCAATCTCGGGCCCACCTCCAGCTCGGAATAGTCCACCATATGGCTCGAGTCTGGAATGTAGCGTCGAAGCTGGGACACGTGGAAAACGTCGTGCACTCCCTCCAAGCTGGCTGGAAGCGCTAGTCGATATGCTACCCCGCCAATTTGTGCCGTCACGTCGAAGGGCCCTGATGAATCTCGGACTGAACCTTCCGCCTCTGCCAAAACGAATGGTGCCTCTGGTCGGCGAGATTCTTCAGGAACACTCTACTTCCAACTGCGACTCCAGTGGTCGTCTGCTGCTGTCCGCCATGTGCTTCTGTCGATCCTGCGCAACTCTGAGGTGCTCCCTGAGCCTTGAGACCCTGTACGATAATTACACACAAGAAGTTGGAATAACACGATCAATGATCAAGAATCAAATAGGCACGAGATAGAATGAAGTTCCAATTACAACTTAGAGGAGCAAAATCATGAAGACACAAATATTAAGTACGATCAAAATCGATAGTTTAACACAGGTGGCTAGCACAAGATAGGAAAATCATGGTCAGGCAGACATGATTTAAGATATAATTTGAGAAAATCAATGATCTAACGATACAATACTAGAAGGTAATTAGCAAGGGTTGATTTGGGGAACGTACGAAATATTCAGGAGATACAGTATCAAATCATGGTGAACATGCAAGGGTTTGTGATTCTCGAAAACCAATAATTATATGAAAATGGAATATAGTTTCTATGGTATCCGGAAACATATAGATAATTGAAATCACTTTACTTAGAATTCCTGCCCCGCCAGTATATGTCTGGCTGCAGTGAACTTTCGGTTCCATGACTTAAATAACAATATGTTACCGAATAACATATCAACTTTATTCATTTTCAAACAATTATCGACGAAGCAACTCAAGAGATCTAAATATGAAGAGTTTAGGACAAAGTCTCAATAATACCCGAAACCTATGAATGTCTGAAATCACTTCAACTTAAAGTTCCTGCCTCGCCAGTGCGCTACTGGCTGCAGTGAACCTTCAGTCTCCATAATCCAGCTAATGGCTGCAGCGCGCAACTGTCATGCCACAGTAAGTCATCGAATAGCCTCTCAACTTTATCCATAGGAAATTTCAAAGAATCAAAATAAGTTTCAATAGTTCAAGTCACGAAAATGATGAAGTTACTTGACTGTTAGAATACAAGAGTTTATTAGGTACTAAAAACGACAAGGAATCCCATTGGTGAGTACAAGGGCAACCAGGAAGATTTAAAATTTCAGACAGGGCGAAGTTTAAATTATGACGGAATATCAACTGATATATGGAATGGTGACAAGATTCCACATATGGAACGTTATCCCGAAAGGATAACAGAGTCTCGAAGGACGAACTGAGGCAAAGTATTAGATAGAAGACAAGTTTCAAAATAAAATTCCGCACTAGAAACAAGTTTCAATAAAATCTCGAACAAAATGAAATCTCAAGCAAGGCTTGAATTGAATGAATTTTCCCAATAAGGTATCAAGTATCAACAAGGTCGTGATTAGGAAATAAAATCTCGAATAGAAAATCTTGACGAGGAAACAAGATATCAAATAGGGAACAAGGCTCATCGAGTCACGAGTAGGAACTGAAGTTTCAAAGTCTGAAAAAAAAATCTTGGATAGGAGACAAAATCACGAACAAAACAAAGTCTCGAAATAAGAAACAGGATCTTAAAATCTCGAATGGAATCAAGTCACGAGTGGAAAAAGAATCAATGGGTGAGTAAAACAATATCCATGAAACAAGCGATACCTCAAATAGGGAACAAGATTGAAGCAAAGTTGTGAACGGAACAATTTCCAAGTAGAAAACAAGCCACGTAGGAAACGAAATCTCACATAGGGAATAGGTCAAAACCGAAGATTTTCAAACGATGTCTTGAATGGTGAATAGAAACAAGTATAAAAATCAAATTCCGACAAGTCCCAAATAGAAAACTGAACTTCAAAAAGAAAACAAAATTTACAAATTGTAACCAGTCCGGAAGAGGAAACAAAATTCCTGAGTAGAATCTCGAAAAGAGCAAGGTTACGAAGAATGGATGGAGGCGTATCAATCAACGAACAGGAAACAATATCTCGAATTAATTTCGAATATCCACCAAGGTTTCAAACAAAAGTTTCAAGAAATGATGATCTAGGTGCTTCAAGGAATTTAAGGGAAAGCTGGATTGCGAATTAAGATATATGGTTTTTCCAACCATGCAAAAGAGTCTTATGTCTTCAGTCTATCTTCAGTATTCTTCCGGGGCTGGAATTTCTTCAACCTTCTTCAACTGTCCTGTCGTAGGCCGGTCCTTGCTGTAGTGCTCCATGTGGTTGCTGATTCTGAAAAGATGATTCCCTTTTGCTGTAGTCTGATGCTCCTCGCGCTTGTCCTCGGGCAGTGTGATCAACGTTCTCCAGCAGTCCTTGACTTGGTGGGCAGACGATCCGTAGTATAGTATAGCCTCCGTCTTTGGCGGCGCTCTTCATAGTGGCATTCTGAGAGGTGGCAGAAATTGTAAATGATCGTCGGCTGGATCTGAATCTGGATCTCCAGCTGGGACTGAAATGCAGGGCTCTGACAGGAATATATGGTTGCTGGCTGCTGAGATCTGCTCCTGATGATGCGACTGGTGACGTGGCCGAAGAAACGCTGACTGAGTGTTGTGACGCTTTGCGGGTCCAGGGTAGTTGTTGTCTTTGTCATAAATCTTCATGTTCCTTCTGAGCTTCAGCTTCCGGTTTCGTTCCATTGTCTGCGCTACATTCTGAATCTCCAGGCTGGTGGCTCTAATCTTCAGAGAAGTCGGATCCTCACATGCTGAGATGATCTTCAGTGGCGGCTTCAGGTTCTCGATCGGCTCTCTGGTGCAAGATATGCGCTCGGTGTCGGAAAAGTCCAAGTGTCTGAGCGTCTGGAAATCAGAAGTCCTTCCTGGCTCGGAGAGTGTATCCACAAGTCTGACTTGGAAAGGGTGGCCTGCTTCCTCTGGTTGTCAAGGGACCCTTCAGACGTCTCCGTCAACTACGTACTACCCATGGGGATAGTGTAGTGATAGAAGGTAGTGGAAGCTCGAAAATGTCAAGTGCAGGTGGATCAACAGTTCTGGTGTCGCATGCTTTTGAACTATCTGCAAAACAGAAAACTGTTAAAATAACCTAGACCTACATACAACAAGTGTTTATAGAATATTAAAATACCTGATACACCTGATATACCTGATATACCCTTATTTCCCGGTTTTCCTATGCTGTGATCAAGTTTCCCTAGTGTAATCAAGTCCCCCAATAGTACGCTAAGTCCTAGGTACCATTAGGATGGACCTGCATGGGCCACCACTAAAAACATGTCACGACCCGCTCCAGAATAATCGGACACGAGTCGGACACGCCCAGCCTTCATTGTTAGACACAATGAAGTAAGCTGTACCAAGCTAGGGAAACTAACCAGATAAACATGAAAGTATAGAATCACAGCATCTATATAGTGTGTCCCAACCAGAAAAGAGATACAATATCTGAATTTATTACAATTCAACTATAAAAGAGTCTGCTAGTCTCAATACATGGAAAGATAAATGGAAAACTAAATGAAACTCTAGGCTTCTGCAGCCTCTAGGTCAGAAGCAGCTCCAGCTGGCTCAATAGGGAAAGCAATGTCCTGTCCATAGTATGTGTCACACAAGCCTCCATCTCACCTATCATAACATATCCAGTCAGGAGCGGAGCAAGTACAATTCTAGGTAATGAACAAGACATCATGAAATGAAGTACAAGGGAACATAAAAAGTACAGGAAAATACAGGTGAATAAGTACATGAAGAACAGGGTAAAGTACATGAAGAACATGAATGTAAGAACATGAAAGAACATGATATGTAAGCACCTGAAAGAACATGATATCACAGGAAATAAGTACAAGGTAATCTCCTGAACATGTGTGTAATGCATTTGAAATATAACTAACTATGTGACCGGCTAGGGTAAGCACCTGAAAGCACCTGAAAGAACATGAATGGTGACTTAGGACCCCGCGTGCACGATGCGGGGTCTAAGCTAAAACACACCTGAGTTGTTACTTGGGATTGGTCACATAGATAGCATATTTCCCCTCCCCAGATACAAGTAATAAGCACAAGAGAACAAGAGCACCAGAAAGAACATGACGTGTTGCAATTGTGTCACTCAAGGAAATACAGGAAAGATAATGTAAAGTACAAAACCATAGAGTGTACTTGCCTTGCTCCAGGAAAGTACAAGTAGGCAAGAAACTGGGTGTCCTCCTGTAAGTAAATGATTTACAATTGATAAATCAATAATGCAAGTTTGATTTATAATCTAAAATCACTATAAAAATCCTAAGTTCTATTTGACAAATACTAGATTACTTCTACTTATAAATCTACAATATTCTAACCATGAACTTGTCAAGAAGGTTTATAACTCACACAATCCTAGCTAACTGCTGTTTACAATCTCTTCTAAGAGAGCCCAACATTCTAACCCTCAAGCTTCACTAAACTTGAACAAGGTTGTGTAATCTTGCATTACACAAGGATGCTTCAGAATTTACCATACTCCTCCTCATTAGTTTAGGGAACATTTCAACCTTTCAGTCCTAATATGGACTAAAACTTAACCAAATCAGGACACTTAATACATCTGTCCTAATACCCAACTTGATGATACAACTGCTCAGTAAACATGTTAATATTCCAGCAGAACTCTGGTTTTGCCTTCACTGCTCCCAGGTCATTCTATCAATCTCTTGTTCCCTGCTTATTGGTCCTCTTCTCATTCAATTTGCTAAATACTCCAACTGAATTAGCTAGGCTCTCTACAGTTCTCTAAGTAGTCTAATATCAGGAATAAGCTAACAGCTATGAAACTCAGGCTAGTACCTATCAGTCCAAGACTCTAGGCCAAATTTCCCCCTGGTTCAGGAGAGTCAACCTGATCAGGAGTCCTGCTACAGGCTCATGTGAATCTCATCACAGTTCATATGAATTCCTATAACAGTCTCTCATGGATATCACATATCAGTCCTGACTTTAAAGGAAACAAGTTAACAGGCAGGACTTACCAGCAGTTTAAAATACTAGGCTTCTAGGTTTCACATCAATTTACACTGAATTATTTAGAGTTCAATCTAAAACAAGAAAGGAAAAATAGCTCAGTCTAAACAGGGCATGAAAAAAATCATTTTTTGACTGGAAAGACTTGGATTCAGTTCACAGGGTCCTCTTACCCTGTTTGCAGATTTACACATATCCTCCACATCAAACAAGTTTCACATACCCTCCAGTTCAGTCCTATATCAAACTGAGTGTGGAAAATTGTGTCTCAATTCGATTCAAGCCAACACAGAAACTTATGTGAAATCAACAGTCCTAATCTATCCAATCTAACATGGTTCTCATAAATAATCAAAATGAAGATCAAATAACTTGCACAGCTGCCAGATATCATTCCCTACTGCAATTTGGTCTACACTCAGGGTATTCAGTTAAGACAATATTAGGAATGGACATCTATAATGTTCAGTCCTGCTATGGACTGATACCATCAATCCCAGGTTTTTCCTGAGAATGGCCTCAGGTTCCTGAGAATGAACTCATCCTCAACATCCTTCAGTTGGTTCCCCAGGACATATTGTTTCAAACTCAGGGCAGTGAGTTAACCTCCAGGGAACTAAGTTCATTCCCTCAGGAAGAACCTGCCAGGTCAGTAAAATAGCAGTGATATGGTCTTAGGTGAAATGCAAAAGGATCAGGTATCCCAGTTCAGATCAATGAACCCTGGCACTGTATGGATCCAGATTATGATGATTCACTGATGGAATTTAACTCATCTAACAGGTTCACATATTTAACACAATCTAACACACAAGCATGGACACTGTTCTAAACTATCTTACCAATTTACCCTACTCGAATAAACCACTGATAAGATATGTGAGTAATCCTGCAGGAATTTAGACTGATATCTAGTCCTTAATCCAGTGAAATCATTGAGATGTAATCTCAGCTTCATCATTCCTGGATCAACCACTGCATACGCAGTCTTAATTCCCACATTCAACACAATCTTGATAGCATCCGATACAATTTTACTCGACTTGTAATCATAACTAAATATTACTCAGATATTCAAACCTGAGCATTCGAAAGAGTAATCATGAATAAGAACCAAAACTACGTGAAACACATATCAACTCAAATAACCTCAATCATTCGAACTGTAATCAGCTTATTGAGAAACTTGCTATGTAAGTTCTTGAACTAACAGGATGTTTAAAATAGGTAATTCGAATTTCTTCGAAGGAGCATGCATTCAAGAGTCACTGATGACATTCATCTACTGCCAACCTAATAATTTACAACCATCATTCTATTCAAAATTTCCTAATCATACCTGAGTTGTGACTGGAACTTGGTGTCAAAACTCCTCGATGTGGACACAAGTTATCTCTCTACTGAGATTCAACGCAATCTATCAACCAAAGAGTGTTGGGTTATCACACCCAATCTGAAATTTACAAAGAGCTAGTTGATTTCAATTTCAGAGTATAATAGGAAGAATTGACTAGCAAAACTTGATTTGGAAGATTGAGGACCTTGATCTCGATCTAGATCTGGGTACAAAATTCGAAGGACAACTAGAAAACAAAATCAACAATTCAATAATGAATCTTACCAATCGGTCAGATCGACAGGGTGGAAAGAACAATCTCTGGATGGAACAAATGTTGATTCCCTAACTGAACTGAGAATGCAACAAATTTTGGAGGGAGATTGGTTCAGCCATTGCCGAGGTTGGGAAGAAGACGTCCATCATGATGCCGGAGTCGAGCGCCTACGCGTGGTTGCTCCTTGCCAAGCAGCACATCCCAGCCATGGCCATTCGATCACTCGAAGAATGATTTGAGGAAGAGGATGAAGATCCAGGAAATGCTCTTGGAAAATTTTAAGGAATGAAAAAGAAGAAGAGAAAAGCCTCTTATATAGGCAGTTACACCTGAGCTGGAGAGAAAGTTTTGAAGGAAAAGTGGAGGTGGAATTGGTTATTGCACATGGCCGGTTGCGTAGAGAAGGAGCTCTGCTCCTTGCATAAATTTCAAAATTTGATAGGGAGGAGATAGGTTAACTATCCTGAGAAGGTCATGGGCTCGGGTTGGGCTTCCAATCCAAGATTGAATTTGAAAGAAACCTAAAGAAGA
Source organism: Iris pallida (assembly GCA_029216955.1). Classification (NCBI taxonomy): domain Eukaryota; kingdom Viridiplantae; phylum Streptophyta; class Magnoliopsida; order Asparagales; family Iridaceae; genus Iris; species Iris pallida. The sequence goes on along the minus strand of JANAVB010000799.1, from coordinate 4,754,921 downwards.
ATAATTGAAAGCCCAAAGAACCTATTTGAAAAAAAAACTATTATACAAACCACCATTTACTTTACAATAAAATTCTAAATTGTTATTCAATAGTAATTTAAGAAAAATAATTTAAAATTTTCAATTTTCAGGAAGGTGGAGTTACACACAGACCTAAAGATAATATATATATAAGCTAATTAGGGTTCAACAGTGTTAGGCTAGATTAATCTAGGTCAATTTAGGTCACAGGAAGTCAAACCAAGTCAAACTAGGTCAAACTGGGTCAAGGGTTGACTTACAGTTGACTTGGTCAACTGGTCAACTCTGGTCAACTCTAGGTCAAACTAGGCTAATGTCGACTAACAGTTGACTTTGGGTCAACTGGTCAACTCTGGTCAACCAAGGTCAAAACTAGTCTAACCTAGGTCAAATGTTGACTCTACTTCGACGTTCAGTCAAAGTAGTCAACCATAGTCAAACAGGGTCAAAGCTAGTCCCTATAAACATCTACAGGGTCAACACATTCAATTTCAGTAGTTGTGAAATCACTGGAATCGATGGATCTAAATTCCGATACAAGGATCTAAAAATACGAATAAAAAGAGAAGGATTATAATAATAGGGTGAAAACCTACAGATATTGTCGGATGGTAAAACAAACATCACTAACGTGTCCAGAATGGTTAAATCAGCTAGGATAGCCTATCCATAAGTCCAATTTGGATACAGGGACAAAAAGGATAATTTCGGGTCAAAACGGTGTCCGTATCGGACCCGCTTTGCACCAAAAAATGTGCCGGAATAAAAGTACACTAAACCTAACAAATTATATGTCCACGAATTCAGAATGATAATACGAACTCAACGGTATATCCGGAATTGGATTCCGATGACCCGATCTCAAATTGGTCCGTTGACCAGGATATTGAAATCTGATTTGCACGGAAAAGCATGTCGGAGTCAATGTCCTCAAAACTCAGCAAATTATATGTCAACGAGTCCAGAATGACGATACGAACTCAACGGTATATCCAGAATTGGATTTCGATGAGCCGATCTCAAAATGACACGTTGACCCGGATATTGGTATCCGACTTGCAGCGAAATACGTGCCAGAACCAATGTCCACTAAAACCTAGCAAATTATATGTCAACGAGTCCAAAATGACGATACGAACTCAACGGTATATCCAGAATTGGATTCCGATGAGCCGGCGTCAAAAAGTCCTGTTAACACGGACTGTGGGACCCGCTTTGTACCGAAATGCGTGCCAGGGCCCACGTCCTCCAAATCTAACAAACTTTATATGAAAATGTGCCAAAACGACGCCACGAGTCTACTAGTGGTGTCATAAATTGAATTCGGAGTCCCGAGTTCAAAAATAGAATTTAACAAGTTGGAAATTACGAATTCGGACGGCCAACTTTGGCGTCGAATTCAACCAATCAAACGTGCTCACAATAAAACGAAACTTAAGGGGTAGGAAGAGGGTTATACCAGCTTCGCATAGGAACCAGTAGCACGCTAGACGGAGCTGCGATTGAGGAGATACGAACCGACAAAGTTGGCTCGGCAAAACTGTCCAAAAATAACACAATTTAAACGGTCAACTTGGTGGCCGATTTTGATCTATCAAATGACGAAATTAACAGATAAAATTTGAAAGGGATGAAGGGGCATATACCGAGATTGTGACGGAGCAAAGAGTTCGCCGATCCAACGGTCGGATTGTCCAGAAAATTTGCATGAAGTCGCTGCCCCGAGACGCGAATTCGGAAATTCGTCCGCGCGCGCGTCGACGGGAACCCGTGCCAAACGCACGAATCGACTATTTAACACGTCGGGGAGGACGGCGGTGGCCATGGGGCCTGCCTGGGGTGTGCGCCTGGCCGAGTGGGGAGGCTCGCCGGCGGCGGCGACAGCGCACGCGCTTTGGCATATGCTGCCGCTGCGGTTGCTGTTTCTAGCTGCTGTTGCAGCTGCGGACCGCACGGGGGTGCTCGCCGGCCTGGCACGGCGGTGCAGCCATGGGCACGACGGCGGCGACCGGCCGTGGGCACGGCGACGGCGGTTGATGGAGGAGGAGATGTGGAGATGGTGATGATTATGAAGTAATGGGAGATGATGATGGTGATGAAGTAATGGGAATGGTGGAGATGAAGAGTAGTAGGAGGAGGAAGGAGAAGGAGCTCGGCCTAGGGTGGTGGTGGTGCTTGGCCGTCGGCCAGGGGCTGGGCTCGTCTGTGGGGAAGCTCTGGTGTTGTGGGTGATGGTGTGTGTGTGAGTTGTGTTTTAAAATGAGAGGGGGAGAGAGAGAGAGATATTAATTTGTGTGTGTGTGGATATTAAGGGAAGAGAGAGAGAGAATTAGAATAGAGAGAGGGGGAGGGTGTCGGCCACATAGGTGAGGGGAAGTGCTGATGGGAGAGGGGAGTGGGAGAGTGAGATGGGGGGGGTGAGTTTTGTAGAGATATATATATATATATATATATATATATATATATATAAATATATATATATATATATATATATATATATATATATATATATATATATATATATGTATATATATATAAGATATTAAATGAGATATTTATAGAGTAGAGAGAGAAAAATAGATATTTAAAATAGGGAAAGGAGGAAAATTACGTAGGGTATTTGTGTAGTCATGAGGGAACAATATGGGGCTTGGGTTCGGGTTCGGTCGAGCCGGGTCGGATCAAAATCGGACAGGGGGCAATAATTGAATTAAAATGGGTATTTATAATCATGGGTAAATAAATAGCATGCGGGGACTCAAATAAATGGGACACAAGTATCATGTGGGTAGTAGGCTTCATGTGGGCCATGTTCATACTTTTGGTCGACTAGGTTGGATCGATGTCGGGTCCCGAAATTAAATTGAAAATTAAATCAGGTTTTACGGTAGATAATTAGTTGGACTAAATTGATCCGAAAGTTATGCGAAGGAAATGAAGCATAAAATAGAGTGTCTGAGTGGGACACGAAGGTCATGGGCGAAGAGCGTCTCGAGTAGATCATTCATGAGAAGTTGGTTCTGAGAAAATGACTGGTCTTGTGCTCCTAAATTAAAAGTCACTGTAACGTGCAAACGATGATCAAAGATAAAAGTGGGAATAATTATTCAATGATTAATTGGTCTAAGTTGACCCAAAGTTGTGCGATACAAAAAAGAGCACAAGGGAACGAGTTTAAGTGGGACATGATATATCAAAACGAAGATAATCTTGTCTACTTCAAAACCCATGAAGAGAGTTTACAGAGATTGGCATCCCTGACGCTTCAGAAGTCAAAGTCACGAAAAAGAACATTAATGATCAAAAACAATTAAATAATAAAATATTTATCGAGAATAATTTATTTAGAAAATTTAAAATAAACCCTGAAATTCAGGGGGCTTACAGACTTCAATGCCCTTCTGCACCAAGGGGAGAAGGTGGGTGGCCTCCCGGTTCCCGATTCTATCCTCTATGATTTTCAGAGATGTCTCCTACTTGCAGGGCTTCGGGGATTGTCTCGCTCAGGCTTCATCTGGACTTGGCACAACAAAGCAACTCGTAACAGGGTTGCTTGTCAGCTTGATCGAGCTCTGGACAATGGAGAGTGGTTCCGTCACTTCCCCAACTCTTCGGCTGAGGGCCTGGCCGCTGGGACGAGCGATCATTCCCCCATCAGGGTTGGCTTCACTGCTCGGTCTCTTGGGAAGTCCCGCCCGTTCAGGTATAACAACAGCTGGTATCTCTCGGAGCGTTACCTAGAGGCTGTCGCGGAGGGGCTTACTAGCGGTCAGGAGGGGACGACTCAGTTCCGCTTGGTTCGTCGCCTCAAGGCCACGAAGATGGCTCTCAGGAGTTGGGTGAAGGGGTTGTCCAAATCCACCTTAGAAGATAAGGAGGGGTATTTGCGGACCTTGCAGCATGATATGCAAGCTGACATGCTGAATGGGGACCTAGCGGCTAGAGAGAAGGAGCTGATCGAAGAAGTCAACATCCTGAGGCTGCAGAAGGAGATTAGCTCGGCTCGGCGAGCCAAATGTTCCTGGCTAAAGGATGGTGACCATTGTTCCAAGTTCTTCTATGATATTATCCGGACAAGACAGAATAGGAATCACATCTCCCAGCTTCTTGATGTGGATGGCACCCTGGTGGGGACGCCGGCTAAGATCCAGGGCGAGGCTGTCAGATACTATTCTGAGTTATATTTCTAGACTGACTACCTGTCTGTGTTCCCAGAGGTTGTTACGAAGAGATTGGTGACTCCGTATGAAAATAGCATCCTTCTTGCCCCTGTTACATTGGAGGAGGTGAAATCTATTGTCAAGGTAGTGGATCCCAACAAGGCTCCTGGACCGGATAGCTTCAGCAGTGGTTTCTTCAAACGCCATTGGGACATTCTGAAGCATCAGGTCGTGGAGGTGGTGCAGGAATTCTTCACCAAAGGGAAGCTTCTGAAAGAGCTGAATCACACTTTCCTGACCTTGGTGCCAAAAAAGGAGGGAGCGACAGCATTGGCGGATTTCAGACCTATTGCGTGTTGTAATTATCTTTATAAGATAATTACGCACCTTATGTGCCGGCGGATGGAGGGGATCATGCAGGACTTGGTATCCCCGAATCAGGCTGCGTTCATCAAGGGAAGGTCGATCGCAGAGCACAGCCTCCTGGCCCATGAGATGGTGAGGGGATTTAGCAGACCCGGAGGGGAGAAAGCTTATGTAAACTGGACCTGAGGAAGGCGTATGACATGGTCAATCGTGACTTCCTCTGTCATCTGATGACCGCCATGGGTTTCGCAGAACACTGGGTTGCGTTGATCCGGGAGTGCATCATGTCTCCTACTTTCTCTGTTCTCATCCATGACGTTCCTTATGGGTACTTCCAGAGCAATCGTGGGCTTAGGCAAGGTGACCCATTGTCCCCTTACTTGTTCACGCTTGTTATGGAGTACTTCACATGCTTGATGGATCTGGCAGTGCACCGTGGGCGGCTGGTTCCTTTGTTTCGGAGGGTGGATCCCCCAGTTATCCACCTTATTTATACAGATGATCTTCTGGTCTTCATCCAGCCTTCGACGGAGGGGTTGCAAATGCTTGCGGCTATTATGGAAGATTTGAAGTCATTTTCGGGTCTCCAGATGAACATGGATAAGAGTAGGGTCTACTTCAGCTCCCTGTGTCCCCAGAAGGAGGAGCGGGCCGATGTGCTGGGTATCGCGAGGAGTGATCTTCCGGTGCGTTACTTAGGAGTGCCTCTCACAGTCAACTATGTGCGGGATCAGGACTGCCATAGTCTGGTGGAGTATGTTCAGAGGAGAGTAGAAGGTTGGCAAGCTGTCGGTCTGTTATTTGGCGGACGCATTGAGCTAGTCAGATCGGTGATTTCGGCTGTGGCCCATTTCTGGCTGCAGTCTATCCTCCTTCCTGTGGCCACTATTCGGAAAGTGTAGCAGCTCTGTACCGATTTCATTTGGAGGGGGGTATGCATGCGATCTCCTGGGAGCAGCTCTGTCGTCCCAGGAAGGAGGGAGGAGTGGGGCTCAGGCCGTTACTGGAGTTTAGAGAGGCTTCCGCGCTTAAGCTGGCCTGAAGATTCATCAGCCGGGGGTCTCTCTGGGCGGACTGGATGCACAGCAGATACGTGAAGCAGGACAACTTTTGGACGTGTTCTACCGACAACAACCATTCAGTCACGTTCAAGACTGTCTTGCGACACATGGGGGTGCTCAAGTCTGCTATCCGGAAGGTCATGAAGGATGGGTCGGGTACGGACATCTGGCGGGACCCTTGGATAGATTGGCGTTCGCTTTTGGACATCAGGGGTGCTCCGACTCATCAGGAGGACAGGCGTGGTCTGACATGTAGTCGCATCATACAAAATGGGGAGTGGAGGTCGGAATCTTATCGGTTCACTGAGGATCTGGGTGGGATCATTATTTCTACAGTCATTGATCCGGCTTTACCTGCTGATCGGTGGATTTGGGAGCCGACTGGAGCATCTTCGGGATCTGGGGAGTTCCAATTCTGAAGCTGCTACAACCTTATCCGGCGCACTTTTCCTCTGAGTTCGGACTACGAGTTCGTTTGGTGCAAGGGTCTGGCCAGGAAGATGCAGTTGTGTGTTTACAAGTACTACTGGGCCGCCTCTTGACTAGGGATCGCCTGAGTTCGTTTGGAGTGCCGGTTCCGGATCCCAAGTGTGTGCTTTGCTGTTTGGAGCCTGAATCTATAAAGCATATGTTCTTCGAGTGCACTCTGGCATGACAGATCTGGTCGGAGCAGAGTCGAGTATTGGGAGTGTGCGTCTCCGGAAAAGGAATTGGGGACATCATCACGGGGATCCGGGATAGCATGGGTCGAGGGCAGGACTGGTTCCGGACGGCCAGAGTTAGACTGGCTGCTTCAGTTTGGCAGGTTTGGCAGGAGCGAAACCGTCGGATTTTCGAGGGGCTGGCCACCCCTCCGGTAGGCATTCTCCATAACATCGAGTTTGATGTAAATGCTATGGAGAATTGATGAGTGGGAGTCTGATTGTATGTTGTAAGATTATGGCTTTTCCTTTGGAATAAAATTTACCCTTTTTCCAATATATATATATATATATATATATATATATATATATATATATATATATATGGATTTGTTATGCTCAGATGGTTATAAGAAAATCTAAAAAAAATTAATTACAGGAGGATATACATACAGCTCATTTTTAAGCTATTTTGAAGCTACTTTATAATAGGAGAGATTAGTTATTAGGATTGAAGGTTTTAATAATTTTGAAGTTTGCTTTTTAGAATCTTGTTTTGTCATTTTAAGAAAAGAACTGTAGTGCAGATGAATCACCTGGACCCAAAAATTTATAATTCTCCGATAGTTGGTAGGCCAATAAGCACTAATCATAGAACGTTGGAAGTTAAATAAATTTAAAGAATCAGAATAATTGAAAGTTTAGATTTTCTATTAGTTTTAGACTCTCTTTTTTTCTACATCTAGTGATCATTTTAACGGACCAGAAAGTAGTTTATGTGATCTTTTAACACAACAAAACAACACTTCATAAATGCAGTTTAGAGCCAGATCCCATTGTTTCACAATCCTTACAGTTGAATTAACAAAAGGAGTTGCTGTACATCAATTCAGTTTATGTTCTGGAACTTCAAAAACAAGGAGATCAAGCAATTCCTCTGCAGAAGCTCAGCTCAGCTCAGCTCAGCTCAAACTCCCAAGTTCTTTCTACTTCTCCAGCCGTTGTAAAACTGATTCTGCAAAAATCTGTTGTCTGGAGACATGGAACAAACAATAAGCAACAAATTTAAGAAACCATGATGCATTTGCATGGATATAGCATCAATTTCAGAACATACATGATATAGACCCCTCTTTCATGAACACTCACACAACAAAGTCTTTATATTTTCAAGTGCCATTATATTTTGTTTAGAGGAAGCCACCAGCATTATCAACTGCTGGATTCTTTTTTTAGATTTAGTTATTAACGCGTATCTTGTAAATTCCTGTTCTAGATCTTTTGCTGAATTTTTCCTCAAGATAAGCACAACTGCTGCGGAGTTCTCCCAAACTTAAATATGGCCTGTAGCTAAATAATACATATTAAGAATTCAATGTTCAATGAAATGTGAAAAATGCACACAATGAGAATCATTGCTCATTATGGTACTTGTTAAAAAAAATAGTTTCGAATTCAAAAGACAATGATCAACCTGTGCTTGGTAAGAAAAGAAAATGAAACCCAAAGTCCTCTAGGCCTCATTTGGTTCGCGGAAAGGAAAGGAAAGGAAATTGATGCTTTGATATTTCATTTCCTTTGGAAAATTGCAAGAGGGGGAAAATGAATCCTTGGGTTGGTGGGAGGAACCACGTTCCCCCCTATTTTCCCTCCTCTTGGGAATCAAATTCTTTCCTCCTCATTTCCTTTGGCATCCAAACGAAGGAAATGAATCAATTTCCTTTCCCAAGGCTCCAATTCCGCAAACCAAACGTGGCCTAATTGTATAAGTAGGTAATGTGAATGTGATATCAGATTGTTTGTATCATTTCCTATATGGGATTGACGCCAACCTTGTGAGTAAATATAAATGGTCGGCTAAGGAACTTGATATCCCCAAATATTTGAGAATGAAACAATAATGTTGCAAGATAGGCAGCAATGGGGACATGATGTCAGACACATACTTGCGTTCTGTAAGCTTAGGGCTTGGACGGAAGTACTTCAAATATCCATCCCAAGGGACCTTCTTGAGACCAGCTCGAACCGAAATCATGTCTCTGACCCTACAAAAGAATAAGAGCTACACTGTAACAAAATATCTGTTCAAACAATTTTTAAAATTCCTATGAAGTAAATATCTCATGAGAAGAAAATTGAAAAGAACGTTACCGTTCAGCAAATTCAATCGAAGTCTCCCCAGGTCTTAGATATTGTGGTTCTAGATACCACACATCACATACAACAGCCCAAGAAGTCATGAGACGGACCAGATGCATTGTAAAAGATTGCCTGTAGTTACAGTGAAATGGTTTAAATGAAAGATGTGTCCATTCAGTTTAAAATGCTAGAAATTCAGCTTTCATATGCAAGCATTCTCTGTGAACTCCCCAGTATTAATTGCAGAAACCTCACAAGAAAAGTGTCAATCCGCATCCGCATGAACCGGATTTTAAAAAGATGGTCCATTTTTTTTGTGAGAAGATATCAATCAAATGGAAATAGAAACGACAATAACATCAAATAATTGTCAAATCAAAGGGCACAGGAAAATGTCATTCTAGGAATCAGTATGAATTTTTCCCTGCCAAATGCAAATATATGTACACAGAAAAGACTTGCTTTTTAGGGAACTGCATCCCAAGATGGTAAATAGCTAAGCCTACCCCCTCAAATTGCCGTAGATAAGAAAGTAGTACACGATGCAGCCCAATTAAATTGGGGTAACAGGCTGAGAACTTCTATAGACACCCATATGAATCCTTTGTAACATTAACATTTAAGTTCTGTTTTTAGAGTCCAAAATCGTCCATGAAGAGATAATTTGTCATATAAACTAACTCTAAGGATATGATATTGTTGCAATCGATGGGAAGATATTAGTTATTATAGATTAAAACTTCATCCTGCTAATAAATGAATCAGTTGGAGCAATACATACAAGCAATGTTTTAAAAACCGGTTTGAACCAGCGAACTCAAACATCAAACTATACCGGTTCAAAGACGCCGACATAATAATAGTACATTAAGACACCAACACAATAATTATAGATTACATTTACTATATATATTTTATATTCTAAAATTTATCACTCTAGTAGTATTTTAGATCTTGCATAGGATTAGCTTAGATGGACAAAGAAATACTTTTTTTTCTTCAAATATCGGATTTGAACACTTATTGAATTGTAACAGTTACTGTAATATATAATTAATTTTTCTAATAATGTTTTCATTTTTTCTACAATTTGGAGCAACTATTGGACAATGGATTTTGATAATTTATTTATTCTAATTGTTATGGGGCTGGGATGCAACTTAAAAGCAAGCCACTTCGATACTCTATTATATTATGACTCGTGACAATCACAATCCAAAGTTTTACAGTGACCTACTAATTTCATGTACCAAATGTGGACACTTAAAATGGCGGCTATTAAGGTTCTTATACACTTTGGTGTGTGTGTGTGTGTGAGAAAATGAATCCTTTTCCCACTACTTTGCATACTGTTATTAGTACATAGATATTAGGTACAGTCACTTTATCGCCAAACATGAGCAGCCTAGGGTTTGATATGCTAGTCTTCACTGCCAACAACCCTAGGTACTAGTCTTCTGATCCTTAATTTTTTTTACAAGGATTTAGAGTAAATTTTGTATGTTGTTTGGTGAACCGAATGGTTCATGTGAACAGTGACCGGGTCGGACAGTTGAACAGTCCTATCCGGTTCAGGCCGGTTCAACCGCTCTAGCGGTTCAATTGGTTGAACCAACCCGCAAAACCCACCAGGTTATGGTCCAACTGCCCAGTTTGAACTGATTTTTAAAACGCTGCATACAAGACACTAAAGAGTAAAGAGATTATAATGCAGATTTGATAATTTTACACTTTGTGTCTGTATGCATGTCTCTACATACTTCCAGATTCACATGTTATATCCTATCCTCAAATGCTGAAATATAAACCTTACTATTATGACAATTTCTCATCGAATTAATATATATTAACAGAAAAGGTGACTTGTTAAATGTTGGGATTCCAGCAGAAGTATAATTTGTTAGTGAAATTGAAGTTCCTATATTGTGATTCTTACTTTTTACTGTTCCAAAAGGCATCAACGAAAATTTTGTTGTATTTGATTGCCACTGGGCAGACGGCACATCCAAGTTCAAAAGCACCCTGTCCAAAACAGAGAATTAAGAGGATGTCATTTGGTGACAAGCATAGCAAAGGTTACAAGGATTATAAGTATACTTTAAAAGCACTAAAATCCACATGATAGCAAATAAGAGCCATGATCACAACATGAGAAAATGGCAACCAACTTACTAGGTGCAATGCTTGGTAAATATCAAACTTTAGACCTTGCTATGATGTTTAGGTTCAGGCATGAATACCTATATACCTATTTGGAGGTGAATTACGAATTTGATTTGAAGTACTATTTTTTTTTTTTGAAAGAAGGTAATTGTGGCGAACGCTCCCACCGGGAATTGATCTCCTGACCACTCGGGCCGCATGCCTCACCACTACCACTAGGCTAGAGGGTCATTGGCAAAGTACTAAATATTATTACTAAATATTATTCCCATATAAATCTAGAAACGAATCGTCAGAACATCACAAAGTAATATAAAACATCATACACTAGAAAGATCTACATTCGGTTTATAAATGTATCTAGCATGGTATAATTTCTTCCAGTTAATCATGTGCAGTTATTTAGTCCAATGCCCTCACCGTCATCATCATCCAAGCCATTTAATGTAAGGTTGTTATTGGCTATGAAAAGCTGCTCTAACCCGAAACAGTCTCATGGCTGACCCTTTGAAGTCGGCCCTTCTGGGTTGGTGCTGTATTCATGGATGGGGAACACGAGGCAAGAGAAGGGCGTGCCATAAACCTAGAAAGACCAGTTGGCAACTGCTGGAACCTTCTTTATTATTCATGTCTAGTATATATAACCTTTTGATACGGGGGATAACGTGTTAGAAAAATTAAGTTAATTGAGTCAAGGATAGAGCTATTCTCAAACTTACAAGCATGGAAACAGACATCGATAAAGTTTCTTGAAAGGACTTGTTGATTATAAAGCAACCAACTATCCAAGCAACTAAGGTATGTAAATATAGGATAAATTCATAAACTTAAAGAATAAGCAAATTAGCTTGAAATGTATAAAATAGAACTGACCATGTTGAGAATCATCAATAACCTGAGTAATTTAGCAACAGACAGGAGACTCAGGACCACCTAATTGAAAATCATTTAATTTTCATAGAGACAACATAGAACTGATCAAACATAGGTAATAGGATACATTAATAAACTTAAAGCATAAACATAGAAAGCATGCAATGTGATTTTGTTTTAGTTCTTATGGGGCCAGAATTTTCTTTGTAATTACATAAGTCTTATTTCATTGCTCTATCAGAGAGATGTTAAAGCATGGAATATAACACTCCTCGTTTTGTATGCATCCTTCACAAGATAGACTTAAGAATACCTCAATATAATAATTATACTACATAATCATGATATTGAACAATGAAACTATAGTGCATTTAATTTTATAAATCCAAGCGGATAGTCACAATACAAACCTTCTTGAACATTACAGTGTAGTCATTGTTTACACAGGTTCCTTCTGGAAAGATCAGGAGTGGGTTATTGTCAACCCCTTGAGTATGTTCTCTTAACCTGGAAAATAAAGGCTGATTGTATATAAGTTTGTGAATTGTTATGTATTAACAACTCTGCATCTATATCAACACATATGATTCTTACTTTCTTGCTACAACCTCACGATCCTTGGCCTCTGTACGATTGAACCATATTGAACCTACGCTTTCTAAAACTGTCTCTTGTATAAATCCTATATCAAAGGATTAAATCGTATAAGAAACTATAATGTAAGTTGATATTAAAATATTTCCAAGATGAAGCTTGAATGAAGGTTCTTACCAACCCATCCAGGATGCTTTTGCATAATTACTGCAAAGGCAGCCATCTGTTCTAAAATGATGAAATCAATCATTGAAGTGTGGTTTGCAACAAATACCTGTTCAGACAAGGTTGATTTAGTGAGTCGAAGAGAAGAGAGTCCGAAAGCTATCACATCTGAAGATTCATATTGAAAGTGATACACAAGGAGTACCTGATGAGGGCGCAAGCTGGGACGAGGTCCATGGTACTTGACGACCCCCGTCCATGAAGTAACAAACACACTGCACATCATCTCTACCAACTTCCTCTGAACGAACAACAAGATCAGTATAGTTCAAGAATTAGTTTCCTACATGTCTAAAATTTCTGTTACAGGGAAAAAAAACATAAGCTATGGTATGAATATAATCAATTGGATTTAACAAATATGTTGTTAGTATCTTACAATATGAAGGATATACTACCATTTTGTTAGGTATGAGTTGGAAGCTGATAGGTAGTATCAATTTTTATTACTTGAGCCATGTAATGTATACTTACGAATATGGAATATGAAACCAGATAAGTAGATAGACTTGTAAAGATGAAACAGATAAATTTATGAGAAAATTAATTTAATCATGTTCCTATATGGATTTAGAAGTATGGACCTAAACTCATAGAGTTAATGGCTCTTCAGATACACGATCCAGTACGCAATATACGATATGATATGTGAGTTGACAACCTAATGAATTGCCTCAAGATTCAATGGACAATGGTCATATCTTAAGTAATCTCCAAATTAGACTAGAGATTTCCATTTGAGAAGAATAGATGGTAACTTACATAAATGCCATCACCAATCTCAAGGCATGTCAAGAACCATGGTCTAGGTAGCAACTTTGGTTGCTAGCCAACCAGCAACTTCCAGGGGCACAACTTTAGTCATATAACTGAAGTTGATGGTCTAACTATGTCTAGAAAGAACTATATATTACTATTTTCATCCAAACGTGCAGCTTCCGTACCTTTAGAAGGAGGGGAGGGATGGGGGTCAGATAGTGGTGCAATGATTATTAAGATATAAGGACAACTGTCAATACATTTAGTTTTTTTTTAATAACATTTTGCTTTCCTGTAGGATTTATCACAACACTTCAACTCGTGCTTGAGTTTTTGGAGGGTTTTATTTAAGGCTCCTAAAGCCATTTTCTTTGTATATGAATTTGGTTACTACTTGCAAGGATTCCAAGGCCATACAGAATCATTAGCATATCCTGTTAAAGTTTAATCCCTCTCTAATTAACCCATCATCATTTCTCACCCCAATTTATTCTCTTGGTCCTAATTCTCTTTCTCCTATTTCTTCATCCTATATTGGTGGCTTAAGCTGTCAACATCTTCTCCTAACTAACACAATGCAAGCATCAAGTAGAAGAGAAATTATGTCATTGAAAGTTTTTGGCTACCAGTACTTGACAAAGCTGGTTTGGCTGCTCTTTCTATACGCCTTTTATTTAACCTCATTTGTCTACATATTATACTCTGAAAACACTTCAAACTATTAGAGGCTTCATATATGTAATTCAGCAAATGATAAACAGAACCTACCTTTATATTGCGCTTCCACTTTTCATGGCCCTTTATTAGGAAATGCACAGGTAGGAATGCTGCGAAGAATAGAATCCACCCAACTGCAAGGATTGCAACTCTACACCAATTACACAGAAGCTAATGAGATGAGGAAAGCTTAAAAGAAAATTTCTACAAAATGAGCATGAAGCATATAAAATTACACACTTATGATTGTGGTACTTCATGTTAACAGAGAATTCTCTCAAAAGAGCTTTGTAATCTCTAAAGGGAGACAACCAAACTCTACTTTGAAAATACAATGAGCTTTGTCATACAAGCACTTACCCTAGTAAATAACTAAGGTCAGAAAAAAAAATTTTAGCATACCTGCAATCATGCTTATTGGCTTTGATAGCCAATTAGTACAAGTTACAGTGGTTTTATCCAATCTAAAATTAGTTCACTAGTTGGAAGCTTCATAATGCTCATGATGAGTTATGGTTACGAGACCAACAATGATGGGAAAAAGAGAAATCAAAAGTTTACCTTTTCCATTAAAAGATAAGAAACATCATATGTAGGTAATGTGCCAACATCCTCCAGGCCTCACATTACCAACAACACCCCCTAAATCTTCTAATGACAGCAAATTATGGAATGATTCACTTTCAACTAACTGACATCAGTTGAAATGAAACTAGCAACCATTTGTCCTTTCCTTTTTGAGTTAAAAACTTGTTTTTGAATTTAATACCTGAAGTTAGGATCCTTCGTTTCTAAGGGCATTTGTAATGTTCTTCCATGTAGAATGACTGATCAATCTTTTATGACCGCTATCAATCCATCGTCTCCCTCCATGACTTAGTTCATAGGCAACCAACCATAGGCAAGAGAGGAACTGGTAATAAAAACTAAAAACTAGTTGGCAGCTAGTACGACCTACAATTTTAATCATAAATTTTAGAAAAATTTTGAGTGGCACCCCACTTATATTACCCATATTCGTAGTGCACCCCACATTGTTCCACATATACATAAGTCACCCCACTTCTAACAGAAAACGTCAAATAATAACGTTGGTGGCCTTTAAAACACTTTCTATGACCGTAATACCCTTCCCCCCTCTCGCTCGCAGCCCAGTATGCTGCTGTCGCCGCCGAGGACGCGACGATCAGCGCCAGGAACTTGTTCCTGTCGCCTTCCGGAGTCTCGCCAGTGACGTAGTACCGCCGGACGAGGAGCGCCGCCGAGACGAGCAGGAAGATGAAGAGGGTGGAGACGGAGAGGAGGGCCGAGAGGATCTCGAGCTCGGCGAAGAAGGCGACGGAGGCGGTCCCGACTAGCATGACGACGGTGGCGTTGACGGGGGTGCCGGTCGTCCCGTTCACGTAGGCGAGGAACGGCAGCGCCATGTGCGTGCGCGCGATGTGGGTGACGTATCGCGCCTGGCTGGTCGTGGACGCGAGCAGCGCCGTGGTCATCCCCTCGAGCGCGCCGAACGCGACGAGGTACTTGGCCCGGCCCATCCCGACGGCCTGGAACGCGACGGAGAAGGCAGCGTCGGGGTCGAGGTTGTAGTAGGGCTGCATGAGGCACAGGGTGAGGGCGAGGAGGCAGTAGACGGCGGTCACGGCGAGCATGGACCCGACGAGGCCCACGGGCACGTCCCTGCCGGGGTCCTCGGTCTCCTCCGCCAGCGTGGCGACGCCGTCGAAGCCGGTGTACGCGAAGAAGAGCACGACGGAGGCGCTGAAGACGCTGCGGACGCCGAAGGGCGCGAAGGGGGAGAGGTTCTCGCCGCGGGCGTTGGCGAGCCCCGCTACGATGATGAAGAGGATAACGAGGAGGTGGACGACGGTGGCGAGGCTGTTGAGGCGGGAGGTGCCCTTGACGCTGAGGACGGAGACGAGGCCGGTGAGGAGGACGGTGGCGGCCGCGATGGGGTCGAGGTGGCTGTAGTCGTCCCCGAGGAAAGGGACGTGGACGTGGACGCGGAGGTCGTCGGGGGAACGGTTGAGCAGGGTGGCGAAGTAGGAGGTCCAGGAGCGTGCCACCGCCGCGCAGCCGATGATGTAGTCGAGGAGGATGTTGCCCGCAGAGATGGGGGAGTGGTGGCTGATGGAGACGATGGTGATGGCAGCTGTGGCGGCGGAAAATTTTTGTTGTGTAAAATATTAGGGACTCATCAGCAAGGAAAGGGGGGAGGGGTATTACGGTCATGGAATATGTTTTAAAGGCCACCAACGTTATTATTTGACGTTTTCTGTTAGAAGTGGGGTGACTTATGTATATGTGGAACAATGTGGGGTGCACTACGAATATGGGTAATATAAGTGGGGTGCCACTCAAAATTTTTCTAAATTTTAAGCCTGTCAATGAACAGCAACCTACCAAAATTAGCTAAGGAAACCATATGGTAATTGGTTTAGAAAAGTTAATGGCCAATGAGGAAAATGTGTAATAAAGGGAGGAAAAACTATGTATATCAGAAAGCTACAAGATAGCATTTGCTTCTATCCAATTTAATGTTTTGTTTGATAGTGAATGCTGTAGAGAAGACGCCAAGACTTCATAAAGTCTAGGATGCTCCAATAGAAGAAAATCAATTATATGCAAGTCAAGATAAATAAAAGAAAATTGCCTCACCTCGAGGGAAAAAGAATCCCATATCTAACCACCACTCCTAAGCACCATAGAGGAAACAAATAGATATTCCAATTCCAAGGTTCTGGAGGATTCGATTTGAAACAACGAGTGAAAGAGTCCTAGAGCAAAAAAATAAAGCGTACAAGATAAGAACATGAAAATGGAAAACACAATATTGGCAAATTTAGGAGTACTTGCAGAGGGCGATCGAACTCCCACTAATATAAAAATGCACAACTGATTAATAAATACAAAAAATGCCATCCATTCAAAAGACATTAAAAGGGGAAAAAGGATGTAAAAACTGTATATACAAAAAAGGGTTCTTAATATCAATGTTGTGAATATGATAAAGAAGATATTATTCATCTGTTTAGTTATTCCACAGTCTCAATAACTAGCAAGCTATCACTTATTTTTTTTGGAAATGTCCTTGGCAGATTATGTAATTCTTTCCATAACCAAATTGTCAAAGAAGCACTTATTATATAGATGTTATTGGTCCATAAATATGAGTTAGCAGGTTAAATATAGACAATTTTGTACGGCACAGTCCTCATTTTTGCCTTACCTTTTTTCCCGTTTCTTTAATTATGCTGTAGAAAGTAATGGAGCTAACAAAATATATGAAGCAAAAACTATGTATCTCCTCAAAGGGGATATGATTGAAACTGAAGTAATCAAGAAGTCTATTTGTAAGAACCACTTGTAATCTCACTTGTTTATCCCATAAATACCTCTAAAGATTCAACTTTCAATTCAAAGCTTTACTTTCAGGATTCATAGAAGCAGCTAAGATTATACAACTTGTGACTAAATGTGAGGTTCCTTTACATGAATATGGCAGTATAATCAGGTTGTAAATGGGTCCAGAAGTCCAAGTAGAGCAACAAGGTTGTTATCAACATGACTTGGATCAGATGAAAAGGTGTCAAGAGAGTTCATTACGTTGGCTAATATCTATATGGTGGGATCCCGTAGTGAATTGTTCGTTTACACCAAATTAGTTCAGTTTTTCTACTATCTGTATCTTATTTCTAATTGTTTCACTCCCTAAGACAGAAAGAGCATGTGGTGGGAGCAGTATAGCTACTGCATATGATTACAGTAGTAGTGCAACCCACACCCACCCACCCACCCACCCACACCCCCACACCCCCCACACACACACCCCTACTGCATATGATTACAGTAGTAGCGCAACCCACACCCCACACCCAACCACCCACAACCCCCCCCCCCCCCCCCCAACACCCACCCACCCACCCCCCCAACACACACACCTCCTTCTGAATAGAAGGGGAAAAAAGCAAGAAACCTAAAATTTCAGAACAGGAATAGGAACCTCTCTAGAGTTCAAATCTGTGCTAAGTCCTACAGAAACACCTAGAGGCTAGAGGTCAAGGAACTGCCAAGAAAAGAGCAAAGCTCTATTATGAATAGAAGAGAGAAGGTGGTATGAAATTATATACCCGAGGAACTTCTTCTCATACTAAAAACCTATCCAACAATAAGAATGAGTCATGACAAAGTTCTGACTTCAACAAAAAGGTGTTAAACTACTATCAAGTATCAATACCTACCAGTAACAACATAGGACCAAATAAGATTCTTAAGGCGGGCTATTTTTTATTTTATTTCATTTTTGAACAACAAGTTTGAAAAAAGTAACAGACATCAACAACAAACATGACCACATCGATGCCCATTACTTGACAGTAAATTAAATCCTAATTATTGTATATTGTAATAAGAATATATAAAGTATAAACACCTCGAAGATTCATCTAGTTTTATGCTTCTTCACAGCACAATCAAATATCAATCTGGAAATCCAAAGCAACAGAGGGAAATGATTTAGACTCACATCTATGATGGCGCCAGCAGCTTCGGTTAGAGTAGGAGATATGTCAATCAAATCCCTCCTGCAATTAGATGACATAATTATCAATGCAAAAGTCACAATTATCAAGATTGGCTCGAGTTTGAGTTTGGCTGTTCAACTGAGATTACAGACTACCAAAAGTTAAAATAAGAAGAAAGAAAAACTTAAGCAAACCTAAATGAGAAAAGAACCGGGGACTTAGCCAAAGGAAGCTGAAACTTTGACATATGTGCAATAAAGTGGGTTTTTATATAACAATTCAAAGGGAAATTAATATCAATTATCAAAGAAATGAAGCTACATAGAAATTTTTGACTTATCCGTCAACAAAACTGGATTTTACAAGGTACCCAGATGAGAAAATGTTCTCAAATCAACAAAAAGGGGGAGGTTGACATAAATCTCCATAAAATTTATCACTACTTATAACAGGAAATGATAATAAAATTCTATGAAGAGAGAAATATTGAGCTTTCCATCAACAAAACAGGATTTTGCTCAGTACACAGACTAGAAACCGGGCTGAAACCACCTAAGAAAAGTGAAGACTGTCCATTTTTGAAATTTTATGTCACCAAAAATTAGATTTTGATCACAAGCCCTTCGATAAAATGACTAAAGAAGGTTCTACTAGCAAAGAAATTTTTAGCCTTCCATCAACAAAATAGGATTTTGCTCACAACCCAGACGGACTGAAATCACCCCCAAACAATGGAAGACATAAAAATCAGATTTTGATCACAACCCATTTCATAAAATGAGTATAATATTCTGAAGAAGGAAATTTTGAGTCCTCCGTCGACAAAATTGGATTTTGCTCACTACTCAGATGAGAGAATGGACTGAAATCGCAGAAAATATGGGGAGATTGGCATAAAAATTGGATTTTGATCACAACCCATTTGTTGAAATGACTATACAAATTGTAATGAGAAAGGAAAGGAACAAATTACAGGTGGAGCTTCTGGTGGTGGCGCGGCTGTAGGAAAGGAAAGGAACAAATTATATTTTGATCACAACCCCTTCGATAAAATGACTAAAGAAGGTTCTACTAGAAAAGAAATTTTGATTCTTCCATAAAAAAAAATAGGATTTTTGCTCACAGCCCAGATGAGAACGTGGACTGAAATCACCCCCAAACAATGGAAGATGACATAAAAAAAAAAATGGATTTTGACCACAACCCATTTCATAAAATGAGTATAATATTCTGAAGAAGGAAATTTTGAGTCCTCCGTCGACAAAATTGGATTTTGCTCACTGCTAAGATGAGAAAATGGACAGAAATCGCCGAAAATATGGGGAGATTGGCATACAAATTGGATTTTGATCACAACCCATTTGTTGAAATGACTATACAAATTGTACTGAGAAAGGAAAGGAACAAATTACAGGTGGAGCTTCTGGTGGTGGCGCGGCTGTAGAATGGAGTCCGAGGTCAGGTACTCCTCCAAATTTGGACGGTCCAGATCGATCGCCGCGGTCGAGGACTCCAGGCCAGCCATGGCTTCAGAGAGAGCGAGAGAGATGAAGAAGAGGAGGTGAATAAATGGTCGTTGTTGGCGTAATAAATGGTCGCTGCTGGATCGGTTGAGCGGACTCCAGAAACTAGGAGTGCCGTGTCAGTGCGTGGTGAAAAAATGCAAGCTTTTTTTCCAATTTTTTCCTTTTTTTTTTCAATTTTTCCTATAACATTGCATTAAAAACCTATCACTCCCATGTCTACTTATTATTTTCTTCTTATTTATTTTTTACTTTTTGTGATAATTATTTTTCAGGAATAATATTGAGATATGTTTGTATCCTAAATCATCTGTATAATCCTAGTCAGTGATCCAATTAAACATCAACTTGGGAGCGTTGTCACCACTGATCCCCTATGGTATCCTTAGATCTGTTAACAGGGGTTAAGGGGACATCACCCCCTTGTGGTTCCGTTGTCCGATTACCGGACGATGGTCGAGGGGGCAGCGTCCCTCGTGGAGGTTCGGGAGCAATAGTCCCCGAAACTTAATCAATTTTTCAGGTATAATACCCATATTCCGTTTTAAGAATATTTTAAGGATGTTGTCTGTAAATGAGTAATCCCTTCTATGATTTGACTGTAGCAAAATATACAATCTCCTTATCTTGTAGCATTATGTTTATGGCTAATTATATGGGCACAGCCAAAAGTGATCGGGACTATCCCATTTTTTTAATTTTTCTGGACTGTCCAGTTTCTAACAAGGACTGCCAGGATCTAACAAAGGCTGTCCACTTTTCTGGCAGTCCAGTCTGTAGACTGGACTGTCAAAAAAGTGGACAGTCCTAGGACTGCCACAATGGAATAGCCCCGATCACTTTTGGTTGTGTCGATATAATTAGCCTATGATTATTCATGCACGTGAAAATAGTTCAATTCAAATAGTTAGGGGATGAGCGTTAGGTTTTCTCCCTCAGTTTTTGTTTATTTTATTTTTTTTACTTATTAAGTATGCAAAAATAAATTTGTCACGGAAAAAATTATAAAATTGTTAAACGTCAAATGATGTCATGAAAACGCCGTTAGGTGATCCGCGTTTATGCTGATTTATTTTAAGAAAAAAAAATTAGCATAACTGCAGTCCTCTAGCGTCTTGTAAGTTGTTAATCTGTAGCCAACTTTCACAAACTTGATACCATACAACCAATTTCGTCGAAATTTGTACCCCTTAAGAAATTTTTTGCTTTTTTTTAAATTTTAGGGTTGGTGGAACCAATTTGGATTGCAATTATATTTTATCTGGAAGTAACTTTGTTTAGTGTTAAAACATATGACATTTTGGACAACGTCCTACAGGACAGATCATCTCGTTAGTAACTTACTTAAGGTACTGTTTGGGAAGGGTGGAAAATGGGAGGAAGAAAAAAGTTGAGGAAAAAGTGAGAGAAAAATTTTAAATGATGGTGTTTGGAAAGGAGGAGAGAAAATGGGGAAGGAAAATTTGAGAGGAAAAAGTAGGTGGGTCCCACCAAAAAATTTTACTCCCAAAAGTGGAAGGAAAATGGAGAGAGATGAGAGAAATTTGAGTGAATTTACCCCACCACCCCTCAAAAAGTTAATATTAAATCATCATTTGAGAATACCAAAGAGGAAATAGTAATTATACCTCTCTCTATAAACAAATAAAAAATTGTTTTTAAACTTTTCCTTCCCCTACTTTTTGTCCATCCAAACAAAGGAAGGAAAAATTAACTTTACTTTCATTTTCCTCTCCTCCATTTTCCTTCCCCTCAAATTTTCCTCTCCCTCCCCACAAATGTTCCCAAACACAGTGTAAGGGTGATAGGAAGTCTGTTGAAATGAGAAAAAGAGTTGCATTGGTTGTCACTGTTACCAGTTTGTTTTCAAAATATTTATAATAAAAAAAAGGCACGACTAAACGCACCCCAGCAGTTACTTAGCACACCCCAAGTAACTTAAGTTATAAATTACTTCAATGTTAAAAGACTAATATACCCTTCTCTCATTTTCACACCCCATCAGCCTTCCCAAACATACTTCTCTCATTTTCACACCCCACCATCCTCCTCCTCATTCTTCCTTCTTTCATCATCTTCTCCAACAAAACCCTAAAATCCTAGAAAAATCCTAAGTTGAGAAGCCATCATGGAGGAAGGTGGTCTATCTGAAAGACACAATGTACGTACTCTCTCCACCTTCTTGCTCGTTTTCAAGTATTAAAATTAGTATGAGAATCGTTCCAAACGAGAAATTCAAAAAAAATTTGCGATATGCACGACCTGTGTTCGTCGCGCATTTCATGTTCTGTTCGACTCCTAGTTGTCGAACATAAGAGTGATGTTCGACTAGGAGTTGTCGAACGTGTCTTGTATTGTTCGACCCTGTTAAGTCGAACGTTTTTCGACAAGTTCGACCTGTCACTGTCGAACAGAAGATACTTGTACGACCTGTAATGGTCGAGCACTGTATTTTTTGATTTTTTTTTTAAACTTAGTAAAGTGTTGTCACCCCCAGTTTTCAAATTAGGGATATTTTCGTCATTTTTCAAGTTTTATAATTTTTAGGAATTTTTATTTATTTTATGTGATTTTTTGGGATTTATTTGGTTTGGTTTGGATTTTATCCAATTCGGACCCAAATTGGAGACCCGGGTAGCCTGGACCCTAGCGGGACCCACATACTAGCTGGGCTTGGCCCACATGCCATCATAATTAGGCTAGAAATCATTAACCCAACTTCCATGGCTTAATTAGTCATTATAGAGGCTAATTTAGTTAGTTATGGTTAAACCGAACCAAACCGAAACAAACCGAACCCAACTTGAACCAAGTCTATTGGGTTGGAGGGTTATTGGATCCACCCAAAACCCAATAACCCCCCTACCATGGCCGGCCAGAAGAGAGCACCCCCCCTCTTTCTTCTCCATTAAGAAAACTCTCCCTCTCTCTCTCAAAATTCATTTCTTCTCTCAAGTTCTCCTTCCACCAAGAAAAATCCATTCTAGGTAAGCTTTTAATCCTTCATTTATTCTCTTTTGCCTTTAATTCCTTCACATTAATTGTACAGAAGAGAGTTCTCTACATTTTGCCCATAAATTTATTAGGTTTCCTAATAATCTAGGTTAAGGATTTATTTGGAGGTTTTTCCATTAGAGTAGTATATATATATATATATATATATATATATATATATTTGTCCTTTTTACTAGGGCTTAGGCGCGTGCGCCTAAGGAGGGGTTCGAACCCGGGCCTCCCGCCCGGGGACCCTCGTCGCTACCAACAGGCCACGACCCCGCGGACAAGTATATATATATATATATATATATATATATATATATATATATATATATATATATATATATATATATATATATATATATATATATATATATATATATATATATATGTAAGTATTTGTATATATGTATTTGTGTGTGTGTGTAGAGAAATGGTGGTGGTGGTGTTGTGTCATGGAGGTGGTGGTGAGAGTGTGAGTGAACTTGTGTGAGTGTGAGAGTGTGTGTGTCTATATGTATATATATATATATATATAAATGTGTGTATATGTATTTATATATATATATATATATATGTGTATGTGTGTTTATATATATATATATATATATATATATATATATATATATATATATATATATATATATATATATATATATATATGTGTGGTGTGTGTGTGTGTGTGTGTGTGTGTGTGTGTGTGTGTATAGCAGTAGCAATAGCAGCAGGTTGCAGCAGTAGCAGCAGCATGTGCAGTAGCAGCAGTAGCAGGATCAGCAGTAGCAGGAGCTGCTATGGCAGCTCCTCCCCCCCCCCCCATTTCACCCCTTTAAGCCCCCTATATACCCCCATTAACCCCTCCCCCCCCCCCCAATAGTAATATATATATATATATATATATATATATATATATATATATATATATATATATATATATATATATATATATATATATATATATATATATATATATATATATATATATATATATAGAAGTTGAGAGAAATCAGAAGAAGAAGAAGTTGGGAGAGGAAGAATTAGAGGAAGTTAGAAGTTGAGAAAAATTAGAAGTAAGGAAGAGAAGAGTAGGAAAGTAGAAGGAAAGAATAAGAGTAGGTTAGGAGGAGAAATAGATTAGGAAAAGAATGAGAAGAGGATTAGAAGAGAACATGAAAAGAGATTAGGAATTAGAAAGAGAAGGTAAGAAGAAGGAGAATTAGAATAGGAAGTGAAGAGAAGTGGAAAGATAGGAAATAAATATGGAGGAGAGCGAGTTAGAGGGTGAAACGGAGCCCGGAGTATCGGAACGCGATGAAACTTGGCGTAGACCAAGATTACGTGAATTAGATTTTGCGGGTAGGCTCCCGAGTTGAAATCGGGGTCGTAGGGCGCCGGTATCGCGCCGTATCAGTGCGTATCTTGAAATATTCAAGATTTTGGCAACGGGCCGTATCATGGACCGGATGTCCACGTTACCTAGGTATTTTGGTCGGTAATATATGTATAGGCTAGTATCATACTACCCTGGGGAGATCGGGTCAAAATATCAAGCGTAGGTAGGCTAACTAGATAATCGCCGAAGGTAGAATTTTGCCCCTTTTAAGGGTAAAATAGGTAATTGGCCTATAGCCAAGAAATGAGTATCGAAGTCCAAGATGGACTTGGATATGGGTTGTAGAGGTTGGTAATGGGTAGAAATAGCCGTCTAGACCTAGTCTTGACCCCGGTTGACCACAGTTGACTTTTTAGACCAAAAGTCAACTATGGGTCAATACTTTGCCCAATTTAGTCCCAAATTCCATTAGACTTGTGTAGTTGACCAAAAGTCAACTATTAGTCACCATTGACCTAGGATTGACCTAGGGTTGACCAGAGTTGACCAGTTGACCAAAAGTCAACTGTAAGTCAACCGTTGACTCAAATCGACCTAAATTAATTCCGTTTGACTTGCATTGACCCAGTTTGACCCAGTTAGACCTAATATGACTTAGTTTGACCCCGTACAACCTAGTTTGACGTGCCTTGACCTAGAATGACTTAATAGGGTCTAAATTGATTTGATTTTACTTCCTAAACATAGTATTGATACATCTTGTTCTCTATAGGTCCTCGAGATGCTGCATTTGCTCCGGTTGACGTACCATATCATATTTCAGGCGAGTACATTCTCTGACACTTTTCCAATTTACGATGATTGTTATAATTCATGTAATTAGTGTAGATATGCTTGTTCTCGACACATTGGTCACACGGATTGGTATTCATGGATCCCGACATGAGATATTATTCCTCGTTATCTTGGTATATCATGTGCAAGCCCCTTGTAGTTCTTGTGCAGTATATGGACACCAATTCTCGAGGAGACTTGCTCCCTTTTCGTGGAATCCCGTGTCGTAACGTGTCTTGCTTGGATCCACTCTACCAGTCGGGGACGGGGAGTACTAGTATAGATGTGTGGTCATTATCCACCTTGTTATTCTTGTAGACCTTGTGAGTGTTAATCATACACTCCACGTATGATTAACCAGGCCAGTAGACCTTGTGCAAGACCCAAGCCGGCCACATGTCGTAGCTAGTATTCACACACCTAGATGATGGTTTCTTAATTCTTGTACATGTCATGATCAGTTTACTTGCCTTGTTCTAGCTCTAGATTTACAGCTTACCTTGCCATGATATTCACATGTACATTCCATGATTTTCTTGTATATACTATTTATTTACAGTCTTATAGTTTTTATCATATCTTGTGAACTGCTGTTAGTAGATTGTACTCGTTCCATCCTGACAGGATATGTTGAAAATATTACAGATGCTGACGAGGGAGATTATTGTACCTACTACGGTCCGGATGACGTAGTGGACGTAGACTTGGAGACTTTGGTCCAGCAGGGCTTAGCTCCGCCTGACGAGACCTTACCACTTGCTTAGTTAGAGTAGGTCTTTTATACTGGACTTTGTCTCCAGCTACTTTTGAGACTGTTATTACTATGGATTGTATTAGAGACTTGGACTTGTATATATTCTTGTGTTGGACTTGACAGGTTATTATTTTATTATCGTCTTATTGTCTTTATCTTTCAGTCTTTACTTTGTTACCTTAGAGTCATGATTGAGTACTCATATATATTCATTGCTTGTCCTCCGTTCGGAGTTGACCATATTCTCGACAGGTTTTTGTTATATATATATAAACTGTTTAGAGTAGAAAAACCTACAGCGTTCCACACCGTTTTTACGGTGAGGGCTGGGCGTTGTCACGTGCACGTGCCCTTATAGCGGGTGCGGATCGTGACAAGTGTGGGTCTTTTTCTTTTCAGGATAGTTCTTCAAATGACACTGGAATGAACAATGAATTGAGCATTGTTAACTTTTCCATGTATGAACAAGTTGATTTTTCAGAAGAATTTCAGACGGAAGAGATATTTGATAATCGTGAATCGTTGTTGAGGTGGGCACAGACGGTAGGAAGACGTCATAATATGGTCGTTTTGGTTAAACGATCCGATAGCGGGGATGGAAGGCGGGCTCGGATAGTTTTGGGTTGTGAGCGCGGTGGTAAATATCGACCTTCCAAGTCTAAAGTTGCTGAAACAAATTCGGCGAACATTGCGAAGAATGCAAGACGGGAAAAGCTTACGGAGACGAAGAAATGTGACTGTCCATTTCAATTGAAAGGAGTTTGCAGCTCTCCCGCGGGCTTCAGCCGATAGTACGTTGCTGCTCCGGAATCGGAAGTAACCTCCCAATACATCCCACGTTAGGTTGTTGTAATGACCATTGTTTGTATTACGTATCTCGGTATACGTGTACGTATTTAGATCTGTATTGCATGTCTCCTTGGTTGGTTCGGCCCAACTTGACTTGGTTCGGCTTGGTTTGCATGGTTCGGTTTGCTAGATTTTGTGTGGACCAAACCACTCCCACCTACCACCACTTTCATTAAATATCCCACCTACCACCACCCTCTTCATTAAATATCCCACTAATATTTCTCTTTCTTCATTACTTCTTCTTCTCCACCATTACTTCTTCAACCACCAGGAAGAGAGAGAGAGAGAGGGAGAGCTTAGGCAAGTGCACCTTGCTTCATGGAGGAAGTCCATTTTTATTGTTCCATTGTCTTCCTCATGTGTTTCTAAACCACTTTAGTACTTGGCATTTTTCATTTCCATGGTTAATTTTTTGTAGATCTAGCTTTGTGGTATTTTCGATTCCAGGATTTTGATCCATCAAACTTGCATATTTTGCTAAGTTGATGATCCCATGATTGCAGAGAATTTCGTTTGGTCCAAATTAGACCTACGAAATTTTGCTGAGCCGCATGCACATGCTAAAAATGAGCCGCATGTAAGCGTGCAGGTTATATTTAATGCACATATTATTTTGGTATGCCAGCCGCATAGGCATTGAAGAAAGCATTAATGCATTCATTCTTGAATGCACATTTTTTCATGCATTTTTCTATAGCCGCATAGGCATTGGAGGAATGCATTTAATGCATTCATTCTTGACTGCATACTTTTCATGCATTTTCCTAAGCACATCCTGGGTGAGCCGCATAAGGCACCTGGGAATACAATTAAAGCATTCTTTATGAATGCATTTAGTGCATTTTTATGCATACACTTTTCTTGATGCATGTCCCAGGGTGAGCCGCATAAGGCACCTGGGAATACTATTAAAGCATTCTTTATGAATGCATTTTTATGCATTTCAATTAAAGCATTCAACTGAAGCATTCTTTAGTAAAATTCTTTAATGTATTATTTTTATGCATTTTTTTAAATGCATTTTTTTATTATTAATATTACACTGCTAATGCATTCCCTAACGAGCCGCATATGGCTTTGCCTTGCTATAGAGCCGCATATGCATGGCATTAAAGCCTTTGCAATTTTTTTTAAGGCATATGCATGCATTATAGTGACGCGTGGCCATAGTTAATATGCTGTATTAAATTATTTGCTTAAGCATGGCAGGCATTAAAAGATGCATGGCCACTAGCTAGCTAGCCGCATGAGCACACTTTTGTGCTCAGCCGCATAAGGCCATTCCGATGTTGGCCGTGTGGCTTTTTCTTTTGCTTGCAATCAGAAATTGCTTGCAGGGGAACAATACTGGACCGTATGAGCAATTGCTGGCCGCATGCAAATAGTGAGCCACATGTGGGAACGAAGTCAGCCGCATGCATACTAATGCATTATACTAGTGCGCGCAAGCATACATTTAATATATATTAATATATATATATTAATATAGTATATATTAATATAATGTATATTAGTATAATGTATTTGATGTATTAATGCATTATATTAATGTATTTAATGCATTATACTACATGTGTATATATTTCGCTCAGCCGTATGTGGCCGAGTGACTGCGGGCCGTATGGAAATTTTTCGAGCCGCATGAGTCTACCACAGCCCTTTGCCCTTTTAAATATTTAATTGCTAAATGTGTGCTTGTGCCAATTAATTATTCCCTGACACGATGGTGACCCGTTGTGGAGCACTTTTGACATGACATGATAGTGGCCCGATGCGGCGCACTCCTGACAGTGAACATGACATGACAAGATTGGATGGCCTGGACACCGTGGATGATGTGTTTGTACAATTGAACCGGTAATGTTTGCATCATGTCTAGGACAGGGATCCCTGAGTACCACGGTCAGGGGTACCTGCTGTAAATGGCTAAGGCTAATAATTAGAATAATTCAGTAGTCATGAGAGATTTTCCCAGCTACAGGCGATCCCGTTATCCCGGCCACCATTATGGGACTTGCAGCCTGCCGACGAGTAGGGCACAAGTCCAAACTCACTGATATATGGAAAAGAACGATGTACTGCTTGATGAACCCAAGTCGCCTGGATAACCTGGATTAGCTGCAGGGCTTGTGGCTGGAGGAACATCTCACTGCATTGTGGTGATAACCCTAGTCAGCTAATGTAGAAAGCCGTAGTCACTGATTGGCCGGGAGCGATTGTGTGGAGCGGTTTCAGTACTCGATTATTGCAAGCTTGATCGCATGATTGTCACTTTTAAAATAAAGATCAGGGGCTAACTTCTGTTCAGGCGAAGGGTTATAACCCCGATCTTTGTGTGGTTTAAGGGTTGTAACCTGGCACCCGGAGCAGTTCTACGTCCTCTCTTCGTTTATTGTATTATTGCACCCCACGTCATGCTTGTAATGTTTTACCTTATCAACAAGATTTGGAGACGGAGTTCTATTCAAGTGAAGGGTTACAACCCCGGTCCTTGTTTGGTTTAAGGGTTGTGACCCGGCTACTTGAATGGTTCCCTCGTACTCCACTATGACTGTTGTTATTCTTTATTACTAAGCTCTTTTGTGACTACTTTAATATATATTTTCTGATGTGCTGGTTTTAGTTGTTAAGTGAAGCCTCCTTTGTGGCACTTGCTCTTTCTGGGATCTGACCCAGCTGGTTTTGTGTGGCCAGATTTCGGAGCAGCTTCAGAGGATCTACCAACTTTCCAGTCCGATGGTGACCATCAGGCGTGACTAGGGCAACGAGTGGGTTTATTTTTGCTCTCCCACTCTATTGTAAAAATTTCATTTGAGGCGTTTAGCCGGCGAGCACCTGTTAGCTCGTATTGCATACCTTATATTGTCTGCCTACGGGCTGTAACATGATTGACAGATCCTAGGGTTGATCATGTATGACTAAACTCTTGCTAGTCCTCACATTTTGTAACGACTAGCTTCATGATCAGCTGGATATGTAATGTTTGGGACACCTTATTATTGTATATTTGGTGTTCTTACATCTTGTAACTTTACTTGCTTGCTTGAGATTGAGACATTTAGGCTTATTATTGACCATAGGAGACTGATGGATTGTAGTTAAACCCTTATGTATCTAGACAGGCGTGACCGTATAGTGGGGTGGATTCTATTTTATTATACGTAGCTGGCTATGTATGCCCTCGCTCTCCAGTATTCTGGATCTGGGGCGTTACATGGTTTAAGTGGTGGCCCATGCAGGTCTTGTAAATCAAGATATGTGAGGGTTTACCGAATAGATGTCTCAATCAGCACTCGTCCTTGATCTCTGCTCGACTTTTCTAATCCCTAAGATTCTCGACCTAATCACATGCTTGTATCGTTGATCTGTCTTGGTCCTTCCTTATTGTTCCCTCTGTCGTCTTCTTCAGCGGCATTGTTCCTGGACCTGCCAATCAGGAGTGCGCCGCACCTCCCGTGGACCAACAACAACCAGAAGACCAGGCCCAGCACTCAGGAGCAGCCTCCCGGGCCATGCCTTCCGGAGATCCAGAACCCCCGGTGCAGTAAGCCCAGCCCGCGAGGCAGGATGATGGAGCCTTAGTTGGACTCATCAGGGAGTTGCTTGCATCTCAGGACCGTCGAGGAGATGCCTTGCATCAGGCAGTGGCAGATACTCTGGAAAGAGGTAGACATTATGGGAGCAGTGCCGCGAATAGTTTCAAGCGCCTGAACCCTCCATTCTTCGATGGCAGCGAAGATGCTATCGCTGCTGATGCGTGGCTTCAGGACACAGAGGTGATATTGGAAGCAGCGAAGACCCCAGAAGACGAAAAGGTGGCCGCGGTGCGCCTACAGTTATTAGATCTAGCCCGCAGCTGGTGGGCGGCGCAGGCCGTTGGACTAGCGGCGCCTATTGCTTGGGCAGTATTCCGAGAGAGGTTCCGGACCAAGTACTTCGATGCGGTGGCTCGGTACGATCTTCAGACCAAGTTCACCAATTTGAAGCAGATGGACAGGATGGTCGATGGGTATGCGGCCGAGTTTTCCAGGCTTAGTCGGTTTGCTCCCACCTTGGTGGCGACCGAGTTCGATAGAGCCCAGCGATTTCAGCAGGGACTCCACCTAGAGATTTTACTGGCGGTGGAGCAGTTTGATCATCAGACTTTTGATGCGGTATTGAGGGCAGTTAGGAGGCATGAGTATACCTCCCAGAGGATTGTGGACAGGACCGGAGGTCGAAAGTGATCTCACGGCCAGATGAATCAGTCGTCAGCCCCAGCCCCAGCAGCTTCAGTTACGTCGGTTCAGCATTCAACACCGACGCACCCTCAGCAGCAGAAGCAGAAGCAGTCTTCCCCCATGGGCTGCTCTTATTGTGGGAAGCCCAGACATGTTGTTTCAGAGTGTCGCATGGCTCGAGGATTGTGTTTGCTTTGTGGAGCACCGAACCACAAGGTAGGGACCTGCCCGTTCAGGACTGACTCATCACCAGCCAGGACCAGCTCATCGGTTAGGGGACCAGCCCCAGTACCAGTCTAGCAGCAGTTTCTATCCCCGAGGCCGTTGCCGACGCAGACCTAAGCTTTTCATCAGCAAAGGCCTCAGCAGTTTACCCAGGTGCAAGTTCAGAATAGGCAGCGAGGATTCCAGCAGAGAGGGCCGGCACCCAGAGGACATGGTCAAGTGTTGGCTTTAACCAGGGAGAAGAAGGAGTGGCACCAGGTGAGGTAGTGGCAGGTACTATTCTCGTCAACACTTTTCCAGCTTCAGTGTTATTTGACTCTGGTGCATCGCATTCATTTATGTCTGCACGATTTGCGACACGGATAGGGCTGGAGCCCGAGTCACTATCAGTAAGGCTCAATATACTTACTGGTAATGGTCTTGTGGGAGTATATGGAGTGTTTTCCTCGTGTCGAATTGTGGTTAGCGGTAGAGAGTTTCCCGCTAGGCTGATAGAATTCCGATGGCCGATTATGATGTGGTCTTAGGGATGGATTGGTTGAGAGACCAGTATGCTAGGATAGACTGCCATATTGGCAGAGTTGTTTTTAGCATTCCAGGCAAGCCAGAGTTTTCCTTTTCTCGAGGCGAAGTGGAACCTTCTCCCCCAGTATTGCAGATGGTCGTAGCAGCAGTGCAGTTACCCCGGATAGTCGAGGAATTTTTAGATGTTTTCCCGGAAGAGCTTCCAGAGATGCCGCCAGAACGGGAGATCGAGTTTACTATCGACTTGATTTTCGGGACAGCGCCAGTGTCTGAGAGAGTCTACAGGATGGCACCGTCAGAATTGGAGATATTGTACAAGATGATTGAAGAACTCCGGACCAAGGGATTCATTCGTGCACGTGGATCGCCTTGGGTAGCCCCAATACTTCTTGTAAAAAAGAAGGATGGTACGTCCAGATTATGCGTTGACTATCGTACCTTGAACTCAGTGACAATCAAGAACATATATTCTCTCCCCAGGATAGATGACTTGTTTGATCAACTCAGAGGAGCGGCAGTATTCTCGAAGATTGATTTGCGGTCAGGATACCACCAGATCAGAGTCAGAGAGCAGGACATCCCGAAGACAGCCTTCAGATCCAGATATGGGTATTGGGAGTTCCTTGTTATGCCCTTTGGAGCGACCAATGCGCCGGCTGTATTCATGGACCTCATGAATCGTATCTTCATGCCTTATTTGGATCAGTTCGTGATCGTGTTCATAGACGATATCCCGGTCTACAGCAAGAGTGAAGCAGAGCATGAGCAGCATCTCAGAGTTGTCCTCCAGATTCTTCGAGAGCACCAGTTGTATGCCAAGTTTAGTAAATGCGAGTTCTGGCTCGATCGCATTTCATACTTGGGTCATATCATCACCAGGGGCAAAGTGGAAGTGGATCTCCAGAAGATAGTTGTTTGCCATTAAAATTGTTTGATTGAAAACTTTAATACAAACAGAACAGTGTTACAATATAGGACTTAGATGTAGTCCTAGGAGTACACTTTTGTTTAAGCTGGGTCCTTAGTGCCAATGGAGCGAGTGGTAATGCGTTGACTCCGTTGACCGGCTGACGACGGTTATCGGTTCTCTGAAGGCGTAGATTGCTCTGGGTGCTGGAGCTTGCTGAGAGGAGGAAGACGTTGAGTGTCTGTATCTGCCTCTCTGATGATTCCTTGTATGTTCGTTGTGGATTCTCTGTGTGTGTGTGTGTGTGTGAAGGAGAAGATCCCTCTATTTATAGTTTTGCAGGCTGGCTGCTCATACGCGCATGTAGGATGCGCCGGTGTGTGGGGACGCCACGTGGAGGTTGCTGATGGAGGCGCGTAGATGATGCGCCCTGATTGAGGGGGAGAACTCTTCATACTGCTGTTGTGAGCTGGCACGTAGCAGAGGAGAAGATCTTTCTGTTGCTGAAATCTTGGACGAGTTGAGTCAAAGGACACGTGTCATCGACCCATGGCTCGAAGATCTCGGATTTGGGGAGGAGTGATCTGGTGAGCTGCGCCTTGGATCTGGGCGCAGGAGGAGGCTGCGGTTCATAACCTTTAGGAGTTACAAATTATTTAGGGCGTATGGCTTTTGGGGCGCATGCAGGTGACCTTCCTTCTGTCTTTCGGGATCAGAGATCAGTCTGGGGCGCATGGCTTTTGAGGCGCATGCAAAGCTTCAACTGGAGACTCTCCTTCTGTCTTTCGGGATCAGTGAAGAGTCTGAGGCGCATGGCTTTTGAGGCGCATGCTGGTTTGGACGCATGGCCGTAGAGGCGCATGGCGATTTGGACGCATGGCCATAGAGGCGCATGCGGATGGCCACGTGGCAGTAGCCGTCGGAATAGAGTCATGATGATGCTGACGTTGCCGACGCTTCGTTCTCTGAAAAAGCTGTCACTGTTCAGACTTTGGGAAGCATGCTGCCAACTCTGGTGTCAGTTCAGCATTTAATGTTTGTGATGTTCGATGGACAGCTGAGTGGGCACATTGGTTGGTGTCCCACTCGGCATGGAGATGTGAGGGAGGGCGCATCCTCTGTGATGCGCCGGGTACTGTAGGGCGCGTCTGTGTGATGCGCCTGATGCTGGAGGACGCGTTCGTGTGATGCGCTGTTTAGCTGGCGCATCCGATATGTCCATTAATGACGCGGCTGTCTCGCTCCTCGAGTGCTATAAATAGCCATTTGGCTGAATTCGAGGCATCCCGTTCATCCATTTAATACAAATTCATTGCACAGAATTCGGAGAGTCATCCACTTGGTGCATGGGTTTGATTTGCCCGGCCTATAAATAGTGGCATGGAGAGAATGTTTGCTCCTCATTCTCTCACGTACTTCCAACATGAACTTGGATATGTGGGTGCATTCTGTTGACGAAGTGCTCCCGAGAGATGAAGATGAGACGTCGTGTTGTCTTCGATGCACTTGAAGGTGACTGTTACATCCAAAAGACGGAGTCGAGGGCTTCTGAGGCAGGCGGAAGGTGCCTGTTGCATCCAAAGATAGGGATGTTCGGGCCTCGTCTCCGTTGTTCCGGAAGAACCGTAGATCGGAATGTGATGCTAGGCTCTCTCTTCCTTCAAAGTGGGTGCCGCCCACTTTGATTGTGTTGAAAGCTCCTTGTGCCATGATTTTGATCACGGTCTTCCTTGGTCTTTGGAGGCTCTTTCGAAGCCTCCCCTGGCCACAGCATTTGCGGTGCTTCTTTCCTTGGTTCCAGCCAGAGGGTTAAATGCTTTGCTTGGCGAAGCACTTATCAGGCGAGCCTGGCTGGAAGAGTGGCACATAACTGGGCTCTGCTCGGCCAGGTGAGCCTGGTTGGAAGAGTTGCACATCACTGAGCTGCTGAAGGGATGCACATAACTGAGCTGCTGGAGAGATGCACATCACTGAGCTGCTGAAGAGATGGTAGGATGCGCCTGGCTGGAGGCGCATGACATCTGCTGCGCCTGGCTGACAGCGCATGGTGACTGCTGCGCCTATCGGAAGGCGCATGGTGGTTGCTGTGCCTATCTGGAAGGCGCATGGTGGCTGTTGGCTGTAGATCTAGGATCCTTCCTTTGTAGAAATTCTCCTTTGTACAATCTTTTCTAGACATGTAATAGATTTTTACATATATAAATAAAAAGTCCTTCTTCGAATGTTTATGGCTTATTCGATTAGCTGTCTGAGTTCTGGCGCATATAATGCCTGGCGCATGGGCTTTCTGGTTGTGAAATTCTATGCTTCTACAAGACCCCCTTTAAAGTTTTCAAAACTTTTGAATAAGTTTTGGAATACTTTGAATAAGAAGCATGGAGGTCAGGGCGCATGATTTTTGGGCGCATGCTTGTTCGGGCGCATGCTCCTTTCAGTTGATGATGATGACGCCTTGGTAACCCAAAAGATTGATGATGATCTTTTGGTTGTATTTGTTGTCATCTTCTCACGGAACCCGAAGCGACGGCTGAGATTACACGTCATCGGTTCACGCGTACGACCAAGCCCTATAAATAGGTAAGGGTTAGAGAGAGAATTCATCTGCTGTGCCTTTGCTTTCTTTAGAGTTTTTTCTTCAAAACCCTAACTTTTTCTTCTCTGAGAGGATGGCTCCCAAGACTCCTCGCGGTGGTGCCGGCAAGGGGAAGGAGAAAGCGAAGGAGTTCGTTGGTGAGGATGCACCTATCACCCCTGCAACTCCAGCCGACGTTCGTCCTGAGGGTGACGGGTGGGTTCATCTCCTTCACATAGCTTTTGGGCCAGACTGTGCCCTAACTCAGATTTGCTGACGCGTATGGACTTTTGTCCTGATGATACGCCGAGGTTCTACCCCGCCGACGTGCATAGGTTTACACCCTTTGTCATGCACCGAGGTTTAATGGCTGAACGCGCATGGGTTTCGTACCCTAATGATGTGCCGAAGCCTTCGCTGACGCGCATGAGCTCACGCTCTGAATGCGCCGAAGCTCTAATACTGACGCGCATGGGCTTACGCCCTGATGATGTGCCGAAGCAAGTTGACGCGCATGGGCTTACGCCCTGATGATGCGCCGAAGCTCTGATGCTAGCGCGCATGGGCTTACGCCCTGATGATGCGTCGAAGCTATTTGACATTTTTCTTTTTGCCTGACTTCCTTCTTTGTTGTATCAGTGTCGATGACGATCCCTTTGTTGAATGAGGTCCTTCTGGACGCTTCTCTTTGTCAGATGGGAGTTGATTTTGACGAGGCGGTGATCAATCCTGCTAAGGATGCTATCTTACAGGACCAACCTCGTGAGAGAATGCTACAAATTCAGACCCAGTTGCCTCTTTTCCTCCAGAGTATGATGGAGAGTGGTAAACTGAAGTCTGCTGAATTCGAAAGTGTAACTTTCTTAAAACCTGCCTTTCTGTTTGGCGACCGACTAGTCTCTTCCGAAGCGAAGATACTGAGGATTAGAGAAGACTGGTTCTTTTCTGCCAAAGGCATGGTTTGTACATGCGGCAGGTTGACCGCCAGTTGCCGCTGACGGCTTTTTATCGTCTAGCTTCGAAGAGAGGATGGGTTGGGAACTTACTCCCTCTCAAGGAGGGGCCTTGGGAGGTACCCTCTCAATTGACGCCTCCTCGAACCACCGAGATACTTTGACCGCTTCACGAGTCGGTTCTTCTTTCAGTTACCGAGCCTTGCGTCCTGGGAGCATCTACAGTGAGGTCCCAAACGACACGTTTCCCTTCAGTACCCCGATCTTTGCAAATCGGATGCTGACATCAAAGGTGATGTATCCGACAGGTAGCTTCAGAGTCGAAGGCTGGTGTCACTACATCCCAAAGTGGGACGAGTTGACCACTTGGGTGCCTTTAAGGTTCGAGGTTGAGCTTAAAGAGATCGGGCTGACAGCCGCCATTCGGCGCCACGCAGGCAGGCGTGGACCTCAATAAGCCTATGTTCCTTGCGGCTCTTGGAGCTTTTCAATGCCCAGACTGGTAGCTTCTTTACTCCGGTGGGGGAGTTGGGATTAGCCCTTCATGAGATGTACGAAGTGTCCAAGCTTCCTTAGGGCTCGGAACCGTACGAGGAATATTTTCCATCAAATGAAGAGATCCAAGTTCTGGAGGATAAGGATCCGGAGATGATGGCTATTTTCAAAGAGGTGACAAGCCATCATTATCTGATGCACCGGAGGGACAAGGGCAAGACCCAGCCTCATGTGACTGCTTGGAGGGACTACGTCTTCAGGCAGGACTTGACGGATCCTTCGAGGATTCGGTTTGCGACTCCGCAGGGATTGAAGCCCGCGGAAGTGAGTTCTGAAATAAGCCGGCTGGACGAAAGGACCCCACACTCTAATGAGGGCGGCAAGGCTACGTACAGCTGTTTCTGGCACTGCGGGCACCGGATGTCATCCAAGGCAGTGTTGACATCCTACTTGATGATATGGCTCCGGGATTGCGTATTTGCAGGTGGATCCGGTGCCGTCGAGAGGGTACATCGGAATCTCATTTTGCCTGCGGTGAAGTTGGCCTGTGGACGACCTTTGGCTCTCCTCCCCGCGATGGTGTGCAACCTGTTGCGCGGTTTGAGGTCCTTTGCCGATGATGTGATCCACGAGAGAGGAAATAATGATAACTTTCCCCGGGCCGAGCTGCCTTTCCATTATCTTATGGGGTGGCTGATCTTGCATCATCCGAACGTGATGAGTCCCGGTCCGGAGGAGGACCATGTCGAAGGAGATGCCTTCATTCGCCGCTTCTATAAGAGGAAGTGGTCTTACACTGGCGTCCCCGTTTGCAGGAGAGTCTTGTCCTACCTTCAGGGGTGGGAGATTGTCAAGGTTGCCCCGATCTTCAAAGATTTCGAGGCCGACGAAGATTTAGTTGACTCTGGCGAAGATGCGGTCACTTTGCCGAAATGGAGTTTTCGTTGGTTGCAGAGTATCCGGCCTTCTCACCTGGTCTATCGCAACCAAAATAGGTGTTATCTGGAGCCTTATCTGCCAAGCCGATTTGCTCGTCAGTTTGGCTATACCCAGTTAATGTTGCGGAATCCCAGTAGTAGTTTAGGCTTCATCGGAAGTTTGCTGGATGGAGCCCGGGGCTGGCAATATTATAACGCTGGATGACTAGCGTTAAGTTCACCACGCCAGTTCGCAATCCTCGGCCGCCGATCCTATATCCGGCCGCCAAGCTGTATTGCACTATGACTGCTATGTCTCCTGGTTATGACAGGGAGACTAGTTTCATTATTGGGACCCAGCTGGAGGCGACAGCGAATATGTTGATGGCAGCCCGATCATATCGTCCACCAGAGTTGGCGGGGTATCGGGCTGCTGCTGCAGTACCAGTGGGAGATCCGTCTGTCGGGAAAAGGCGTGCTGACACAGAAGCTGGTTCTGCTGTACCGAAAAGGTCGAGAAAGGTGCCGACCCCGAAGGTTACGGAAGTGCCACTTATAATGCCAGCAGGATCAATCCCTGCTGAGGTAAGGAATATTTCGTAATTCTAATTCTTTTCGTCATTGTGGCGACTTATGCTCTTCTTCTTGTAGGGATTGAAGAAGAAGTCCCGTGTTTCAAATCGGGCGCTAGTAAACCGAAGGAGGTGGCAGGCTATTCTGATGAGCGCATTCCACCGATGCTAATGTCTCCCGTGGAGGAAGGTCCCGAAGATGTTCCTGCGGAGGTTTTAATATCTCCTGACTTCGAGGTCGCAACAACTTCTGGGAGAGCACCGTCTGCCGTGGAGGCCTTGGATGCTGAGGGTCCTGCGGACTCAAGGCATCCTGATGATGAAGTGGACTAGAGTTCGTCGCCTTCCGATGACGTTCCTCCGGTCTTGCAAGAATCTGCTGCGGGGACAACAGATATGGTCGAGACAGAGGAGAGGGTTGAATCCCCTCTTTATCATGATGAGGGGAGGTCGGCTGCATTATTGCCGAGTCCTACCCCGACTTCAACCGTGGAAGTTGAGGCAGCTACCACTCAGGAGGTAGCGACAGATTCTGTCCCTGCTGAGGGACTCGATGATGAGACCTGTCTGCCAGTCAAGATCGCTGCGATGGGTCAAGAGACAAGTGACAATCTCCCTATTCTGCCAAGGGAGGTGCCAACCGTTGATAGGATATTGTGGGTAGAAGAGGTGGCTGTTGACGTCGGAGGTTCTTCCGGGCTTGAGAAGGATAAGGGTGTAGAACCCTCTGTAGCTCCTTCTACTTGGGGGACCATCTCGACGCCTGTGCCGGCTCTTTCTGTTGCTTCGGCTCCTCGGGCTAGAAGTCCAGCCTCTGTTGATGAAGAGCCCATTGATGCCGAGGTTCAAGCCTCGCTGGTTGAGGTTAGCGGATCTTCTTCCGATCCGCAAACTGCAGTAGCTCCTCCAACTCCTGCCATAACACCGCAGGTCCTGGCGGATGCAGATGAGTATGTGAAATTCCTCGTCGAGGGGGTGTACAAAATGTTGCAGAAGGGTGTATCTGCTGTGATGGATGCCAATGGAAGTTTTGCGACGGCAAAAGCTCTGGCAATGCCCTGCATCGAGCTGATTCGTATTCATCAAGGCCACGACCATATGGCCAAAATTCTGGAGGCTTCAGTGATTGAACTGGATGAGCGGCTCGCGGAACTTCAACGCATCCAGCAAAACGACCTCTCTGTCCTGATAGATGCGGAGAAGGGGAAGCTGATTGCCGAGATCGAGTCTTCATACCAGGCCACCGTGGGCGTTTGGGAGCGCAAGGTGGCTGAAACCGAGGCTGCGGTAGAGCAGTTGTCTCAGTCCATGAAGACGACGGTGGAGACTCGAGCTGCATTGGAAGCTAATATCGCGGATATCGATACCCAGATGCGCCGCCTTGAAGACCAACGGGCCCGACTCCAGTTAGAGGTCGAGCGTGTCCGGGCTGAACATGCAGCATTCAAGCGACTTTCACTCAGCGGACTCTTGCCTTGGCGCAACAACGACAACAGCTTGATGAGAAGCATGCAAGTGATACTTCCGCTGGGTCCGTTGAATTGCTGCGCCAGGAAGAAAAGCGACGAGTCCTGGCGACGGTGGAGGCCCGCGCAGTCGACTAAAAGCTTCGAGTCAGGGAGCTCTCAGCCCATCCTGGGGAGATTCAGGGACCATAGCTTTTTTTCCCTTTTTTTTGTGTTCTTTTGCAACCCTAGCTGGGGGATGATGTAGCTTCTTGTACTCCTTTTTTTTTGAAGAATAAAGAAGTCTACAACTTTTTTTGTGATGTGTTCATCTTTTGTTGTCATGAACTTGATGATTTGTGTGGACCTATTATCTTTTGCGCACCTTGGTTTTCAGGTACAGATAATAAGTTTGAAGGAACCATTATGTTTGCTCAGAGGTAATATGGACATGGCAATCATTGGGTTCGAAATGATAGAATCTCCCTACTCAGAGGTATTATGGACGTGGTAGGAATGATCTTGGGGGATACGCTGAACAACTCAGAGGTTATATGGACGTAGAAGTTCTGCGATAAATGTACAATAACGCAGGGGTTGTTTGTACAAGATGTTTACTCAGAGGTAATGTGGACGTGGTAAACATGAAGGGTAGCGTAGGCTTACGAAGTGTAAGATTCTGCTTTGTAGGGTATAGAGAGATAACTCAGAGGTAATATGGACGTGGTTATCTTTCTACTGGAAGATGCCACGGAACAGCTGGGTTCCGGAGGCGTATGAGGGGAAGTACATGTCTGGAGGATGTCAAGAATAGTACTTCTTTAGGAACTTGCCGTTGATGGGCATCATGAACAAGTTCCCATTGGGTTTGGCGAGGCGGTAAGCACCGTTTGAGTATACCGTCTCTATGATGAAAGGTCCTTCCCACTTGGGCTCGAACTTTCCTGGTGTCTTGTGGGTCAACACCATAGGTCTTCTGACTACTAAAACCAGGTCGCCAACTTGGAAAGTCCTCTGTTTGACCTTCTTGTTGAAAGCCTGTGATATACGGGCTTGGTAGAGCTCGATGCGTTGTTGAGCTAGGAGACGCTTTTCGTCAAGTGCCTCCAGTTCCCGCAGACGACGATGTTGATTATCCTCTTCTGTGAGTTTGTTTGTGATTGCTACGCGGAGCGAAGGTATCTGTATCTCGAGAGGCAGTACTGCTTCGCTCCCGTAGACTAGGAAGAATGGAGTGTTGCCTGTTGGGGTCCGTACCGTTGTGCGGTAGGCCCAAAGGCATTCGCCATGCTTTTCGTCCCAGTCGCGTTTGTTGGATGATACGACCTTTTTGAGCAGCCTAACGATAGTTTTGTTGAATGCCTCAGCCAATCCGTTTGCTGCCGGATTGTAGGCGGTTGAGGCCACGTTCTGAATGCGATTCTTGTCACAGAACCTGCTGAAAATGTGGCTGATAAACTGACGACCATTGTCATGGATGATTCGCCGGGGTACTCCAAAATGGTAAATGACATGGTATTTGATAAAGCTGACCACCCTGGAGCTTTTTACTTCTGCTAGTGGAACTGCTTCCGCCCATTTGGAGAAGTAGTCGGTGATGGCCAGGATGAAACGGTGTCCTCTCGATGAAGGAGGGGTGATTGGCCCTACAATGTCCATGCCCCAGGCTTCGAAGGGCCAGGAGACGACTGTAGGATGTAGCGGCTCCGATGGTGTATGTATGAAGTCTGCATGAAGTTGGCACGCGTGGCACTTCTTGGCATATTCGACAGCATCGGCAACCATGGTTGGCCAGTAGTAGCTCATACGTCGCAGTCGATCTTGCAACTTAGGACCGGGTTGATGAGCTCCACAAGTTCCGTTATGAGCTTCTTGAAGAGCTTCGGCTGCTTCTTCGTTGGACAGGCATCGAAGGAGGAGCCCATCGAAGGAGCGTCGGTACAGCGTTTTGGTAGCTGTATCGTAGTAGAATCGAAGAGAGCGTCTCCTGACTGAGACGGCTTCCTTCGTGTCCTCTGGAAGGATTCCGTAGACAGCAAAGTTGATGAACGGGAACCTCCAGTCTCGGACATTAACACCAGTATTTGTCGGCATGGCGTGAGCCACCTGCAAGCATAGGTTATTTCTGGGACAAATCAGATCTCGTCCTGTTACCGTGATATAGTGTTGAGTCCCAAAGGGCGCTGCTAATGAGGCTGCGAGGCCAGCCAGAGCATCGGCCTCCAAGTTTTGTAAACGGGGGACATGTTCAATGAAGAACCCGGTGAAGGTTGAAATGATGTTCAACGCGACTTCATGATAAGGAATTAAATCTTCATGGCGAACTTCGTATTGTTCCCGAACCTGGTTTACGACGAGTTTTGAGTCGCCGTAAGCTTCCAGATGGTCGACCCCCAGCTGTTGTGCAAGCTGGAGTTCCATGACGAGTGCGTTGTACTCGGCAACATTGTTGGAGCACGGCTTCGAAAGAGAGTACGCACGCTGGATGACCTGCTGATCGGGGGAGACTAAGACTACCCCCACTCCTGCGATGATTTGGCCTTTGGGGCCTGTTCTCGAAGCGCCGTCGAAGAACATCCGCCAAACGGAGCTTCTTTCGGTGACGTTGGATTCTTGGACCTCATCCGGGATATCTTCATAGAGTTTTAAGGATTCTGGGATGGGGTGTGCAGCTAAAAAGTCAGCCAGAGCTTGACCCTTAACAGCTTTTTGGGGCACAAACACCATGTTGTACGGTGTTAGCAAGATCGCCCATGTAGCCAGCCGGGAGTTCAATGATCCTGGCTTCGTCATGAGGACTCTGAGCGGATTGACTCGGGAAATGACATGAATTGTCTGACCCGAGACATAATGACGAGTCTTCTGGATGGCAAACACCAAAGCCAAGCACTCCTTTTCGACGGGGTTGTACCGGTGTTCGGCCCCGATGAGTGTTCGACTGAGGTAGTAGATTGCTTGCTCGTAGCCTGTATCGCTGTTTTGAGCGAGTAGAGCGCCAAGAGAATGATCCATGGCACGGACGTAGAGGAGAAATGGTTTGCCGGTGACTGGCACCACCAGGACTGGTAGGCTCGTCAAGTAGGCTTTGATGTCGTCGAAAGCCTTCTGGCACTCCTCTGTCCAGACATAAGAGACTCCCTTCTTCATGAGCTGAGTGAAGGGTTGACATTTACCAGAAAGGTTTGCTATGAACCTCCGGATATATGCTAGACGTCCCTGTAACCCTCGAAGTTCTCGAAGGTTCTTCGGAGGGTCCATGTTGAGGATGGCTTTGGTCTTCTCAGGATCAACATGAATGCCTTTCGCTGTGATGACGAAGCCCAAGAATTTGCCGCTAGAAACCCCCAGAAAGGATTTAGCGGGGTTCATTTTGAGTTGATGCGCCCGCATGAGATCGAAGACCGTCTTCAGGTCCTGTAGGTGATCTCTTTTGAGGCGGCTCTTGACTGCGATGTCGTCAACATAGCATTCGACTGTCTTACAAAGATGTTGACGGAAGATGGTGCTCATAGCTCGCTGGTATGTCGTACCGACGTTCTTCAAGCCGAAGGGCATTACTGTGTAGCAGAAAACACCCTTTGGAGTCCTGAATGACGTATGTTTTACGTCATCGGGGAACATCTTGATTTGATTGTAGCCTGAATACCCGTCTATGAAGGACATGCGCTCAAAGCCACATGTGTTGTCGATCATCACATCAGTGATTGGAAGCGGAAATTCGTCCTTCGGGCAAGCAGAGTTGAGATCCCTGAAGTCGATACAGACTCGTATCTTCCCGTTCTTCTTGGTGACATGAACGATGTTGGCTACCCAATCCGGGTGTTGTTCTTCACGGATGAACCCGCTGGTCAAGAGTTTGTCTACCTCCTGATCGATGGCATTCATGATGTCCGGACGGAAGCGTCGCTGCTGTTGTTTGATAGGTTTGGCATCAGGTAAGATGTTCAACCTATGCATTGCGATCTGTGGATCGAGTCCCGGCATGTCTTCATAGCTCCAGGCGAAGACGTCGATATACTCTTTAGCCAGTTGGATTAAAGATTCTTGATCTTCTCCTTCTAGGCTTTTACTGATGAAGATGGGTTTGGAAGAAGACCCATCTCCGAGGTCGATCTGCTCGACTTCGTCTTCGGTGGGAGGTTTACGAAGCTCAAAACGAGATTCCCATTGTTCCCCTAGGCGTTGGGCCCAGGGTTCTTCTTTGAAGGGTTTTGGCGCTTGGTCTTCGCCTTCACCTTTTTGAGGTTGTGCTGACGTCATGTTAGCTGACAGCACTTTCCTGAAGACTGATCCGATACTGGTATCGGAATCCCAATTCGATGCTTCGGACGAATGGGAATGTTCTATGTCTTCTGCATCTGAACTCTCTGGGGTTGATGGCGGCGTGACATAGCCTAACCCTCGTCCAGTCCGATTATAACAATCCTGTGGCTTTCCATTGGGCATCGAAAGCCGGACAGGGAGATGTCGACCCTTGCCGTAGTTTAAGCCTTTGTTGCTTTTCAGGTCGTAGCCCATCTTTTGGATGATGTGCTTAGCCGCATCCGTGTACCGATAGACTTGTACTCTACCGGTATCAGGTTCGGGCTCGATTGACGGGAGGTCCCGACGACGCTCGACTTTGCCCGAGATGATGGTGCCTTGGTCTCGGCTCCGTGGAGGGACTTGAAGACTCCTTGAGACGGTACTATTTGATTATGGTAGACGGTCGTTATTTGTGTTTGCCACGACCGTAGAGCGTTGTCTAATGTATACATGGCATTCCAGTGTGGAAGACAAGAATAATTAAAAGACACTCTATTATTGGTAAAGTACGAGATCTTATCCCGTGGGATTACATTGTCAAAGGAGGGTGCCTCTACGTCAGCCGAGACATAATCACCAAGCTCCTCGTCTGTAAGAACTGGGGGCGGACTAGGAGAGTCCAACACAGCTTTGGGATCTGAGAGGGTTATATGAGCCTTCTCTGACACCTTGGATGACTGCGGCGGCTTGCCCTTGAGACGTACCTTGAGAGGCGCCTCGGTTGCGCCTCCGGTGAGTGGTGCCTTCCCTTGT
Organism: Iris pallida; assembly: GCA_029216955.1. Classification (NCBI taxonomy): domain Eukaryota; kingdom Viridiplantae; phylum Streptophyta; class Magnoliopsida; order Asparagales; family Iridaceae; genus Iris; species Iris pallida. Next base: position 4,710,494 of record JANAVB010000799.1, on the reverse strand, counting down.
AATTTTGCCACCAGGGAAGCCGATGTTTGAGGTGGCTTTCCCTTGAGGCGTATCTTCAGGGGTGCTTCGCGAGCCGGCGCTTTCCCTGATAGCTTGATGCTCATTGGAGGCGCCTTCTGGGGTGGTTTCCCCTTCAGTCGGATTTTCAAGGGGGCGTCAGAAGTCGTCTCGGGCTCCATGTCCGGCTCTGTTGCCGTCTCTGCCTCATCATCAGCGTCGTTGGCTTCCTCCTCGTCAATGGGCTTGTACAAGTCGGAATCGGTGAAGTAGGCTTCAATCCCTTTGAAAGGATCGATGTCTGCAAACTCCGTCCGGATGACGCCATTGGTGGATACATACTTCATGCACTGGTGGAGCGTGGAGGGCACCACCATGTACTCATGCAGCCATGGTCGACCGAGCAGGATGTTGTAGTTGACCTCGGCATCTACTACATAACAAGTCACCTCAGTTTTGAGGCTGCCAATGTGACACTTCAGTCGGATCTTGCCCAATGGCTCGCTCTTGCTAGCATTGAAGCCACTGATGGTTGTATTGGAGGGCGCCAGCCGGTACATCGGGATCCCCAGCTTTGATAGCAGCACCTTTGGAATGATGCTTAGGGAAGACCCAGGATCGATCTGAATCCGGCTCACCTTAACCGAGCCAATGTACCCTGTATAATACAGCGGTCGGTTATGTCGGTGATGCTTGAGCAGCATGTCTTGTTGGGTGAAAGTTATGTTTGGGATAACTTCATCCGCACAATGACAGTACGCACAAGTAGTTGGGAGGTCTTCAGGCTGCTTGACCTGACTGAGAAAGGATTCAGCGTCCTTCAGAGCTTCACAGAGAGCTTCTCGGGAATCTTTAGAAAGACGCAGGAGCTCGAACAAAGACAGGCGTGCATGTGTACTGGCTAATTGTGCCAGAATGTCGAAGTTGTGAGGCTTGGACAGCCCCGAAGCATTCTCCTTCCGTAGAGGTCTGTCAAAACGGGCCTCTACCTGCTTCTGCTTATTGGCTGCTGCGGGCTTAGATGGACCCTCTTCAGGGATGGTGCTAGGAGGCACCACCTCGGCGGCGGCTTCGCCGGATTGGGAGCTCTGTTGTGCACGTGTTTGCACTGGAAGTGTCTCTTCTGTTGAAGAAGAGACTGTGCGGCAAGACTTGATCTTCCTGCCTTTTGATTTGGAGGTAGGGCGTACCTCCGATTGAGTCACCTCGGAGACGAGGTCGGGGTGAACCCAGAGGACCTCTCCTCGAGATGTGGTGAGCGGGGTGAGTCCACTCACATTGTCACGAGTAGGTGGTAAGTTTACCACCTCCATTGTCGCCTTAGGAATGGGGACGACGCCATCTTGTGTGGTAGTTGGCGGCAAGGTGCCGAACTGAAGCGAAACCAGATTGGCCGACACCGTCTTCTCTTCATAGTCGACGGAGATTACATCCGTATTGATCATACGCTGGATGTAATTCTTGAGGACGTAGCAGTCCTTGGTCGAGTGTCCGACAAACCGATGGTAGTGATAGTACCTTGGGTTGTCCACTTTCCCAACTTCATCGGGCCGCTTTGGGTCCGGTAGCTTGATCTTGTCACCCTGCTTCAGTATCTCAAAAAGTTGCAGGGTGTCGTCATCATTGAATGAATAAACCTCCTTGGGTCTTGGTGCCAGTGGAGGTTTCTGAGTAGGCGCAGATGCGCCTTTTGAGGCATTAACAGTCAATGCCTGTTTCCCCTTTGCTTATCGTCCGGAGCTGTTAGCTGCGGACTTTTTCCCCTTATCGTCAAAGGCGGGGAAGCTGACACCCAGAAGACGTGCATTGGCCGCCTTCTTTTCTGCAGCTTCAGCTTCGATGATCAGGGAGCTCCAGTCAGGAGGGGGAGTAGAGTTGAGCCAGAGCTTTACTGCAGGCAGCATGTTCATGCTGCAAGCGGAGAGGAGCGCATGTTCTGGCATGCCTGGAGGTAGCCTGAAGCAAGCCTGTCAGAAGCGTTCGATGAACGCCCGAACTGTTTCCTTCTCCTTCTGACGTATCTCTATGAGAGACGCCATCGTCATGTCCTTCCCGCCGTCGTAGAAGCGGTCGAGGAAGAGGCGCGTCAGGTCGTCGAAGGACGATATGGAATTGTCGGGGAGGCTGCAGTACCAGTCATATGCTACTCCTTTCAGGGCCCCGACAAAGATACTGGTGAGGAGCGCGTCCTCCTTCGGAAGATGCCCCGTCTGTGACTGGAAGTACGTCAGGTACCGTCGCGGAGAGTCCTTCCCGTCGTAGGGGTGAGTGTTTGTGGCTTATACTTCGGGGGATAAACCACCTTATTCCACTCGAGGGGATAAGGCTGGGGAATGCCCATTTTCTGGCATTCCTCTTGCCTATTCTTGGACTCGAAGCGCTCTCGCAGGTCTTTGATCATTTCGACCACATCCTCCGTAGAGCTAGGAGTCGGGGAAGGAGGTACCATCTGGATTGGAGCGTTTGAGGGCTCTGAGGTCCGAGGTGCTTCTGTATCCGAGGGCGCCCGTTGGAGGGGCACACTCGACTCCCCATTAGCTCCTGGGTCAGGACCAGTTGAAGGTGTCCTGATCAAGGCCGATCGCATCTCAAACACTGCTTGAGTCAGTGCTTGCATTGAGGCAGAGAGGGTTTTGAGTCCTCCCTCCAATGAGTCTATGCGCTGGACTATGTCCTGTGACGGCGCATCAGACTCGACATCATCCCCAGCCATGTATACTGTCCTGACACGGCCAGGAGTGGATGGATTGGTTGAGGCTTCGCTTTCGGCCTCACTCTCATGCGGGGGAGTCACTTCTCCTGGTGTTGGGCCACCCCCAGCCACATTCTGGAGTTCATCTTCAACAGGCGCATCTGCAAGGGTCTGCTTGCCCTCGGCTCCGTCTTGAAGGACCTCTTCGTTTCCAGAACTACCCCCGGCAGTGTCCTGGAGGACATCCTCATTTTGAGGGGCTTCAGGGAGAGTAATCTCGCCTTGATGATGGAGATCCGCCGCAGCTGTGCTTTGGACATCTTCATCTTCGAAAGGAGGCTCAACAAGGGTCTGGCTACCCCCAGCTTCCTCCGAGGACTTCTTCCTCGACCGAGTGCCTTCAAACACTCCAGAGGTCGAGACAGCTGCCTTGGTTTTCCTCGGCTGGCTTTTGGATGAAGACGAGGAATTGGCAGTCGTCTTCCGGATTGATGAGGAGTTGGAGACCACGTTGCATGAAGCGACCTTTGGCTCCTCTTCAGCTGACACCTTCGCCCCAAGGCGACGTCGGAGAGGTGTCGATGATTGTAGTCGTTGGAAGACCGACTGTCTTGGTGGAACTGCCGTCTTGCAACAGCAGTTGATGGTGACCACCGCACAAGTATGCCCCGTAAGAGGTGCATCGTGCTTGTTGGTCGACTCTCCTGACCGGCGCTTGTGAGTGATCACGTTGCGCAGGTCATTGGAGGAGAGTGGTGCCTTCACACCCCCTTCAGACGTATGGCAAGGCCAAACGCCGGGGTGGTCAGGTGAGTGCTGCGCCCCCTGATCTAATACCAAGCAGGCATCACGATCAGTAGTGGGGGAACCACAACATTTGAAGTGACTTGAACGGACCTCAAACGCACAACCAGAGGAGGTGCGGGAGTTCAAGACCACTGAGTTTGCCTCTCTCGACTTGGTTGTGCACGCAGTAGATGCGCCCAAGCGAGATGAGGGCTTCGAAGATCGACTCGTTGTTGGTGCAGAAGCACTTGAGTCAACCCTGTACAGCTTGCCATCGGCAGCGCGCGTGATGACGAGCGCGTGCCTCTGGCCGGCTGCTGGCATAGCACGTTTGTGGCGCATGGTCCGTGCCGCATTGGATTTCTTCGTACCAGCCCGCTGGGGCGCATAGTACTCAGCATCCAAATTCTTTTCGCCATTACAGCGAGTGAGTCTGTCAAAGACAGAGGCTTTTTGTGGCGCATCAGAGGTGATACGCGGGGCATTGGCTGCGCCCCTGCTTCATCGACGTATCTTCCTCGCCTGAGAGGGAGATGGCTGGGGAACGTGGTCGGTCGCACGCTTCCCCAAGAGATGTGCTGCATCGGCGGGCGCACCTTGGTTGCTGAGAACGTCAGCAGGAAGGGAAGGCTGGATTGCTGCATCCCCTTCAGTGGTGGTGCCCGAGGCGTCGACCTTGCGCACCCAGGCCGTGCGGATCTTCTTCGACTTTGGTAGCCGCTTCGAAGGACTCGCACTTCCTTCAGAAATGAACTCCTCGTACGCCTGTTGATTGAGGCACACGACCAGCGTCTTGTGGGAGGAGCCCACCTTCACGTCGTCGGCCTGTGACACGACTTTCTCGGAAGAGGAGAAAGAGGTCCCCAGCAGAGTCGCCAGCTTGTTTGCCATTAAAATTGTTTGATTGAAAACTTTAATACAAACAGAACAGTGTTACAATGTAGGACTTAGATGTAGTCCTAGGAGTACACTTTTGTTTAAGCTGGGTCCTTAGTGCCAATGGAGCGAGTGGTAATGCGTTGACTCCGTTGACCGGCTGACGACGGTTATCGGTTCTCTGAAGGCGTGGATTGCTCTGGGTGCTGGAGCTTGCTGAGAGGAGGAAGACGTTGAGTGTTTGTATCTGCCTCTCTGATGATTCCTTGTATGTTCGTTGTGGATTCTCTGTGTGTGTGTGTGTGAAGGAGAAGATCCCTCTATTTATAGTTTTGCAGGCTGGCTGCTCATGCGCGCATGTAGGATGCGCCGGTGTGTGGGGACGCCACGTGGAGGTTGCTGATGGAGGCGCGTAGATGATGCGCCCTGATTGAGGGGGAGAACTCTTCATACTGCTGTTGTGAGCCGGCACGTAGCAGAGGAGAAGATCTTTCTGTTGCTGAAATCTTGGACGAGTTGAGTCAAAGGACACGTGTCATCGACCCATGGCTCGAAGATCTCGGATTTGGGGGGAGAGTGATCTGGTGAGCTGCGCCTTGGATCTGGGCGCAGGAGGAGGCTGCGGTTCATAACCTTTAGGAGTTACAAATCATTTAGGGCGCATGGCTTTTGGGGCGCATGCAGGTGACCTTCCTTCTGTCTTTCGGGATCAGAGATCAGTCTGGGGCGCATGGCTTTTGAGGCGCATGCAAAGCTTCAACTGGAGACTCTCCTTCTGTCTTTCGGGATCAGTGAAGAGTCTGAGGCGCATGACTTTTGAGGTGCATGCTGGTTTGGACGCATGGCCGTAGAGGCGCATGGCGATTTGGACGCATGGCCATAGAGGCGCATGCGGATGGCCACGTGGCAGTAGCCGTCGGAATAGAGTCATGATGATGCTGACGTTGCCGACGCTTCGTTCTCTGAAAAAGCTGTCACTATTCAGACTTTGGGAAGCGTGCTGCCAACTCTGGTATCAGTTCAGCATTTAATGTTTGTGATGTTCGATGGACAGCTGAGTGGGCACATTGGTTGGTGTCCCACTCGGCATGGAGATGTGAGGGAGGGCGCATCCTCTGTGATGCGCCGGGTACTGTAGGGCGCGTCTGTGTGATGCGCCTGATGCTGGAGGGCACGTCCGTGTGATGCGCTGTTTAGCTGGCGCATCCGACATGTCCATTAATGACGCGGCTGTCTCGCTCCTCGAGTGCTATAAATAGCCGTTTGGCTGAATTCGAGGCGTCCCGTTCATCCATTTAATGCAAATTCATTGCACAGAATTCGAAGTGTCATCCACTTGGCATATGGGTTTGATTTGCCCGGCCTATAAATAGTGGCATGGAGAGAAGGTTTGCTCCTCATTCTCTCACGTACTTCCAACATGAACTTGGATATGTGGGTGCATTCTGTTGACGAAGTGCTCCCGAGGATGAAGATGAGACGTCGTGTTGTCTTCGATGCACTTGAAGGTGACTGTTACATCCAAAAGACGGAGTCGAGGGCTTCTGAGGCAGGCGGAAGGTGCCTGTTGCATCCAAAGATAGGGATGTTCGGGCCTCGTCTCCGTTGTTCCGGAAGAACCATAGATCGGAATGGTGATGCTAGGCTCTCTCTTCCTTCAAAGTGGGTGCCGCCCACTTTGATTGTGTTGAAAGCTCCTTGTGCCATGATTTCGATCACGGTCTTCCTTGGTCTTTGGAGGCTCTTTCGAAGCCTCCCCTGGCCACAGCATTTGCGGTGCTCTTCTCTTCCTTGGTTCCAGCCAGAGGGTTAAATGCTTTGCTTGGTGAAGCACTTATCAGGCGAGCCTGGCTGGAAGAGCGACACATAACTGGGCTCTGCTCGGCCAGGTGAGCCTGGTTGGAAGAGTTGCACATCACTGAGCTGCTGAAAGGATGCACATAACTGAGCTACTGGAGAGATGCACATCACTGAGCTGCTGAAGAGATGGTAGGATGCGCCTGGCTGGAGGCGCATGACATCTGCTGCGCTTGGCTGACAGCGCATGGTGACTGCTGCGCCTATCGGAAGGCGCATGGTGGTTGCTGCGCCTATCTGGAAGGCGCATGGTGGCTGTTGGCTGTAGATCTAGGATCCTTCCTTTGTAGAAATTCTCCTTTGTACAATCTTTTCTAGACATGTAATAGACTTTTACATATATAAATAAAAAGTCCTTCTTCGAATGTCTATGGCTTATTCGATTAGCTGTCTGAGTTCTGGCACATATAATGCCTGGCGCATGGGCTTTCTGGTTGTGAAATTCCATGCTTCTACAATAGTGACTATCAAAACATGGCCAGTACCCCGCACAGTTGCAGAAGTTCGCAGTTTTCTTGGATTAGCCGGCTATTACCGAAGATTTATTTCGGACTTTGCTCGGATATCAGCACCACTGACGCAGTTGACCCGCAAGGATGTACAGTTTGCTTGGACAGCGGAATGTCAGGAATCTTTTGAGAAGCTGAAGCGAGGTTTGATGACGGCAATCGTTCTCACACTTCCAGATGGGACCGGAGGATTTTCGGTGTACTGTGATGCTTCAGGCAGAGGATTAGGATGTGTTTTGATACAGCATGGGAAGGTAATAGCTTATGCGTCATGTCAACTTCGTGATCATGAGAGGAATTACCCAACCCATGACTTGGAGCTGGCAGCTGTGGTGTTTGTACTTAAGTTGTGGAGACACTACCTGTATGGAGATAGGGTGGAGATTTTCACCAACCACAAGAGCCTGAAGTATGTTTTTACCCAGAAGGACCTTAATATGCGTCAGAGAAGATGGCTAGAGCTACTTATGGATTATGATGTCAACTTGCAGTATCACTCTGGGAAGGCCAACGTTGTTGCAGATGCATTGAGCAGGAGAGCCGGAGTTTATCTTCTGACGGCGCAACCAGAGTTATTGGCAGATCTTCAGAAGATGGGTATAGAAGTTGTCCTTCCTACCAATGTGGCATTGATGGCCAGCATGCAAGTACAGTCTAGTATAGTTGAGAGGATCAAGATAGCTCAGTCCTCCGATTCTAAGCTTCAGCGACTTAGAGCAGAATGTAAAGCAGGACGACGATCAGAATTATGCATTCATGAAGATGGTACACTTCGATATGGTAAGCGTCTTTGTGTACCCAGTGGAGATATCAGGCGGAAGGTGATGGCGGAAGCTCACAGTTCTCAGTATTCGATTCATCCCGGTGGCACGAAGATGTACCGTGATATCCGTCAGCACTTTTGGTGGAATGGCATGAAGAGGGAGATAGCTCGGTTTGTCTCTCGGTGTTTGGTCTGCCAACAAGTTAAGTCTGAACATCAGAGGCCAGCTGGACTTCTTCAGCCCTTGTCGATTCCAGAATAGAAGTGGGAACATATAACCATAGATTTTATGACTGGATTACCTAGATCCCCAGCAGGTAGAGATGTTATTTGGGTTATAGTTGACAGGCTCACAAAGGTGGCTCACTTTCTTCCGTTCAGAGTGGGTCAATCGACAGCTCAGCTAGCAGAGATGTATCTTCGGCAGATTGTCAGATTCCACGGTGTACCAGTCAGTATCACCTCGGACCGGGATTCAAGATTCACGTCATACTTTTGGCGTAGCTTGCAAGAGAGTTTGGGAACTCACCTCCAGTTCAGCTCAGCATATCACCTGCAGACAGATGGTCAGTCGGAACGCACGATCCAAACTCTTGAGAATATGTTGAGATCTTGTATACTCGACTTCGGTGGTTCGTGGGAAGATCACCTGCACCTGGTGGAGTTCTCGTACAACAATAGTTTCCAAGCCAGTATCCAGGTGGCTCCGTTCGAGGCACTGTATGGTAGGAAGTACAGATCCCTACTAGCATGGGACGATATGGAAGAGAGGCAGATACTTAGTCCAGAGATGATCGCTCAGACAGTTGAGGTGGTCAGGAGAGTCAGAGATCATCTTCGCGTTGCACAAGATCGTCAGCGCCATTGGGCCGATTCTCATCGGCGTCCCTTTGAATTTTTTGTCGGCGACCATGTATTCCTGAGGATCTCGCCTAACCGTGGCGTCATTCATTTCGGCGTACGGGGAAAGCTTAGTCCTAGGTATATAGGGCCGTTCGATATTCTAGAGCGAGTAGGAGATGTGTCCTATCGTCTCGCTCTTCCGTCGTCTCTGAGTGAGGTACATGACATGTTCCATGTATCCCAACTACGACGGTATATCCCGGACCCGAGCCACATCCTGGATCATTTGGAATTGGTTGTTGGTACCAACCTTTCGTATGAAGAGAGGCCCGTATCCATATTGGACCAAAGAGAGAAGATGCTCAAGAACCAGACTATCAAGTTAGTCTGTGTTGCTTGGGGTCATCACTCTTTGGGAGAGTCGACGTGGGAGCGTGAGGATGATATCCGATCGCGATATCCCGACCTGTTAGACTCGTGAGGTATAATATCTTTCCTATGCCTCATGTCTTCGATTCCTTGCTTGTACGAATAATTGCTTGATTGCTCGACTAGTATAGCTTGCATGTGAGTAGTATAGCTTGTCCTTGCATCTCTAGCCACTTGATTAAATTTCGAGGACGGAATTCTTTTAAGGTGGGTAGAGTTGTAATGACCATTGTTCGTATTACGTATCTCGGTATACGTGTACGTATTTAGATCCATATTGCATGTCTCCTTGGTTGGTTCGGCCCAACTTGACTTGGTTCGGCTTGGTTTTGCATGGTTCAGTTTTGCTAGATTTTGTGTGGACCAAACCACTCCCACCTACCACCACTTTCATTAAATATCCCACCTACCACCACCCTCTTCATTAAATATCCCACTAACATTTCTCTCTCTTCTTACTTCTTCTTCTCCACCATTACTTCTTCAACCACCAGGAAAGAGAGAGAGAGAGAGGGAGAGCTTAGGCAAGTGCACCTTGCTTCATGGAGGAAGTCCATTTTTATTATTCCATTGTCTTCCTCATGTGTTTCTAAACCACTTTAGTACTTGGCATTTTTTATTTCCATGGTTAAATTTTTGTAGATCTAGCTTTGTGGTATTTTCGGTTCCCAGGATTTTGATCCATCAAACTTGCATATTTTGCTAAGTTGATGATCCCATGATTGCAAAGAATTTCGTTTGGTCCAAATTAGACCTACGGAATTTTGCTGAGCCGCATGCACATGCTAAAAATGAGCCGCATGTAAGCGTGCAGGTTATATTTAATGCGCATATTATTTTGGTAAGCCAGCCGCAAAAGCATTAATGCATTCATTCTTGAATGCACATTTTTTCATGCATTTCCCTATAGCCGCATAGGCATTGGAGGAATGCATTTAATGCATTCATTCTTGAATGCATACTTTTCATGCATTTTCCTAAGCACATCCTGGGTGAGCCGCATAAGGCACCTGGGAATACAATTAAAGCATTCTTTATGAATGCATTTTAGTGCATTTTTATGCATGCACTTTTCTTGATGCATGTCCCTGGGTGAGCCGCATAAGGCACATGGGAATACTATTAAAGCATTCTTTTATGAATGCATTTTTATGCATTTCAATTAAAGCATTCAACTGAAGCATTTCTCAACTGAAGCATTCTTTAGTAAAATTCTTTAATGTATTACTTTTATGCATTTTTTTAAATGCATTTTTTTATTATTATTAATATTATACTGCTAATGCATTCCCTAACGAGCCGCATATGGCTTTGCCTTGCTAGAGAGCCGCATATGCATGGCATTAAAGCCTTTGCAATTTTTTTTAAGGCATATGCATGCATTATAGTGACGCGTGGCCATAGTTAATATGTTGCATTAAATTATTTGCTTAAGCATGGAAGGCATTAAAAGATGCATGGCCACTAGCTAGCTAGCCGCATGAGCACACTTTTGTGCTCAGCCGCATAAGGCCATTCCGATGTTGGCCGCGTGGCTTTTTCTTTTGCTTGCAATCAGAAATTGCTTGCAGGGGAACAGTACTGGGCCGTATGAGCAATTGCTGGCCGCATGCAAATAGTGAGCCACATGTGGGAACGAAGTCAGCCGCATGCATACTAATGCATTATACTAGTGCGCGCAAGCATACATTTAATATATATTAATATATATATATTAATATAGTATATATTAATATAATGTATATTAGTATAATGTATTTGATGTATTAATGCATTATATTAATGTATTTAATGCATTATACTGCATGTGTATATATTTCGCTCAGCCGTATGTGGCCGAGTGACTGCGGGCCGCATAGAAATTTTTCGAGCCGTATGAGTCTCCCACAGCCCTTTGTCTTTTTAAATATTTAATTGCTAAATGTGTGCTTGTGCCAATTAATTGTTCCCTGACATGATGGTGACCCGTTGTGGAGCACTTTTGACATGACGTGATAGTGGCCCGACGCGGCGCACTCCTGACAGTGAACATGACATGATAAGATTGGATGGCCTTGACACCGTGGATGATTGTGTTTGTACAATTGAACCGGTAATGTTTGCATCATGTCTAGGACAGGGATCCCTGAGTACCACGGTCAGGGGTACCTGCTGTAAATGGCTAAGGCTAATAATTAGAATAATTCAGTAGTCATAAGAGATTTCCCCAGCTACAGGCGATCCCGTTATCCCGGCCACCATTGTGGGACTTGCAGCCTGCCGACGAGTAGGGCACAAGTCCAAACTCACTGATATATGGAAAGAACGATGTACTGCTTGATGAACCCAAGTCGCCTGGATAACCTGGATTAGCTGCAGGGCTTGTGGCTGGAGGAACATCTCACTGCATGTGGTGATAACCCTAGTCAGCTAATGTAGAAAGCCGTAGTCACTGATTGGCCGGGAGCGATTGTGTGGAGCGGTTTCAGTACTCGATTATTGCAAGCTTGATCGCATGATTGTCACTTTTAACAATAAAGATCAGGGGCTAAGTTCTGTTCAGACGAAGGGTTACAACCCCGGTCCTTGTGTGGTTTAAGGGTTGTAACCTGGCAACCGGAGCAGTTCTAAGTCCTCTCTTCGTTTATTGTATTATTGCACCCCACGTCATGCTTGTAATGTTTTACCTTATCAACAAGATTTGGAGGCAGAGTTCTATTCAAGTGAAGGGTTACAACCCCGGTCCTTATTTGGTTTAAGGGTTGTGACCCGGCTACTTGAATGGTTCCCTCGTACTCCACTATGACTGTTAATCTTTATTACCAAGCTCTTTTGTGACTACTTTAATATATATATTTTCTGATGTGCTGGTTTTAGTTCTTAAGTGAAGCCTCCTTTGTGGCACTTGCTCTTTCTGGGATCTGACCCAGCTGGTTTTGTGTGGCCAGATTTCGGAGCAGCTTCAGAGGATCTACCAACTTTCCAGCCCGATGGTGACCATCAGGCGTGACCAGGACAACGAGTAGATTTATTTTTGCTCTCCCACTCTATTGTAAAAATTTCATTTTGAGGCGTTTAGCCGGCGAGCACCTGTTAGCTCGTATTGCATACCTTATTATTGTCTGCCTACGGGCTGTAACATGATTGACAGATCCTAGGGTTGATCATGTATGACTAAACTCTTGCTAGTCCTCACATTTTGTAACGACTAGCTTCATGATCAGCTGGATATATAATGTTTGGGATGTATTATTATTGTATATTTGGTAATCTTACATCTTGTAACTTTACTTGCTTGCTTGAGATTGAGACATTTAGGCTTATTATTGACCATAGGAGACTGATGGATTGTAGTTAAACCCTCATGTATCTAGACAGCCGTGACCGTATAGTGGGGTGGATTCCATTTCATTATACATAGCTGGCTATGTATGCCCTCGCTCTCCAGTATTCTGGATCTGGGGCGTTACAGTTGTACTTCTGGCCCGTATTTCCCCGACGGACAATACTTGGAATCAAAGGAAAATCAGGTATCTTCTGGAGTAATCCAAATTGTCGAAGCACGCGGTCGGGATGATACGGCTCTACACAGTCAAACGCACGTATGCATCCGTGGTAGAAAGTGACATTGTCCCGAGGATAAGAGCCCCGCATCCCATTGTAGGGTGTCCAATTGACCTACATCATGAAAAAACATAATTACTAATACATAAAACACATTAATAAATGGCGTAAAAGAATGTAATAACACTCACACTATGTACTTGGAGATTGTCCAGAACCTCCCTCAAGGCCAATACCCGGTCGGCAGTTCCTGCAGAATGGGATCTCTTGGCCCACCTCAAAGCAAGTGGATCGCCCAACTTATAATTGACATTATGGGTTGGCCTTGAAGGGAAAATACTCGTATATCCAGGCCTGAAAAAACAAATATCGGACATAGAAACAAAACATAAATATCCACATAAAAGAAGGAGATAATAACATAAAAACATGCATATAAGAAGGAGAGATAGCTACCTCCAGTAACGTCAGATTTCCACATATTTGTCGCACCCCACTCCGAGATGCTAAACCAAGCTGTCGATACAAGTATGCTAGAGCAGCTGCTCCCCAAGCATACTCATTGACGCGGTTGACCGTCTCTAGAAGACTGAGAATTTTTGTGTCCACACGTGTGCCACTCTTGTCTGCAAATATTGTGCATCCAAGCACGAACCATAAATATGCACGGACTGCACGTCTTCTTTTCCTCTCATCCCTACTAGTGACATTTCCACTAAATCGTGAACAGAGCCACTCAAGCCGGACCGAGCTACCTCTCTGGCCCTGAAGAGCATCGATAGCCTCCCTTTCTGTCACCCCTAATAATCTACTGATCATTTTCTTAGGTTCCTCTGGTCCCCTTGCCGACTCTGGTGCAACCACAGGTAATCCACTAACTGGGAGTCCGGTAAGACAAAATACGTCATCCAACGTAATTGTCATCTCACCGAATGACATATGGAATGAGTTGGTCTCCGGTTGCCAACGCTCAACAAACGCGCAAATTAGATTTTTGTTCGGCGTCTTATATGAAATCCATCTCAAGTCTGGAATTTTGGAACGATGGATCAACTCCTTAAATTCATTACCCCCTTGACCAAACTTCCAAGTCTCCATCTTGGTCGTGTGGCACCAACACCTCAATAAGGGCCTTTCAATCCCATTCCAAATATGGAACGCCACATGAGTCTTGAAATTTGGGATAAGTCGGGGATCCTGAGGTCCACCGGGACAAGGGCCCGTCAATATATCACTGTCAACACCTTCTTCCTCATCTTTCTCAGCACGTGCTTCCTCATCTTCCTCGGCACGTGCTTCCTCTTCTTTCTCATTATGTGCTTCCTCTTGTTCCTCTTCTTCCTCGACATGTTCCTCATCCTCTTCTTCTCCAGCACGTTGCTGCTCGCTAATTTGACTTGCAACAGCTGTTGGACTAGTACGTGCAGCTGCCTCTTCTTCCGCAGCACATTGCTCTTGCATTTGAATCGGAGCAACTGTTGCTCCTTCTTGACGACTGCTACGTGCAGCTGCCAACTCTTCTAACCGACGCCTCCTAGTAGAAGCTGTAGGTCGTCTCCTAATATATGTCATTCCTGCTAAATTGAATGAAATATAAAAAATTAAACAATATATACAGTCAAAATAAACTGTTCGACCAACACTGGTCGAACAAATATATACTGTTCGACCATTACAGGTCGAACAAGAACCTACTGTTCGATATATGCAGGTCGAACATAAGCAGGATGTTCGACATATGTTTGTCGAACAATACGTGAGTGTTCGACATATTATTGTCGAACGTCTGCACAAGTGTTCGACTTCGTGTTGTCGAACGTACGGTTTTCTGCCCGACCAACCAGGCTCGGGCAGAACAGCGAAAATCGAAAAAAAAAAACGAAAACGAAGATGCACGGGCTAGAAAATGACGGGTTTTTGAAACCCTAATTCAGTGATCCTAAACGAAAGACTCAGTTCGAAGTAATGATGATGTTCGATTTGAAAAACTCACCATATTGTTGGGATTGGGGTTCATCTTGGGATCGGTCTTCGGATTGGCCCGCCATTGTAACGAAACAAACTCCTTGTCGTCGAACGGGAGGGGGGGTTCGGCCGCTTGGTCTTCGGGAGAGAGAAGAGAATGGAGTGTTAGTGGTGAATAGAAATGGGGTGTGTTTGGTTTTGTATAGAATGGGGTGTACTTAGGATTGTTGGTTTGAGAAGAGAGGAGAGTGGGGTGTGCTTAGAAAGGGCATTTCTGTCAAAGAGTGGGGTGTGCTTAGTATGTTTTTAAGTTTTATTAAATATATATGGGGTGTACTTAGTAATTGGGGTGTCCTTAGCAAGTCTTGGGGTGTGTATAGCCGGGCCCAAAAAAAAATCTGTGTTGTTGATCTTTTTTCCATAATCAACCAAAAACAGTGTAAAAAACTGTGAAGATATCAAGCTCTAGAAATCTCTGACTCAAGAAAAAAAAATATAATCTCAAGAAAATCTGGCAATTAAAATGCAAAATAGGAAGAAATATTTTTTCTAAAGTACCTACTTAAGGTTAAAAACAAAAGATCAAGCCTGTAGTCATATTTCTAATTCACATTCCAAGGGAAAGAAAAATTGGGAGGAAAGTGGTTCCCCCACCCACCTAGGAATTCACTTTCCTTTCCAATTTCCTTGGTCTTTCCAAACACCGGAAAGAAAAATGGATAGAAATTACAATTTTTCAAAGGAAAGGAAACGAACAAGGAATTGATTTAATTTGCTTTCCGCGAACCAAACGAGGCCTTAGTGTGCAAATAGCCAACTATGGTGGATTGGCTAAGAGACTTCTGAAGGAGTGAAATTTCTCAATGTTGTTTCCAGCAGACAATGCAAATGCAATACATCAGCAAAGAGTTCCGCATATGCTCTTCTCCTGCAATGTTGCACCATAATTCAGCAAAGAGTTCTGCACATTGCACCATAATTCCCACAATTGTAGTCACTTATATTGGAGATTCTCACAGAAACTATGATCAATAATGTCTTAACAAAGAACCTTTGCTCAATCAAAAATATAGGGCATTTGCCTCCCATTTGACAAGGAAATAACCACCAGTGAACAATAAGCTTGACACAAAGATACAAATCCAGACAATCCTGGTAACTTCAGGGAGAAAAAGATGAAGATTATATACATGATCAAAGGACATACTCTGCCTTTGTTTTCCAGTAACTGAGATTCAAACATCTGAAGGAATTTGTTTATAATTGAGCCCTGAACATCAAGCACCCAAGATCACACTTACATTTTCCAATCAAAGTAGAGCAACCACATATGCCTAGCTGAGTTAGAGCCCAGAAGCATTAAAACTATTTCATCAAAGTTCAACATTTCGGATATTTTGCAGAGAACCACATCCATACATCAGCATGTAAATCGTACCAGCCTACCTACCAATATCAAAATTCTAGAGCCTCATCAAATGAAGAGAAAAATGTCAGTTTACAGAATTTTTTCTTACAACATTCAATGCTTTGTGCCCAGAACATAAAACTCTACAAACCCAGCAGCACTTAAAGCAAAGATTCTAGCTAAAACCGCAAGATATCTTTATATACATCATCATACTGACATATTTCATTGGGATCTGCCGTTGCTCCGAGTCCTAAATGGGCCGAGCCACCTGCCCCACCCTTACAATCCACCTGCAAGTTCGATGGTGGAGGAATGCATGCCCCGCCGCCCTTCTGAACTGCTGCCTCCCTGTCATACCTTTTTATCTTCCTCGTCGTCTTTATCGGAGGATGGAGACTTCATTGCCCCCTCCGAGGGGTTCACCTCCCCAATCTCCTTAAAGAATTTAGACACAAGGTCAAGGATTTCAGAAGGGGGAACAGTTGATGGAGGGATGGCATTGGGGATATCGATGGGTCTCAAAGGGGTGTATGGAACTCCACTTCCAATCTGCTTCTTTCGGACCATATCCGGAATAAGACCAGGCGGGAAGAGCGGGTATGGAGGTGGGGCTTGATCAGGAACAGATGTTGCTTGGGCAGTCAGAGGGGCTGTGGAGGGAATTGGTAGGAGACCAGGCAAATCTTGGTTTGAGGGGGATGGCTGTGTTTCAGTCGGGTTGAAGTGGGACGGGATGGCAGAAATAGGGGGGAGTTTGTCAGCATCTTGTCTGTCAGAAGAGCCAAACACCGACTTTTGCTCCTCCTGTTGCGGCCATTGGAGTGGCAGTTGTTGTGACCCTGCAGTTTTCAGGAAAAGCAAAAAATGTTAAGCATGATAATGTTGAAAAAAGTAGTACTTTCCAATTAGATGACTTGGACCAAATATGTAAAAGGACTTTGTGCACCAGAATAGTCGTAAGGGAAGGATAATTGTTGTCATAATTTCAAGAACAATATGAGAACGCCGGGTTGAATAAGTGGCCTATTAGAGGATTTTAAACGGGTGGAAACCATCAATGCAGACTACAAGAAGGGTCTAGAAACCATGAAACCAACACCATATGATATTACCTATACCATTCATCGTGCCAATATTATAGAAAGTAGCATATTTTGGAGATATCCTACGCAAAAGGTGTTTATGGTCATAGCCAAATCTTCAGCTTTTAAGGGCCTAATTTGCGCACAAAGACACACGCACACAAAAAATTCAAAGGACAAAGAAAATGGAGAAAACCTTTAAAAGACAATATATAGTAAGAAGATGAAATATCATAGACTTGTTTCCAGATCCTAACAGAAGCATGAAAAGAAAATAATAATAATCCTTTGCACCTTCTGGACTCCTCTATTCTTAATCGCTCATTGCCAGCTCTAAAATAATTGGGAGAATCACACAAAAGGAGAACAAACAAGTTCAATTCTACGAGTATATTGTGACTACGAAAAAAAAATCAAACATTAGTACGGTTCATAGAAGTTCAAGTCTCATTTCCCAAGATGCTCAAATCAAGATCACTTACTTGGATACTTCATTTATGTGCAACAAATTATAGCCTAAACAATCTTCCACTGCAGAAAGATGAGTTTAAGAGATTTAATGTGACGTGTCATATAAAAAATAACGAAAAATAACCTCTGCATCGATTTTGCCCTATAAAAGCTACAACAACGAAATTGCTGTGAATACCAACATAAGTTGACAAGTTTGTTTATATGGTACAGTTTTAAGAAATATTTTGTAAATTCCGGTTTACAAATGCTATTTTGAGAATATAAGAACTGGAAGTATCAAGGCAAATTAAGTGGTGCGTAACAAACCACATCATTATTCTCACCTTTTCATGGTCGGTTATGGAACTCTTGATTAAGGAGGCTTGCAAAATGGTTAAGTCATGACTATCTACGACCTCTCTCAACTCAATGTCAACTAACTGAACTTGTTGATTACAATGTTGCACCGATACGGATTCGACAAGTCATGTTTCCCGACAAGTCAGGTTTCAGACACGGCACTGATTTGACACCTACTTACCTACTTTGGCGTATCCTAGACTCCCAGTGTATTTCAAAGTGTCTGATACGTGTGTCCGTGTTACGATCCTTTAGTCTCAAATCGGTTATATGGGAACTCAATGTAATCTTGGGCTCTTGTCTCCTAGTGGCTAGATTTTAGGATGAATTCTCCAAAAGGTTTGTATCAAATGGTATCAGAGCTTATATTATGACTCCCAGTTGCAATCATGCAGTGCAGGTGGTGATGCCGGCATAACAATGTTCGTCCGGGACTAGAAGTCTAGTGCATAAACAGCCTGTGTGGATAACATGACTGCGAAGCATGATAATGTTACAATCCTTTAGTCCCACATCGGTTACATGGGAAACTTGATGTGTGTTGATATATTATTGTGATCTCTCTTCCTAACGGGTAGCTTTTAGGATGAGTTCTCCCATGGTTCTCCCATGGTTTGTATCGGTCCGACACAACACGATATGAATTTTGGAGTGCTCGTGCTTCTTAGGTGGATTATCTGGTAAGAAAACTGGCCTTATTGGTTACACTAATGATAGCCATTCAACAAGTAACCATACCAAATTTGAAATATCCCTAGACTTGAAAGGCCAAGACGAATGGGTTCTACAGGGTTGTACATCTAGGCTCAATACGAGCCAAAGAACCAAAAAAGAGGGGCATGATATCAAAATATGCTGTGTATATGTACAAACTGAAACAATAAAAAGAGTTCAACCTAGATATCTCATTGGTCTATGGTGCTCTGAGTAGTTTCAAAGTGATATTTCGTAGGTAGACTCCAGCGGATATGATACCAAAATAGGCCTGTCGATGCTTACCAATAAGTCGATTAACCGATATAACCTAACCTGATTTTTGAAACAAAAACCGGTTTGAATGTTAAAAGGAGAATACCCGAAATAGTTTCTTGTCAGGTTTGGGTTTCTAAATTCAGAAATCCTCTTTCTTATATGTAACTCGTTAACCCGACCAGATATTCGTAAAAAAGGGCTTGAATGCTAAATAACATAATCCAAATAAACATCGGTCAGGACTGGGTACAGAATTTTAGACCCGAAATATTTCTAGTGTCCTGTTCCGGATTTTCAACAATGGGACCAGGGCCCCAATGTTGACAGCCCTATACCAAATCAAATGAACCACTTCACTGTGTGAAATGAGAAATCTATGAATCACATAATTATGTTCTGAAACATCCCGGATAGACATAATGACATAAAACAAAATCTCACTATTCCATATTAAGTACGATTTGCCATTCAAACTACCCATAAAGCAAAAAAATTCTCAGTATGCAAAGCTGTTATCTTCTTCTTATTGAGTGAATTTATGGTCTAGGAGTAAACTTGAATATTTAAATTTGATTACTGTGATCTCATACGTCTGATCATGAATAGACTTAGATTGTCGATCAAGATGTGGATGTTGTGATCATACATATAATTATCTAATTTGATTCTTGCGTCGGCACAACATAAAATAAAGTAGGGTAGTCCTTCAGAACTCTCAAGCAGCACCTCTGGGGGACTTGTAGAAGAAATTCCTATTTATTACAAGAATGCCATTAACTTGGCGTGAACTGCGCCACCAATCTCAGTTTATTAGTATATACAAGGGGTGAGTTATATCAACACAGAGCAACCCCCCCCCCCCCCCCCCCCCCCACCACCACCATATTTTTTTCACCACTATATATATATATATATAATGAAATCTTTTATTAACCTTTCTCCCTCAATCAAACAATAAAAACAAATTAGCTACCAGCCTACCATCAGGATATCAATTTATTAGTATTTCGTAGGGAATAGATATATTGTCATCTTTTTTTTGAGAATAACATGTTCCCATCATTATCTCATCTTCTCTTTCAAACTTTAACATACAAGAAGAACCCAGCCTTTATCCTAAATATTTGGAGTTGGCCCTTGCACAAGCCTCTTCCTCTATATGGTCTACGTTGTGTCGTTGGAACAAGCCTCTTCCTTTATATGGTCTTGGACCCGCAGTGAATATATAAGATATTAAACACAGTACATGCCAGAGTTTCTTCCACAATCTAACAGAACGACAAGTTTATTGTTTCCTCGTCAACTTCCCTGCGCCTTTTAAGTTGTGCTCATTTAATCCAATTTCTCTCTCTCTCTCTCCTGACTTCTTCCCAAACTCTAGTCACCTATTAGCAGACCGTCACTTTCTCATCTTCCCGCAGCACTAATTAAATCCAATCCATTTTTTTCATCTTCTTCTACAAATTATTTTTTAAGCCAGTTTTTAGTGACCATCCCTGTCCTGGGATAGTAGCACCAAGATCCCTCTCATTCCCATTTTTATTTTGTTCGGTCTGGAGTTCGAACCCACCCCCCTCCTCCCCTCCCTTACTAGTGTTACCACTAAACCACCCCCTTGGTTGTGAGAATAAAGCTTTATCCCACTTTGTTCCATCTTCTTCACTAGACTTGAGTTGATTAAACAAAACCTATTCCTAGGTGCTATTTGGCAAGTGGATGGAGGCCATAATAAGTGCAGAAAGTGCATTTCTTCTACAAACACAAAACAAAGGCAATGGATAAAGTTTATGGCTCATCATGGTCACGAATTAATCATCGTATATGGGTAAAGTGCAAAAAAAAAAAAAAAACCTCGCAAAATTCACATCTTAAAAAAAATCGTTTAAAAAAAACCCTCTAATTTTAATTTGGTAAAATTTGTGATCAAATTGGACGGCGGCTCGCCAACTTACCGTCAACAAGGCTTGTTTTGGTTATTTACGCAGGAAAGAAAAAAACTAACAATATACATATGTGGAACGGAGTCGGTGGGAAAGAATAGTAAAATATGGGATATTTTGAACCTATATTAGAAGGATGGTAAGACCGTTGCAATCTCTAATGATCACGTGCGAGGGTATTTTGGGTATTTCAAGCATTTTTCAATCAAAATTTGACTCTAACGTTCGAATAGCAACGGCTAGTGGACGAAGGGGGTGATTTGATCAAAGTACCCAAATGTGAGGGTTTAATCGATCAAAAAATCTATTAAGTTTTTTTTACGAAAAATGTAAATCTTGCGAGAGATTTTTTGCACTTTACCCCATCGTATAGTTGTTACGTCTTACTTAGAATAGAGGGATAGATATTCTAGCTACAGGCTAAAATATCTCCATGCTAGATATTTTTTTAATCTTATTTAGTTAAACCACGATCACTATTCATTAGCGTCCAATTTTGTCTCGTTCTCTATTCCATCCAAACACAATTCTGAATGAAGTTATACAATTCCTAAGACATCCAGATTGGTGTAAAAGAAATGCTTCCTTGAAAAATTTTAAACTACCGTCATAAAGTTATTCTTGGAAAAAATGTATCTAGCTACCAAACAGAAGACAGTATTTTAATTTGGCTTATAATGTGCATACTAGTATTATTAAAGGCGCTCACCTAGGCGCTATGGCAAGATACGAGATATCCCATAGGTGCCTCATTTACAATTTTCATCAACTTTACCTATGTATCTTTCATTAAAAAAACGCGTTCTAAGGCATGGATCTCAAGGATATAAAAGAAAATGTAGTGCTACAAATTTAGTAATGGGTATGATGAGAACGTAGATAATGTTAAGGGAGATGATGCATTATATGATGTTACAATTTTAGATCGTATCAATAATATCATAGCTCACATGATTTTGCATCCTAGAAGTTTGGCATGATATATATTTGAGCTTTCTCATCTTGTTTGCATTTGACCAATAGTATGAGAAAATGTGGGACTACATTTATTAGTTATATCATGATTACCTTTGAACTTAGTTGATCACGTTTCATTTATAATGATTTACAATTTGTTGTTTATTGCTAAACTCTTGATTTCTTGATGTTTCTAATTGATTTAAGTTCTGATTTGTTTGAATTGTTTATTGCGACTTTGTTTTTAGTTGGCACCTCACTTGACTAGGGCAAGCGACTGGAGACATTAGCATATTAAGGGAACCTTCATGCCTGCTTTAACAAAACTAGTAAGTCTGATTTGAGAGTCTGAAACAACTTTAACAAAACTTGTACGTCTGATTTGAAACAACTTAAACATTTGGGTGTCTGTTACAATATGAACTTTTAGGAGGTTTCAGATGATGGGCGAGGTTTAAGATGACAGGAGACTTGGACATGGGACAGGCTGGTAGGGAAAGGTCAAGCTTCAATACAAATAGGAAACCCATCTTATTTGTAAAGGTGAATTCTTACCATCTAGCAGCAGTTCTAATACACTAACAAACTCCAAGAAGAGTAAGAGCAAAGTAAAATGAGCCAAAAAGAGATCTATTGAGCAATGACAGCATGGTCCTCAAAAGAACGAGTGAGAAAGAGTGCATGTGGACTAAAGCAAGGGAGGATGAGATGAGCAGCAAGTAAATAAGTTCCTTTGAGCAGTAAAGGTTGGGTTTTTGTTAGTCACTAAGAATTAAAATGCAAGGAACTTTTGGGAAAATGAGAAGCTGATAAGTGGCATATAAAAACCAAAATATAGCTTCTTTCTATTGGAGAACCTGATAAGATACCCAAAAAGATCATGATCTAGGTGGCGTAGGTCCTTCACTACCTGCCCTCATCTGAACTTTTCTCTTTCCTATCTTAAAATTCATTTGGGCCCATCTCATCTCTAAAATTAGAAGTTCATCCCAAATTAATTTTCTATTCCTCATTAACTCATTCCTCTGCACCCGGTCAAGAGCCTTATGCACAATTCTCCTCATCCTCATCACAAATGAAAATTTATTAAAGAACCTCTTGTTATCCCTCACCAGCCTCCACCAGCTGGGCCATCCCCAGTGACTACATGTGTGACAGTGTGTGTGTCCTATGTATGTACGCTATAGTTTTTTCATGCCTAATACCTAGGTACTTTGTTCATTTCATTTTAATTTTCTTCTAAACCAGAAGAACCAATAGACTTGAGGGAAAATCTCCTAGAGCTAAATTTCTATTGTTATTACAATTGTTGTTAATGATTATCAGAATTCGTTACTTATGTAGCTGTTACACCTGTTGTAGTCTAATTCTGCAACTTAGTACCTCCACTAACTCTTTATAGGTTCCATTATTGTTGCTTTCCCGAAACAAAAAATGTTGATATAGTGAGTTTACTTTTGAGTCTTGCCTCCGCCCACAATTTGATGTGGTTGGTTTCATTGACTTTATTTTGTTTCTTCTTTATTTGTAAAAGTTTCATCAAGGAAAAGTAACTGATTTTACTATTTAAGAAATGAAGACATAATTTTCTTCAACTAATACACTAAGAGGGGTGAATATATCCATTTACCAAAAAATTTAAGAATACAAAAGCATTTTTAAAAGGTGCTTTGAATACACTGCATGTTTTTTTCAACAAGGTATTCGCAATGTTCTTATCCAAGATCTGACAGGCCTCACTTGTCAATATTTCAGGCTCTAACTTGTATGCATAACTGCATATACTATATACACATACGAGCAGACATATGTACTTATTAATTGCTAACCCACCTTCGGGTTGGCTAAATTTCACATACACAAAGGAAGAGGAATTACAAAACTGAAAGAAAAGGTTTATGTGAGCTATGTGTGCACCCATGTATCTGTGTGCCTGTGTGGGTAAGTGTGCTATGTGTGAGAGAAAGAAAGAGGGATACCTTGGAAGACTGTGGCATCCGAAATGGGTGGATCATCTTTCTGTGACATTAAACATGAAGGAAACCCACGAGTCATCTCACTCTCCAGGGCGGCAATAGTTTCTTGATCATAAACTCCCTTTGAAGCCCAGAACCACAGAATCTTCTCCAATCTAGACTGATTTGCATCCTTGTTATGAGGATTGTGGTAGATTCTCGCAAGCATGGACCCCAATACAGGTTTGAAAGCTAGAGCTTCGTTATCAAGATCTCCAGGATTCATCCGACGTTGCAAACTGGGGGAAAGCAATGATGGAATAACACGATTAGGATGTGCTTATACATGATTTATCTAATTATCATATTGCTTGATAACACGATTATGACAATAACTGTGGTCCCATTTGACCATATAGGAGGTGGAGGGCACTATTACTGATAATGAAATTCATGTGCATGTGACAGTAAGTAGGAGATATATTGGTCAGAAAAATGAGGTTATTCCTGGACAAAGTTAAAAATTATATTGAAAAAGTTGATAGTACATGAGGGATTGCATAGTTATATATACAAAGATCATGCTAAGTGAAAATTTGTACATGTGAGCTTGAAAGGGAAAAGTTGAATAATGGAAATGTAATGCGATAAAGAAGAATATTAGACCCTTGCAACATGAAGCCACTGATTAATAAGACAGAAGTACCTGTCGAAAATAACGTCATTGGCCAGGAAAAGGATATGGAGCTGCCTCTCAGAATCATCCAGAGCGAAGATTCTCTCTCTGAGGGCTTCAGCCAGCGCAGGTGCATAAGGTGACCTTCCCATAAACCACATCTTGGCTCCTTTAATGGACTCTTTGGTGCCCGTGAGGTTATTAATAACACCATTAAGCTCAGCTGCAACATCAGATGGAAGTGGTCCCGTTAGGCCCTTGAAAGACCTAGCTGAAGGTTCATAATCAGCTCGGCCTTGGCCCAGGAATGGTTGGGAGTTTGAAGGTTGTTGGTGCTGTTCATGATATGGTGGATACGAAGGGTGGGGCAATTGAGGTGGCCCCATCATCGAAGCTGCAGCTCCGGCTGTAGCACTTAAAGGAGGAGCATTCGGCGCCGGGTTCAACAAGGAATTATGAGATGGTCGCACCGAATGAAAGGAAGGATTGAAGGCTGCATTGGGTGCTCTAGTGGAGATCCAGATCTTGTATCGGTAGTAATTGTGGCCCTCTCCGCCAAAGAGAAAAGCATAATCAGGGTTACCCTGCTGCTTCTCACGAACCATTGCTTCGAACTGAGGGCCATTTTTGGCAGAGTAGTCTGCCAATTTGTCGATCCTTTTGTGTAGCTCGGGATCCGAAGGCGGCACGGTTGGGAGAGGGGGTGAATCGAACGGGTGCAAGAAAGGAGGAGGCATGAGATGTGGGGGCAGATGAGGTGATGAAGGTGGCGGCTGCTGTTGTTGGAGATGGTGCATGGGATGGTGGTGGGGATAGAGTTGCTGCTGCTGAGACATAGGACGGTGATAAGGAAATTGCTGAAGGGAAGGGTGAGGGGGGATAAAGGGCGAGGGATGGGCCTGCTGGGGGACCTGCTGTGGGAACTGCTGGGGTTGAGGGTGAAAACCATACTGTTGTTGTGGGATGCCTCCCTGTTGTTGCTGTTGAGCAGAAGCCATTGCTTCAGCATACTCGTGCGCTTGCCGGTCCATCAAGTAGGTGATGGGTAGTCCAAATTCAAGAACTTATAATGGTCAGAACAAATTGGTAACCTGGGAAGAAAAACATTTTATATATTAACAACAAATGTGGGAAATCACCCAGCAAAATGTGAAATTACCTACAAAAGAATATGCAAATAGCAATCCTGATCCAAAAAAAACTGATCTTGCTGGTGGCATCGCTTCTATTACTTATTGGACAATTGAAATCTACGTACACTAGAAATGGACATGTAGCAAACAACAATTTCAAATGTAAAATGTAACAGCCATGCTTTTTTCTTGCAAGTAGGCCCAGGAATTCTTAATCTTCTTCAATCGAGGATGGAGGGGCCGCTTGGCGCAAGAAACAAGGCTTCTTGCATATCAAAATTAAATCTTTATCCCTATTTTCATATCAAAATTAAATCTTTAAAGTCTGGGAAGAATAAAAAAAGAGAGCCACAGCAACGACCAGAACCGATACTCCAAAGAACATAACTTCACAATATGCGTATCATGCCAAGATGGTAGGTCCTCTTCCGATTTGGCCAGGAACTGGAGGGGATCGACCATAATTTGCCATATATTTCTACTGATTTATAACTAATCAAAGGGTTTCACAATAATTGGGAAAGAACTGATAATTCTATTCGTATCTTGAAATTGGTGGGAAGAACAATTACACGAATTCCTAGAAAGAAACAAGTCTGGCATATCGCATACCGCTTATGTTCCTCTTCTTCACTATTTATAGGTGAAAGAAGAGGTTACATTCAATTGGTTGGTACTATAATGCTGTACATTCATTGGTGTGAGTTCTGCACAAGCTCCTTTGCAACTAACCAACAGTACCAAAGGAAGGGGGGATGTACCACAAGAACCTACATTGAGCAAATTATCTTAGGGTTGCGCAAAGTTAGGGTTCCCGATGCAATTAACATACAAAATTAGTAAAGTGCGTAAAGTTAGGGTTCGATTTTGAGCAAAACAATACAAAATTTATGAACGAAATCAAAATATGGCGGATCAAGAACATCGATTACTCGTGAGACAAATTCCATATAACTAAATAATTGAACATACTGAGTTTGGATCAAGAATCGAAAGAAGAAATAAGAGGAAACCCTAAGCACCTCTTTCGCCGCCGCCGCCGTCTCCGCCGTCGCGGAAGCGGGCCGCCGCTCGCCGGCGTCGAAGCGATAGGGAGACGAGAGAGGAAATGAACAAAGAGAGGGAGATCAAGAAAATGTACACGAAATTTTTTTTTTTTGCAGATGAATGGGCTATTTGGCGCTTAAATATGTTGGGGTCGTTTGACTGTTGGGCGGCGGTTATGAAATGTCTTCAAAATACTGTTGTCCCAATTTTAATTTCTTGTCTTAACTCTTAAGTAGATATTTGGATTATTTACACTAATTACCCCTATATTTTTTATTTATAACACGGGATACCCCTACTTTTAAACTATTTACACTGACTATTCCTAATTTTTTGGTTTATTACACGGGATACCCCTACTTTAAGGTAAAAATAAAAAATTATAACACTAACTACTCATATTTTTATTTTATTTTTCTAAAGGGAGGGGTGGTTAGTGTAATTTTTTTAAATCAGAGGGTACCTCTTGTTATAAACCAAAAGCGTAGGGATGATTAGTGTAAATAATCCTAGATATTTTTAAAATACCGGTTACGAGTGTTAGGAGTTTTGGTGGTTTTAATTAGCCGATTTTAAACATGAAGATATTGACATTTACGATTTAATGTTATGTGATTAAGAATTCATCATCGACATAAAATGTTTTTATATTTGTCATTAGAAAATAATTGTCAATCTCAACTTATACTCACACTAGACATGTGCGTTGCACGTATTTTAAGTATGTTTTAATTAACTTTTTTTTACTTGGAAATAGCAAAATGCAACCAAAAGTAAACAATATTTTTCCTTTTAAAAAAATTCTATACGTAATTATCTACGTGTCCTCATTAAATTTGATGAACAATTTTGATTAGAAAAGTTAGATAAGGACATATCTGGAAGAATAAAAAATCACGGTGAAACCAACTTTTATTATTATATAATAGTATAGATATTATATAACAGTATAGATAATCAACTTCGAGGAAGAAGTCGTCAATTGGAGGAAGAAGTATCACACACAAGCAGCAAAGAAAAAAATGAAGACGTCAAAGATGAAATTGGTTATTAGACTATTTTAGATTGTAGTTATAATTATAAATTTTATGATTAAATGGAATAAATAATAGAAATTATCAAAATTCACTTATTTTGAATGTTTATAGAGACAAAAAAATTTACACAACAATTTTTTTTTTGTTTGGGGGTGGGTGGGGGGGGGGGGGGGGGGGGGGGGGGGGGGCTAAGTTTTTTAAACACTTCATAATTATAGGCTTAAAACTCTCAAAAAATCGATGAAAATACCACTGTCAAATATACTCTAAGGGCAGTACATAATGTGATATGGACTGTCAAAATTCGTCAAAAAAAATTATGCCCATGATACCCTTTTTTAAAATGTTAGGGACAACACAACTATTGTTATCAATGCCAAAATTTTGGTAGTCCTAACAATAGTGGAGACTGTCAAGTAATCCTACAATAGTGAGGACTGGCAATTTGGCGGTCCTTATACAGAGTCTCTTTTTAAGTACTGTCAAATTTTTGCAGTCATGTGTCGTCCTCAATGGGGCTTGTCCCAATTTTTAAAGCTTCGAAACCCCAATAATGGGGTTCAATATTTCAAAAATAGTCCATGTTTTGCTATAGATTACTTAAACAATAAATCTAAGAACTAATAAAAAAATTATCACAATTGGTGTATTGTTCTCCTGCATCTGAAAAATCCAGAACCTACAAAGCCTATTCAAATGATGAAGATTTATTTTATTTGTGAAGGAGTCTTGGTGTGTGTCATATCTGATTAGAATTGCAAGAGAAAGAGGGCAGAACAAATTAATTGGAGAGTGAGGGAGAGGCAAAGAAAAGAGTTATGTTTGTGTGCATGTGACAAACCCTAACTCTATCAAAGTGTAGTGCCCTTAGTAATATCCAATATCTTTATCTTTTAGTTTTTGTATACTGGTACCCTTATGAAAACGATAAAAATATCATTTTGTCCTTTCATACAAAACATCTAAATACTCATGATTAGCTTGTTCTTAATATTCTTTCAACTAAACTTACTATTTTTATAGTTATAGTTTAATCATCTTCTTATTGAATTCTTACTATCTCTTTGAAAGTTTTAAAAATCGAGATATGAGATACATGGATGAAACGAACGAACATGGACCCATACAAGAGATAGTCGCTATCAACCACAATAACACTTATAATCGGTGTCTTATGACGTTTAATGATATGACATTTGACGTGGTAACTACTCTTTAACATAAGCATCCAGTAGGATCCATTTGTATTCATTATTGTTAACGTCTAGTAAATATTTGAAAATCTAATTTATATTCTTAAAAAAATAAAATCAAATTTGTTTCTTATATCTAACAATAGTTTTGTATGACATCCTTTTATTGGTCCCAATTTTATGGACATGTGGACTGGAATTGAATCTTTCTTGTTTTTGTGATACAATTAACTTATAAGCACGAGTTATATTTGTTGGTGTTTTTGTCTTTGGACTAGAAAAGATAGTCCCACATCGGCTACACCAAATGGTGAGTATCTCAATATAATGCATTGCTTGTGTTGAGGTGTGCACATGAGGTGTAGTGGGGCACAAGTTTGTGCCATGTGGGAGTATTTTCCTAGAAGGAAAAAGGATTAAATCCAACAAGGATGCAAGTTGATTTTTGTTGTGCGGACTCGGACTCGGACTCGTACGCGGACTCCAGGATGTCTCGTGCATGCACGGGAGTGTTCGGGGGGTAGGCGTGGACTGGCACACTTCTATGCTGATTGTGGAATGATCTAAAATATCAAACTCTATTTTTGAGTATTGGTATTTTAGTCCCACATCGGATAGGAGAAGAGGTGAAGTCTCAACTCCACTCTATAAATAGAGCCCCTTGGCCTCCTTTGAAAGATGCACCAAGAAGAAGAGAATTAAGGGAGTCTGTAAAGTCCAGGAAGCCCGTTCAAGTCTCAAATATTGACTTACGAGCGTTCCAGAAGTTCTTCGTGAACTTGCTGGTTCCTGGAAGCAGATCGTGTTGGGACGAATCTTGCTTTGAGCAACGGTGATCTTAATCACCCCAGCAAGAACCTTTCCTCTTCTTCTTTCTTCTTTATTCTCCTTCATCTAAGTTGTAACTCAGTTCTGTCCGTCTGCAACTGCGATTGCAAGGAAGAACGTGAGATTTATTTTCTGAACTCAGTTCTGTCCGTCAGCAACTGCGATTACGAGGAAGAACGTGAGATTTACTTTCTGATTATTATTGCTTTTGTAATCAGATTTATATTATAGTGTTCCTCTTGGATCTCGAGAATAATCAGAAGATGAACGTTTGTTGAACCTCTGATCTCGACATCGAGTCTACCATCTTTGATCAAGCCCCGGGACTAACAATCTCAAAGCAAGATCCTTGTAGATGGAGAACTCTCCTGCTTCTCTCATCGATACCAGCTTTAACAAGTTGGAGAAATTCGACGGAGAACATTTCCAAATCTGGAAGAGGAAGGTCACCCTTAATCTTCAACTCGTGGACGTAAACCATGTGTTGATTGAGGATAAACCGACAATTCCAGAAGGAGTTACTGTCGATGCTATTACTGCTGTACTCGTCAAGCAGAGCAAATGGAAGAGAGAAAACAGCATATGTAAACTGCTAATTCTCAATTCTATGAAAGACTCTCTGGCAGAGTCATATTCCAAGAAGGTGAAGGCCAAAGAGATCTGGGATTCTTTGGGTAAGCTATATGAAGATGATGAAAACATGTCCAAAATCTTCATCGTCGAGAAGTACCACAAGTGGCTCTTCGAAGACGAGATGACGATGCTACCTCAAGTGAAGGAATTTCTGAAGTTGCGCCAGAAGTTAGATGACGAGAAGATGCCCCTCGTTGACAAGTTTATCGTTGGAGGGATAGTCTCGAAACTTCCTGCTGGTTGGAGCAACTTCTATGCTAGAATGCATCGGAAGAAGCTGGACATTAGCTTGGAAGATCTTCTACAAGAGATCCACGTTGAGGACGAAATGTGATCTCAACAGAAGATGGACTCTCTGTCCAAACAACTGGCTAAGGCCAACTTGGTGCAGACAAGAGAGTTCAAGGGAAAGCAGGTGGCTTCTCATCACAAGAAGAAGGACTCCACTAATCTAAAAGTGAACGGTCCTTCGTTCAAGCAACAGAAGTCCAAGTCCCACGTGACTTGCTTCAACTGTGACAATAATGGCCATTACATGAGTGAATG
Organism: Iris pallida; assembly: GCA_029216955.1. Taxonomy (NCBI): domain Eukaryota; kingdom Viridiplantae; phylum Streptophyta; class Magnoliopsida; order Asparagales; family Iridaceae; genus Iris; species Iris pallida. Next base: position 4,680,011 of record JANAVB010000799.1, on the reverse strand, counting down.
CAAATCCAAGCCCAAACCAAAATAGCAGGTATAGCTAAACTTGGTTATTTTGATTACTTAACTTGGTTGCTATTGTTGCACAGGTTGAGTTATCTAGCATGGTAGCTAACTAGTGGTCTGACACTAGTACATCTGACCACGTGTGCTCTCAAAGGAGCTAGTTGTTCACCAAGGACGAGTCATGTTATGACGAAGGTCTCAATGGCGAACATATATCTAGCAGAAGTTCTGAAGATTGAGACAGTGGTTATTAACCACCGACAAGGACACTGGAATGCGTGTTGCACGTACCAGAGATTTTTCGGCGATCTGATCTCAGAAAGTCTGTTATCTGATACAGACTTGAAAGATGGACATTCGTACTAGCCAGATGGTAATTTCTTGGAGAGGAACATGCTTCGAAAAGATATTCGATGCTAAAGGAATGTTCGAACTTCTGCTGATGGTTGAGTGGACTGAGAGTTGTTCTATGACAGAAGTAGACTCAAGCTGTCTTACCGGGACCTTATCTTTGGAATGTGGGGGTAAGGAGGTGGAGGAGTTTAAGGTCTGTGCAGATACAAGGCTGTTGGGAAGCTGCTCAGACGATTGAACTAAAGTACTGATCATCTGGAGTTAGTACACTCAGATATCTGTGACTTTTATCAATTCTCCATAAAGGCCGGTTCGAAGTGTTTCTCGAAGTGCACGTTCGTATTTCAGAGACTTCAGGGCTGAAGCTGAACGTTAAACCGATCTACAACTACTCAGAAGTGATCGAGATATAGAGTAGAGGTCTCATGAATTTGCATCGTTCTGTAAAGAACATGGAATCATCAATGAGACTACTGCTCCGTATTCTCCTCAATCTAACGGGATAGCGGAGAGGAAGAACAGAACGTTGACAGAAATGATAAACTCAATGCTGCTAACTATGGGTCTTCCTAAATGCTAATGGAGAGAAGCTGCATGGACGACCACTTTTATTCTAAATAGAGTGCCGTATGCAACTTCGGACGTAACTCCTCATGAACACTGGTTCAAAGTCAGACCTAACTTGAATGTCATTCGAGTGTGGGGGGTCTCTGGCTTATGTGAAGCTCCCAGATCTGAAGATTCAGAAGCTGGGGACTAGGACTACGAAGATGATCTTCTTGGGGTATGCCGAGAAGAGTGATGCTCGAAGATTTTTTGATATTGAGTCAAATCATATCATCGAATCTCGTGAAGACAATTTGCAAGGCACAAGAATATTGTTCTTACGGATAAACCGAAAGAACAATAAGGGTGCGCAAGAAACTGAAGTTTTCAATAAAGAAGTAGTCCAAGAAGATGTTGTTGTTGAAACAACAGTTGAACCAGAACTCGCTGAGCCGTCGTCGAAGTGAGCGAGGAGGCCGAAGAACTTCAAAAATGACTTCATCACCTATCATGTGGAAGCAGATCCGCTTACCTATGATGAGGTGATAAAGACCAGAGATGATGTTTTCTGGAAGGAGGCGATTGACAATGAAATTGATTCCATCATCTCAAATAATACTTGGGTGTTGGTTGATCTTCCTGAAGGAGCGAAACCCATCGGATGCAAATGGATCTTCAAGAAGAAGATAAAAGCAGATGGAACTATTGACAAGTTCAAGGCCAGGTTAGTGGCCAAGGGGTTTTCTCAGAAGCAGGGGATCGACTACTTTGACATGTATGCTCCAGTAGCCCGGATGACCACCATCAGAATGTTGATTGCTGTCGCAGCGATACATAAGATGGTGATACATCAGATGGGTATAAAAACGGCATTCCTGAATGGCGAGCTGACCGAAGAGATCTATATGCAACAACCAGAAGGGTTTGTCGTCAAAGGTCTTGAAGACAAAGTCTGCAAGTTGATAAAATCTCTGTACGGTTTAAAGCAAGCTCCCAAAATGTGGCAAGTTTGACAAAGTCATAAGGTCAAATGGCTACAGGGTCAGTGAAACAGACAAGTGCGTCTATTCGAAGTTTGCTAACGGAAGAGGAGTCATCGTTTGTCTATACGTGGACGACATGCTAATCCTAGGTACGGATATAAGCTGTGTCACGGAGACAAAGAAGTTCCTTTCGACGAAGTTCAGTATGAAGGACTTGGGAGATGCTGATGTTATCTTGGGACTCAAGATCATCCGGACAGACACTGGACTAGCGCTGTCACAGTCTCATTATGTTGAGAAGATGATCGCTCGTTACGGGTATCAGGATCTTCCAGGGATCGATACGCCATACAAGTGTGATCTGAAACTGAAGCCTAATTCAAGGGAAAGCGTCAGGCAGCTGGAGTATACAAGCGTAATCAGGAGTTGATGTATGCTACTACTGCCACAAGGTCTGACATAGCTTTTGCTGTGGGAATGCTGAGTCGTTTCACGAGCAACCCAGGCATTGAGCACTGGAAAGCTGTGAAACGGGTTATGAGATATCTCAAGAAGACTTAGACATATGCACTGCACTACAGTGGAGATTCGCCGGTAGTGGAAGGCTTCAGTGATGCCAGTTGGTGCTCAGAATTAGAGAGCGAGAGGTCCACTAGTGGATTCATATTCACAATGGATGGAGCTGCTATATCGTGGAAGTCGAAGAAGCAGACTATGCTCTCGCGATCATCTATGGAATCTGAGTTCTTTGCACTTGATACCGCAGCAAATGAAGTAGAGTGGCTTCGGGAGCTCATGTATAATCTTCCAGTGGTTGGGGCGCAAATACCGGTAATTCCGATATACTGTGACAACCAGGCGACTGCAGCGGTGGCATCGAATGATCTCTTCAACGGAAAGAAGAGAACTGTGCGGTTGAAGCACAGGGCAGTGAACGATCTCATCAAGAGAGGTGTCATTGCAGTGATTGATGTTCGGAGTCAGGAGAACCTGGCGGATCCGTTCACCAAGGGCCTCAAGCGCCAGCTGGTCGATGACACAGCTTGTAAAATGGGCTTGAAGGCATTCTGATATTGTGTTATTACATTCCTACCATAAAGTTTTATGCTATTAGTTCAAAGAGAAATCTACTAGGCATCTAGCTTTTGGTTCAAGGGAGGACTATTAACCAGAAGAATATCAGGAACGGTGGGTACTTGTCCTATGTGACATGGAGAGGTTACGGACCTACAACCACTGTTGTCTACTGTTGTTTTCTGCGAAAAATGGATCCTGTGGGAAGGTTGGCTTAAATGCCTTAATGAGTTCTCAGACAGAGTGAATGCCTGGAGTGCTTTACAGGAAACACGGTAGCGCAGTACTACAAGGAGTGTAACTCCATGCTACAGTGGGGTGACTCTACCATGAGGTTCCCAGGTAGGGGTAATGCCTCGGCTTTACAAGCCAAGTCACAGCGGAGTAGCACCGCAAATAGGCAGGTAGCCTAATGCTGTATGATAATCGTAATAAAGAGAGGTAGACAGCACTACAAAGAGGACGATGTCCTCATGTTACAGTGGCATGACACCACGAAGAGGTACCAGGTAGGGTAAAGCCTCGGCTTTGCGATCCATGTCATAGCGGCGTAACACCGCACGGAAGCGCAAGGCTTCATGCTGGGTAGTTTGGCACTACAAAGAGGCCTGTGACCTCATGCTACAGTAGTATGACACTACGATGAGGTACCCAGGTGGGGTAAAGCCTCGACTTTAAGCCATGTCATAGCGGCGTAGCACCGCAAAGAAGCACAATACTTCATGCCATGACTCTTTATAAAGAACTCACCTATAGTGTATGGACAGAGATATCAGGCCGTCTCTTGAGGGTAAACTTGTAGACGCCCAAAAATTATACACTGAAACCAGGCTGGCACAAGGCCTTCAATGTACAGCCAGAAGCACAGTTGATGTCATTATGTGAGTAGGAAGAATTGCACTTATGGTGCAGAATTCAAGGCTTAGTCCATTCTTGTATCATGCTGTTATTTAACCTATGCGGGAAGATTTAAGTCGTAGCGACATCTCTCCTAATGCATGATGGGCAGTCACTGTGGAAAACGCTCAACCCATATATTGAGATATGTGGGGGATTGTTGGTGTTTTTGCCTTTGGACTAGAAAAGATAGTCCCACATCGGCTACACCAAATGGTGAGTATCTCAATATAATGCATTGCTTGTTGAGGTGCACATGAGGTGTAGTGGGGCACAAGTTTGTGCCATGTTGGAGTATTTTCCTAGAAGGAAAAAGGATTAAATCCAACAAGGATGCAAGTTGATTTTTGTTGTGCGGACTCGGACTCGGACGCGGACTCCAGGATGTCTCGTGCATGTACGGGAGTGTTCGGGGGGTAGGCGTGGACTGGCACACTTCTATGCTGATTGTGGGATGATCTAAAATATCAAACTCTATTTTTGAGTATTGGTATTTTAGTCCCACATCGGATAGGAGAAGAGGTGAAGTCTCAACTCCACTCTATAAATAGAGCCCTTTGGCCTCCTTTGAAAGATACACCAAGAAGAAGAGAATTAAGGGAGTCTGTAAAGTCCAGGAAGCCCGTTTAAGTCTCAAATATTGACTTACGAGCGTTCCAGAAGTTCTTCGTGAACTTGCTGGTTCCTGGAAGCAGATCGTGTTGGGGCGAATCTTGCTTTGAGCAACGGTGATCTTAATCACCCCAGCAAGAACCTTTCTTCTTCTTCTTTCTTCTTTCTTCTTTCTTCTTTCTTCTCCTTCATCTAAGTTGTAACTCAGTTCTGTCCGTCTGCAACTGCGATTGCAAGGAAGAACGTGAGATTTATTTTCTGAACTCAGTTCTGTCCGTCAGCAACTGCGATTGCGAGGAAGAACGTGAGATTTACTTTCTGATTATTATTGCTTTTGTAATCAGATTTATATTATAGTGTTCCTCTTGGATCTCGAGAATAATCAGAAGGTGAACGTTTGTTGAACCTCTGATCTCGACATCGAGTCTACCATCTTTGATCAAGCCCCGGGACTAACAATATTCGTTTAACCCAAAATATGGTAAAATAGTGTTAAATGAGTGGAAGGCATCTTCCATTCATTTTTATTCATATTTTATCGCATCGATCCTGTAGTGCCCCGTCCCTACATCGTGCCCCGCACTCCGTCCACGGGGTACGCGAGAAAGGAACATTGTCGCTATCGATTCGGTCGGGACCGATAGGTCGGGATCAATCGAATCGATCGAACGGGAACAGTTGAATTAAGATCCATTCCTCGTTATGGAATGTCTTCTTCGGAACCAAGTCCCATATTCAGCGGGTTGCGTCTCAAGGATTGACTCTGCGGCTGAGTCGGGAGAGACCTCCCGTTGCTCTGCTTTTTACGCCGCTTGCGTTGGTTTTGGCTTTGTTTTCTGAATGCATTTTCGTGAATGTTTTCGATGGTTTTCATGGCTTGCATTTCGAACTCGCATTTCCTATCGAACTTCTTGAATAATGCAGTGTTCTAATCGGTTGCTTGTGCGATTTCAGGTAATCGCGTAGGCGACGTCTAGCGCGGCCAACAAGTTCTCTCGCCCGAAGTAAACTCAAGGTGAGTGGCTGACCCTTCTCTTCTCGACCCCTTCTTAGGTAAATCGATAGTGTTGTGCGGATGAAAGATTGAATGCACAGGCACGGGCACGGTAAAATGGTCAAGATTTAAAGTGAACGTAGACAATACCTTAACAACTGAATAATGTCTTAACTCGATCATTGGACAACTTGTCGACAAGGGAGAGTTTCCTCGAGCGACAACCCGCGGCCACGGGACCGACTCGGCCTAGGAGGAAACACGGTATAGCTGTGCTGGATGATAACACGTGTGAAACCCGTAAATTTTTAGTTCATTAATTGAATCAATTAGCTAAATATAAATCATTTGTTAATTTAGGAAAATACATTTTTTGAAATTTTAGAGTTTAGACAAAACCCGTAATTTTAATTAAATTAGAAATTTTAGTGTTAATTTTATTATATAATTTGTTTGCTAAATTAATTATTATTTTTAGGAAAAACCATATTTTTAGAGAATTATTTTAAACCTGGAATTTTGAATGTTGGTCCTGACCTGTCCCGAGCCTGACTTGAACCTGTCTCGAACCCAAATTCATTTTTCCAAATTAATCATTAAAGACTATTAGTATTTGTTTATCCTATTTTTATTCATATCATTTCTTATAAAACTTTCATTTATTCAACTCTAATGACTCTCTTAAAAACCAACAGCAAAGGAAAATTCCTTAAATTTATTTAAAATCTCAACTCACTTAATCCTCTTTAAACTTACTATTAACTCTCTCTCTCTCTCTCTCTCTCTCTCTCATTTTAACAGGAAAGGAAAGCCTTTCCTTTCCAAAATGTTTGCTCCAGCCGCCCCTCGACACCTAGGCCGTCGACCTCCCGACTCCTCTTTTCACCTTCCCGTAACCCCCAAACTCTCTTCTCCTATAAAACCCCTTCACCACCATTCTCCATCACCATCTCACCTTCTCAAAATTTTCCCCAAACTTGCGCCCTTTCTGGCTAACCCCGACCCCCGCCGTCGCATCCAGGCCGCGCCCCGTTGCCCGTCGAGTCCAGCGCACCCTCCCGGCTGAACCAAGCCCGGCGCGCCGCCCTTGGCCGCCGACCACTGGCCGGACCCCCTGCGCGCCGCTTCCCAGCCGCGTCCAGCTGCTGTCTGGCGAGTTCCTGTGTTGCTCCGTGACCCGATCGCCCGAACCCGCTGTCCGATTCTGTTTTCGAGATTTATCCCGCGGCTCCCCGACCAACGAATTTGGGTAATTCCTGTTAATCAGATTAGTTCGTCCCTCTCGTGTCGCGTCTGTGATGAATTGGCCCCCGATTCCTTCCCGGGAATTCGGTCTTTGGTTTACGTCTTGGTTTTCGGAATTCCCGAAACCATTTTGGTTCTGTGGTTTCATCGAATTCTCGGAATTTCTGAGATTTGATTCGGGAAAGTTTCTGTATTTCAAAATTTCCGTTTAAATTCAGATTTTCGGAATTTGTTTCTGATAGTTTGATTTCGGAATTTACGAGATTGTCTCGGAAAAGTTCCTGGGATTTTGGATTAGTATTTAATTAAAATTTTTCCGAATGATAGTTTGTTGGTGCATTATTGCAGTGGTGTTCCGATCCTATTTTGGGTTTTCCGAATATTTTTCGGGAATGTTTATGTGGATTACAATTTATATATAAATAGTTTCTGGAATTATTTATGGGTTTTCACTGGTTTGGGACAATTTTACTGGTTGTTTCTGGCATTTTCCCAGTTTTGGGTTATCCCGAAAATAGAGGGAATGCTGCCGAAATTTTATAAAATTTATAAAGGAATATTCTATATCGGTTTTCGAAAATATTTTATAAAATGGATTTTGGGCGACGACCATATCGGTCAATGGGCCCTTAGCGAAATGCAAACGAAACCGGTATTACCCGGACGTTGAGGCATTAGCTATTTTGACTATTGGGCCAAAGTCTGAGACTCGAAATTAATTTAAATTAATTTAATTACTAGTTTTATTTTGTGAATAATTTGTAGGATAAATTTTTAGAGACTAACAAAAGTTTTCTTCTTATTTAAATTCATGTAAAATGGTCTGTAAGGGCATAAGCCCATTTATTTTTGCTAATTTTGTAATGGCTAGTAATGTGTTCGTTTTTTTTCTGATTTTGTTCGAAAACGTAAAAATTTAGAAATGATAAATAATTATAACATTTTTAAAATTCATGTTCTTCTCATTTAAAGAAAAATATAGTTTTATTATATAAATTATAAAATACCAAGTTTTGCCAATAAACCGATAAATACAAAGTTTTTCGAAATTAAATAAAAAGTGATCCTTCCATCATAATTAAATGTAACACATTAGATAATCAAGTTTTTGTTTGTGTTAGTATAATAAAGATTAAAAATTGATTAGGACAAATTCTAGAGATTGTAACTAGCCCACCTAGATATGGAATGAATATTGGTGCTAAGTCAGGAAATTCTCAATTGTAGGGTTTCGAGGATTGTACTAGCATCATCCCGGAACCAACATCGAATCCAGTTATAACCAAGGCAAGTACAATTTATGTTAGTTTACCAATTATTTAATAATCATTTTATTGCAAGTTTAAACCACGATGCAACACGGAACTCTCTCTGAGAGCATTGACTGATTAACTGTTGGGTACTGGGGGAGTAGTGTAATGAGTATGACTACATCCAAAGTAGTATAATGACTGTGTTAGCTTACCCCTCAAACACACGGGGATAAGCCATATCGTATCAATATGATACAACTGTACAACCCAATCCGGTCATATTTATTGCCTATTCACATCACAATATTTTAACTGCTGGAAAACTATTTATTTCAAATTGTTTAAAAGTGCATAACTCTATTATTATTTCAATTATTGAATTATCATGAATTGTACTTTGCTCCCTCCTGACTGGAGATAATATTTTTAGGTTCTATTGATGATGCAGAGCTTCTGATTAGTAGCTACTATGACCCTGAGCTGTACCCGGCTGTTCTACCAGAGGATGATGATGAGGAGACTGCTAATTAGATTTATTTCCAGTTTATGATTATGTGGAAAAACAAATATTTTATTTCAGTTGTGGTTTGTATTTGAAAACTTTGTGTTGGACAAGTTTTAATTATCGAAATATTAAAGTTGTGGCAATTAGAATTTGTGTTGTTGATTACCTGCATGAGTGATACAGCTTACTGCCGCCATCTCAACAACGGTGCAGGCTGGGCATGATCCGATTCGACCCAAAAAATTGGGACCGGGTCGTGACATGTTTTTAGTGGTGGCCCATGCAGGTCGGATCAACAACTTAGGAAAATATATCTAGAAATATTTAGAACACTAGAACATTAATTTGTCACAACATAGGACCGAAATATATTATAAATAAATATTTTTGTTTGTTATAGACTGGTAGGCTACCTTGCTTATGTTTTGCAATCCTAAACCTTCCAGAATATGGCCACAAATCCTGCTGGCGATGGGGTATCTTCACCCTATCATACCCCACTTTCCCAACCAAGTCCGGATCCTACACCTCGGCAGCTGGCCGACCGTCCCCATTAATACAACGGCGGATCCATCATCTTCCCAGACGGAGATGCAGCCCCCTGCAGTATTGCCCACTCCAGCTGCCCCACCGGTGCCTGTGGACCCCACCGACCTCATAGGTCTGCTACGAGGAGTGCTAGAAGCCCAGAGAGCTCAAACGGAAGCTCATCAAGAGCAAACCGCGATTATGAGGGAAAGCATGGAGAATGCTCATAACGTGGCTATGACTGCTCTGGAAAGAGGAGAAGCAGCTCAACTTGAACCAAGGCCTGCCAAGGTAAACATAAATCTAAGGGATTAATTTATGTAACATTAAGGCCATTTAAATTAATGGGGATCATATTGCTAAGGTGGGCGATATTGAGAGTTTCAAGAAGCAGAACCCTCGACCCTTCAAGGGAACCGAGGGAATCGTCTATGCTGACGAATGGCTCGACAGCATGGAGCGTCTTCTAAGCGTCGCTCGACTTCCAGAAGACCTCAAGGCCGAAGCAGTAGGAATCCAACTGCAAAATATAGCAAGCACCTGGTATCGGAATGAACCCCGACTCCAGGACAAGCAGCTTGACTGGAATACCTTCAAGGGGTTGTTCCAGAGGAAGTTCTTCCCAACATCAGAGTTGCGGGAGATGGAAAGGCAATTTCAGAACCTAAAGCAAGGAAATATGACTGTTGGAGAATATGCGACAGAATTCGGCCAACTCAGCCATTTTGCCAAGAATTTGGTAGCTGACCCTGATGATCATGCTGAAAGGTTCAGATATGGGCTGAGAGAAGAGATCTGCACCCATGTGATCTCAGGCGGTGCTAAGACTTATGAAAGGATCCTGGAGCGAGCTCAAGATATAGAGAAGAGTCAACCCGCTCGCTCAAAGAGGGATTATCCTGGAACTAACAACTTCCAGGGTAATCAGAAGAAGCCCAACAACAACAACCGACCTCCTCACCACCAGCAGCAGCACCAACAGGCGAGAAACAATGATAGAGCACCTCAGAGGCAGATCCTTGTCTGTGATTTTTGCAAGAGGCCAGGGCATCAGTCAAACATCTGCAGGAAGAGGCTAGGACACTGCCTAGTCTGTGGGTCTGCCACCCACCAAGTGAAGGACTGCCCCTCGTCGATCCATCGGACTGGAGCAACTTAGCAGAAAGGTCCTCTGCCCACTCAGCAACAATAATTTGGGCAGCATCAACAGAAGACTGGGCGAGCCTTTGCCCTAGCAGCAGATGAGGCAGAGCCAGAGCAGGAACCTACCGATGATGTCATCGCAGGTTTCATTTATTGCATCCACATCCTGCTTTAGCATTATTTGATTCGGGTGCATCACATAGTTTCATATCAACAAAATTCATCTCTGCACACCACATAGATACGGGTTTTAGCAAGAAGATTGTCACGACCCGTACCCTAGAGTTAGGGCACAAGAAGTGGGTATGTCCAGCCTACGCCGCAGTGTCGGCGGTAGAACGCTGTCCTAGGTCTCATGCATCTAACAGTATAAGGCTAAACATTTTATACTCCCCGAATGGGGGTGACATAGCAGATACAGACTCAATCACATCTAAGGTAGAGCATGATAAGGATATATAAAACATGAAATCCAAAAGAGGTACAACAGAGAGAAATCTAAGTGTCTAAGATACACAAATCCAGAAATACATCTCAAATCTCCAAACTCAGATACAGTAATCCATAAAGTAAATACAACTCCATACAATTGAAATAACTATCTAAACAACCTCTAATGTGCCTCCTCTAGGCTAGCAGGCAATCTCCAAGCTATCTGTAAAATTTATCAACGGGTCCAGTCAGGACAGGAGCGAGTACAGTACATCTCATCAATATCATAACAGGTTAGGAAATATAAACATGCTAGAGAGTAAGATACAGGATCTGAAGAAATAACATGATGTAAAAGATCAAGCTAGGTTATGTTATTGCACACGAAGTATAGTCGCACACGAGATCATGTGAATACATGAATATACACGATTTCACACGATTTGTACACGAATGTCACGAATACAAGGAGTACACGATGCTCACGATAAAGTACACGAACACGAATACCCGATGTATCTGCTAAGGGGATAACATCGCACAACAAGATCCATATAGTACTAATCCGTGTTTCCAACGTGTCAGCATCATGTAAAGTAATCTAAAGCAGGAAATATAATCCTATACAAGATATGAAATGATCAGAGAATGTACTCGCCTGATAACCTGAACAACTGATAGGTATAGGGGTCCAACTGAAGCCACAGAGTCCTATTTAAAGCAACACAGGTTACAAGGTATTCAAGTTGTAATAAAAGAAACTCTACAAGCAGTCTATATTATACTAGGTTCTTCTAAGTCAAAATGACTCTAGGTCAACTCCGGTCAACAATCTAGTCAAACTAGGTCAAGTGTTGACTTACAGTTGACTTTGGGTTAACTGGTCAACTCTGGTCAACCGGGTCAATTCTAGTCTAATTATTAAAGATATAAAGTGTACTTCGTTATTCGTACGTCGAAACTTACGACACGCAAATCGAGATAAGATAATTAACGGTAAAGTTAATAATCTTATTATAATGTTTCACGTGTCCATCTTGTCAATTTCAACGATGTGAGATCACTGGAATTGACTGATCTCAGTTTCGTTGTACTAATCCCGAAATACGAACATTATAAGAATTAATTATTAATAAATTATAAAAGGCTAAACTCAGAGAAATTATCAACAAACATTGTCGGATGATGAAATAAACATCGATAACGTGTCCAGAATAGTTAACTTAGCTAGGATAGCCTACCCATCGGTCCAATTTGGACACAAGGGCAAAAAGGTAATTTCGGGTCAAAACGGTGTCCGCGTCGGAGCCATTTTGCACCAAAAAACATGCAAGAAAACAAGTCTATAAAATATAACAAATTATATGTTCACGAAACCAGAATGACGATACGAACCCAACGGTATCTCCAGAATTGGATTCCGTTGACCCGATCTCAATTTGGTCCGTTGACCAGAACTTGGGATTCCGGTTTGCACGGAAATGCGTGCCGGAGCCAAAGTTCTCAAAACTTAGCAAACTACATGTCAACGAGTCCAGAATGACGATACGAACTCAACGGTATATCCGGAATTGGATTCCGATGAGCCGATCTCAAAATGACCCGTCGACCCGGATATTGGTATCCGACTTGTACCGAAATACGTGCCGGGTCCAATGTCCACCAAAATCTAGCAAATTATATGTCAACGAGTCCAGAATGACGATACGAACTCAACGGTATATCTGGAATTGGATTCCGATGAGCCGGCGTCAAAAAATCCCGTTGACCCAGAATGTGGGATCCACTTTGCACTGAAAAACGTGCCAGGGCCCACGTTCTCCAAATCTAACAAATTTTATATGAAAACATGCCAGAACGATGCCACGAGTCTAATGGTGGTGTCAGAAATGAAATCTGGAGTCCCGTGTTCAAAAATAGAATTTTACAAGTTGGAAATTACGAATTCGGACGACCAACTTTGACGTCGAATTCAACCAATCAAACAAGCTCACAATGAAACAAAACTGGAGGGATAGTAAGAGGGTTATACCAGCTTCGCACCGGAACTGGTAGCATGCCAAACGGAGCTGCGGTGGAGGAGATACAAGCTGACGAAGTTGGCCCCGCTAAACTGTCCAAATTTAATACAATTTAAACGGTCAACTTGGTGGCCGGTTTTGATGTATCAAACGATAAAATTAACGGACAAAAATTGACAGGGATGAAGGTGGATATACCGAGATTGTGATGGAGCGAAGAAATTGCCGATCCAACGGTCGAATTTCTAGAAAAACGTGTACGAAGTCGCTGCGAAGGAACGCAATTCCAGCCTCGTTCCCGAGCTCGTCACGACGGAACGTCGTGCAAAACGCACGAATCGCCTCGACGGCGCATCCCGGAGGACGGTGGCCGTCAGGGGAGAACTCGCCGGAGTGGGGCGCACCCACGGGGGGCCACGGTGGCCCGTGCGGCGGTGCGGCGGCGCACGACGGCGGCCCGCGCGCGCTGTGCGCGCCTGTATGCGTGCGTGCATGCAGCTGCTGCGTGGCGGCGCCGGCCCGGCCTAGCCCGGCGGGGGCGGGTAGCGCACGTCCCAGCGCGGCGGGTTGGTCAGTGCAGAGGTGATCGGTGGTGGTGGTTAAAAAGTTGCTGTGGTGTTGTTGTGTAGTAGTAGGAAATTATTAGGGAGAAAGAGAGAGATAATAATTGATGAGTGAGAGAGAGAATAGTGTGAAGTCTTGGGGTTAGGGCCGGCTACAAAATGAGAGGGCTGTGTGTGTGGATGTGGAAAATTAATGGTGAGGATTAATATAGGGAAATCAATGGCTAGAATTAATTGTAGGAAAAAAATAGGTAATTCCAATAGGGATTTAATCCAACAGAAATTTCCAATAATAATTAAAAATAGGTAGAAAGAATAATTAATATTTTTGGGCAAGAAAATATGAGGGTGTTATGATGGAGAGTAACATGGAGCTTGGACTGGGTTCGGTCAAACCGGTTTGGATGAAAATCGGACATCGTGCAAAAAATCGAATAAAAATAGGTGTTGATGATCATGGGTAAATAAGTAGCACATGGGGATTCCAATAAATGGGACACAAGTGTCGGACGGGTAGTAGGCTCAATGTGGGCCATGTCCATAATTGGGACTGACAGGTTTTGGTCGACAGGGGACCCACAAATCAAGTTGGAAAAATAAATGTGACACCGTGGGGTGAAATAAAATCGGGTCACGTATCAGAAAAGTTATGCGAAGCAATTGGAGCACAAAATGGCGTGTCTGAGTGGGACACGAAGGTCATGGATGACGAGCGTCTCGAGTAGATCATCAATGAGAAGTTGGTTTCAAGAAACTGACTGGTCTTGCGCTCCCAAATTAAAAGTCACGGTAACGTGCTAATAATGATCAAGGAAAAGAGTGGGAAAATTAATTAATGATCAAATGGTCTAAATCGACCCGAAGTTGTGCGAAGCAAAAAGAGTACAAGGGAACAAGTTTGGATGGGACACTATATACTATCATGAAGGTAATCATGTCCACTCCAAAACTCGTGAAGAAGATTTCCAGAGTTGAACATCCCTGATACTCCAAATATCAATGGCACGGGAAAGTACACTTAAAGATAAATAACAGAATAAATTATTTATCAAAACTAAATCAATCAAAAAAATTAAAAAAAATCAACCCAAAATTCAGGGTGCTCACATCCTACCGACCTTATAAAAATTTCGTCCTCGAAATTAAAATGTTCGTAATCCTTCTAGGTCAAACCCCCCCAATCAAATCCCAGAACTTAAATAAAACATACCATCAAAAGGACGACATACAAGGTCATGGCATACGGTGGTAGTGAAAGTCTCATCTAGGTATACTAGTCATGCTAACCGAAACGGTCATAGGGTATCAAAACACACAAGCAGTCTAGGGTGTTAAACCGAAAAAGACACTGAATACAAATCATCAAAACTGTAAGGCGGTCTACTATCCTATATGAAAACTGGTACTCATCAAAAAAAATAAAGAAAGGTAACTACCAATCATCTAAAAGAGGTACTATTTAAGAAAATCAAAATCACAAGTTAAAGAATGAAAGTCAATTGCATGGAAATCCAATCAAGATATATATTAAGAATATTTAGTCTCGATACGACCTAAGTTGATCAAATTGGGAAAATCAAGATTTAGGCAATATGGATGATAGGTTTTTAACAGAGTCTGAGAACGAACATACAAGGATGGAGATTCAGGTCACAACCAAATTTAATTCAATTAAGTACAACCCAAGATAAGAAAAGATAATCGAAGTTGATTTGGTCGTGATTAAGGAAACTAGGATTCAATGATATTGAAAACCCTTTTTGGAGAAAAACAAGAAAGATTTCATACGAAGGTCAGTTAATCATCTCTCTCTGATACCATCAGTTTACCATTTGCTAATCATATTTTCTCACAACCCCAATATAAAATCAACCTTCATATGACTACCCTAAAAAATTCTATAACCTTCAGTCATCTAACTTTTACCATGATCACCATAGACAAAATTTCAACTTCTAAAATATTTTCCACGAAGCATACCCCTCTTAATTAGGTATCAACACTCATTCATTTAATCAAATTTCCAAATTCCTTCACCTTGTTCTAAATTAAATCCGAAACCTCTAAACCCAGTTTATGAAATCCTTGTACTTGTTTAAGTCAAGTCTCGTATTTACTCAACTCCAATACCACTATGTCATACCAAATTTATTCTTGTTTATAAATCAACCTTCATATTTCTTCAACGTTCACCTTCAATTATTATCCTTTTTGAATTCTAAAATTTCTCCCAATCATCTAAATAATTTCTATAACGTAAAATCTTTGTGTTCTCTCTATCTCTAGTCACCCTCTTAAAATATCTAGTTCAATTTTGCATAATCATAGAATACAATTAAATTCTCCTTTCCATCTCTAAATTTCTACATAGCCTGGTAATAGTTTCCAAGAATCAATAACCAAGATTTTTTAAGTTCTCAAAACTAGGTTGACCTTGAATATCTTCATTAGTTTTGAAATATATCCATGAATTATTCATAACCAACTTTCTGTGATTGTTTCTAAATTGATAACATTTATCCCTCGATTCCATTCTAACCTTTACCACATCTCCCTCTCAATTTTTTTTCATAATTGACATCCAACGTTCTGATTCCTACAAATCATTCTATGATAACCATTTACATCATTTCCGTACTAGATGATTTACGTCACTTCCTCAACATTTCTCAGGCAAAAATGATACGAAGATTCAAGAGTTTTCAAGGTACAGCTGACAGAATGTGATACGAGACGGAATTGATATAATCAGGACAGTTATATAAGACAAGGAATGATGGTAATAAAAATATTGGCAGAAAAAAAATGATAATAGAATCTGTTCTGCTTATCTGTTTAAAAGAAGGAACCATTTTGAAACCAGAGCTATAATATCAAATCCAAGATAAGTTCTAGCAAAATCATCGATTCATTGCTTTAAGAAGAAATTCATAGTAAGAAGTTACACAAGGTTTATAAAACAGCTAAAGCTACTACTAAGTTAAATAATGAGAAACAAAACCAAACAAAAATTCTCTTTTTTTTTGAAAGACTGAACAAGTAGTGAAAACATGTTCAAAATATTTAAGGTACAATCTGATAATTATATGCGTCTATCCAAAATCATGGTGCTCTAAATCCTCGTCATACTAGTAAGCAAGGCTACGATAATCACAAAGTCCTCGACTTAGGCACATACATCTAGAATCGTGGTATTTAACATTTTTGCAATGCCGCTAGCTTGGCTGCGAAAACCTTAAATTCCCACACCCGAGAAATATATCCAAAGCCAGACTATGTGTCCTCACCATGCTGGCTAATGTAACTATAGAAGACTAGATTTCCAAACTTAGATGACCTAGCCCATATAATTTCATCTTGACAAAAATTAAATTAAATCAACAATGAATACCCAAAAATCAAATCAAATTTATCAACGAACATCAGAATTCAAAATGAACAAAAATCCTTCAAATCATATAAATACAAACTCGGATGCTACAGCTAACATCAAGATTCAAAATTCAACAATCTTCAATCAAATCAATAAATACAACTCAAATTCAACAATACTCCATCAAAATCAAATTCGACAACAGAAAATAAAGATAAATCAAATCAAGGAAAAGAGAGTTTTCAAATCGAAGTTAAAATAAGATTCTCAAGGATCGTCCCAGGAATCTCTCAAGGGTTCCTAACTGTGATTGAGTACCTTCAAAATATATTCTATTCCTACTGCAGGCTGTAGTGGTACTCTAGTTCGAATACCACTACACAAACTCGACCTGCATAGGCCACCACTAAAAATGTGTCACGACCCGCACCCTAGAGTTAGGGCACGAGAAGTGGGTACGTCCAGCCTACGTCGCAGTGTCGGCGGTAGAACGCTGTCCTAGGTCTCATGCATCTAACAGTATAAGGCTAAACATTTTATACTCCCCGAATGGGGGTGACATAGCAGATACAGACTCAATCACATCTAAGGTAGAGCATGATAAGGATAGATAAAACATGAAATCCAAAAGAGGTACAACAGAGAGAAATCTAAGTGTCTAAGATACACAAATTCAGAAATACATCTCAAATCTCCAAACTCAGATACAGTAATCCATAAAGTAAATACAACTCTATACAATTGAAATAACTATCTAAACAACCTTTAATGTGTCTTCTCTAGGCTAGCAGGCAATCTCCAAGCTATCTGTAAAATTTATCAACGGGTCCAGTCAGGACAGGAGCGAGTACAGTACATCTCATCAATATCATAACAGGTTAGAAAATATAAACATGCTAGAGAGTAAGATACAGAATCTGAAGAAATAACATGATGTAAAAGAGAAAGACTGTAAGTAAATAGCTACAATATATATAGAGAACTATCAGTGACTAGTGATTCAGAGCACAAGATGGTTATGTAAACGGCACGATGTTGTACACGAGTAATCTACAGAGGTTGTACACGAGTAAACTACTGGATTGATCACATAACCACTTCTACTCCCCCGCCCCAATCAATACACAAGGATCATGCTAAGTTATGTTATTGCACACGAAGTATAGTCGCACACGAGATCATGTGAATACATGAATATACATGATTTCACACGATTTGTACACGAATGTCACGAATACAAGGAGTACACAATGCTCACGATAAAGTACACGAACACGAATACCCGATGTATTTGCTAAGGGGATAACATCGCACAACAAGATCCATATAGTACTAATCCGTGTTTCTAACGTGTCAGCATCATGTAAAGTAATCTAAAGCAGGAAATATAATCCTATACAAGATATGAAATGATCAGAGAATGTACTCGCCTGATAACCTGAACAGCTGATAGGTATAGGGGTCCAACTGAAGCCATAGAGTCCTATTTAAAGCAACACAGGTTACAAGGTATTCAAGTTGTAATAAAAAACTCTACAAGCAGTCTATATTATACTAGGTTCTTCTAAGTCAAAACGACTCTAGGTCAACTCCGGTCAACAATCTAGTCAAACTAGGTCAAGTGTTGACTTACAGTTGACTT
The DNA here is from genome assembly GCA_029216955.1 of Iris pallida. Lineage (NCBI taxonomy): Eukaryota > Viridiplantae > Streptophyta > Magnoliopsida > Asparagales > Iridaceae > Iris > Iris pallida. The sequence continues at coordinate 4,661,846 of JANAVB010000799.1, read as the reverse complement.
TGGGTCAACTGGTCAACTCTGGTCAACAGGGTCAATTCTAGTCTAATTATTAAAGATATAAAGTGTACTTCGTTATTCGTACGTCGAAACTTACGATACACAAATCGAGATAAAATGATTAACGGTAAAGTTAATAATCTTATTATAATGTTTCATGTGTCCATCTTGTCAATTTCAGCAATGTGAGATCACTGGAATTGACTGATCTCAGTTTCGTTGTACTAATCCCGAAATACGAACATTATAAGAATTAATTATTAATATATTATAAAAAGGTTAAACTCAGAGAAATTATCAACAAACATTGTCGGATGATGAAATAAACATCGCTAACGTGTCCAGAAAGTTAAATTAGCTAGGATAGCCTACCCATCGGTCCAATTTGGACACAAGAGCAAAAAGGTAATTTCGGGTCAAAATAGTGTCCGTGTCGGAGCCGTTTTGCACCAAAAAACGTGCAAGAAAATAAGTCTATAAAATATAATTAATTATATGTCCATGAAACTAGAATGACGATACGAACCCAACGGTATCTCCAGAATTGGATTCCGTTGACCCGATCTCAATTTGGTCCGTTGACCAGAACTTGGGATTCCGGTTTGCACAAAAATGCGTGCCGAAGCCAAAGTTCTCAAAAGTCAGCAAACTACATGTCAACGAGTCCAGAATGACGATACAAACTCAACGGTATATCCGGAATTGGATTCCGATGAGCCGATCTCAAAATGACCCGTTGACCCGGATATTAGTATCCGACTTGCACCGAAATACGTGCCGGGTCCAATGTCCACCAAAATCTAGCAAATTATATGTCAACGAGTCCAGAATGACGATACGAACTCAACGGTATATTCGGAATTGGATTTCGATGAGCCGACGTCAAAAAGTCTCATTGACCCAGAATGTGGGACCCACTTTGCACCGAAAAATGTGCCAGGGCCCACGTTCTCCAAATCTAACAAATTTTATATGAAAACATGCCAGAACGACGCCACGAGTCTAATGGTGGTGTCAGAAATGAAATCTGGAGTCCCGTATTCAAAAATGAAATTTTACAAGTTGGAAATTACGAATTCGGACGGCCAACTTTAGCGTCGAATTCAACCAATCAAACAAGCTCACAATGAAACAAAACTGGAGGGATAGTAAGAGGGTTATACCAGCTTCACACCGGAACTGGTAGCATGCCAAATGGAGCTGCGGTGGAGCAGATACAAGCTGACGAAGTTGGCCCCGCGAAACTGTCCAAATTTAATACAATTTAAATGGTCAAATTGGTGGCCGGTTATGATGTATCAAACGATAAAATTAACGGACGAAAATTGATAGGGATGAAGGTGGATATACCGAGATTGTGACAGAGTCAAGAAATTGCCGATCCAACGGTCGAATTTTTGAGAAAACATGTGCGAAGTCGCTGCGATGGAACGCAATTCCAGCCTCGTTCCCGAGCTCGTCACGACGGAACGTCGTGCAAAACGCACGAATCGTCTCGACGATGCGTCCCGGAGGACGGTGGCCATCATGGGAGAACTTGTCGGAGTGGGGCGCACCCACAGGGGCCACGGTGGCCCGTGCGGTGGCGCGGCGGTGCACGACGGCGGCCCGCGTGCGCGCCTGCATGCGTGCGTGCATGCAGCTGCTGCGTGGCGGCGCCGTCCCGGCCTGGCCCGACGGGGGCGGGCGGCACACGTCCCAGCGCGACGGGGCGGTCAGTGCAGAGGTGATCAGTGGTGGTGGTTAAAAAGTTGCTGTGGTGTTGTTGTGTAGTAGTAGGAAATTATTAGGGAGAGAGAGAGAGAGATAATAATTGATGAGTGAGAGAGAGAATAGTGTGAAGTCTTGGGGTTAGGGCCGGCTACAAAATGAGAGGGCTGTGTGTGTGGATGTGGAAAATTAATGGTGAGGATTAATATAGGGAAATCAATGGCTAGAATTAATTGTAGGAAAAAAAAAAGGTAATTCCAATAGGGATTTAATCCAACGGAAATTTTCAATAATAATTAAAAATAGGTAGAAAGAATAATTAATATTTTTGGGCAAGAAAATATGAGGGTGTTATGATGGAGAGTAACATGGAGCTTGGACTGGGTTCGGTCTAACCGGGTTGGATGAAAATCGGACATCGTGCAAAAATCGAATAAAAATAGATGTTGATGATCATGGGTAAATAAGTAGCACATGGGGATTCCAATAAATGGGATACAAGTGTCGGACGGATAGTAGGCTCAATGTGGGCCATGTCCATAATTGGGACTGAATGGTTTTGGTCGACAGGGGACCCACAAATCAAGTTGGAAAAATAAATGTGACACCGTGGGGTGAAATAAAATCGGGTCACGTGTCAGGAAAGTTGTGCGAAGCAATTGGAGCACAAAATGGCGTGTCTGAGTGGGACACGAAGGTCATGGGTGACGAGCATCTCGAGTAGATCATCAATGAGAAGTTGGTTTTAAGAAACTGACTGGTCTTGCGCTCCCAAATTAAAAGTCACAGTAACGTGCTAATAATGATCAAGGAAAAGAGTGGAAAAATTAATTAATGATCAAATGGTCTAAATCGATCCGAAGTTGTGCGAAGCAAAAAGAGTACAAGGGAATAAGTTTGGATGGGACACTATATACCATCATGAAGGTAATCATGTCCACTCCAAAACTCGTGAAGAAGATTTCCAGAGTTGAACATTCCTGATACTCCAAATATCAATGGCACAGGAAAGTACACTTAAAGATAAATAACAGAATAAATCATTTATCAAAACTAAATCAATCAGAAAAATTAAAAAAATCAACCCAAAATTGAGGGTGCGCACAAAGATATGTAGAGTCATGACCGGTGGAGGACCCCTACCCATCACGGAGACCTGTAACTGTCCCATAAATATATCAGGCCACCAGTTCATAGCACCTTTGCTTGTGATGCCCATACCCAACTATGATGTAGTCCTAGGGATGGACTGGTTGAGTAAGCAGCATGCGCTGATAGACTGTCACAGAGGATGTGTTGTCTTCAGCCCACCTGGAGAGCCGGAGTTTGAAATCTCTCGAACTCCGGAGGATATGGAGTGTG
>JANAVB010000799.1:4471277-4653777 GCA_029216955.1 Iris pallida | reverse complement strand
AGTAGACCTAGACAGCGTTCTACGCCGTTTCTGCGATGTAGGCTGGGACGCTGTCACGAACTCATGCCCTTACTCCGGGTGCGGGTCGTGACACGTTTTTAGTAGTGGCCCATGCAGGTCCTGAAGTCGCAATTAGTGCGATGTCGTAGCGGCACTCGTCTTAGAGTGTTGACTACGAGCCTGTATTATATATAGGGGGTGGTAGGCTAAGAGTACTCAATCACAGTAGGATCTTTCCTTGCTTATCTTGCTTACCGTCTTTGATATTGATTTAATGCATTCTAGCTGTCCTCCTTTGATACCGTCCTTCATGTGCCATATTGATATCTTCTTTTCAATCTGTCTCCAGGATGGTTATGACTCATTCTCCCGGTGAGGAGCACAGGGAGACGGAGAGGTCTGCTACTTCTGGCGGACAGGCTCCGATCACTTCCCCTGCAGTTGGGACTTCAGTAGGGGCTCTCAGGGGTACTCCTCCAGCGCTCTCGATGACTGTCCCTGGGGTCATTGCGGGTGCTCTTCCTACAGTGCCGGAGGCTATGACGGGAGCTGTCGGGGGCGTTCCTCCTCCTCCTCAGCAGGGGACTCCTCCGCCGGTAGTGGGAGCCATTCTTCCGTTGCCTCCTCTGCCCACAGACATGGGGCAGATTCTCGCGTTCTTTCAGCAGGTGCTGGAGTCCCAGCGGGCCCAGTACGAGGCACAGATAAGGCAGACTGAGGCCATGCGCTAGGGCATGGAGGATGCCCATAGGTTGGCTCTGGCTGCGGTGGAGCGTGGGGCTCCACAGAGGGAGGTGCAGCAGCAGCAGAAGATCGGGGACATCCAGGCTTTCAAGAAGTTGGGTCCGAGGGATTTCAAAGGGACCGAGGGTATTATATATGCTGATGACTGGCTCGAGGATATCGAGCGTCAGATGAGGGCCTCCCGTCTGGCAAACGACCTGAAGGTCGAGGCGGTTGGCTTGCAGTTATTAGATATTGCCCGGACATGGTTCCGGAACGAGCCGGCTCTTGTAGGAGAGGACCACACTTGGGCTGAGTTTTGGGCCCTGTTCAGAGAGAAGTTCTTTTCCCCCACAGACAAGATCGGCCTAGTACGGCAGTTTCAGAACCTGCAGCAGGGCAGTATGACAGTGGAGGAGTATACGGCGGAGTTCGACCGGCTGAGCCGATACGTCGAGTACATGGTGAGCGACCCAGTGATCCGAGCAAAGCGCTTCCGGGAGGGATTGACGTGGGATATCAAGATCCTGATCCCTTCCTTCTATGCGACATATGCAGAGGTCTATGCGGAGGCTCGGAAGGTGGAGAGAGAGTGGGGCTTGAAGTCGAAGAGGGATCGTGAGTTATTTTCGGGGGCCAGTAGCAGCACGGGGGCTGCTAAGCGCCCTCAGCTTCAGCATCAGCCGTTCCAGCATCATCAACAGCAGGTGCAGGCCAGGGCACCTGTCCAGAAGGTTCAGCAGCGTCCGGGGCAGGATGATCCTCCGTGCCACTACTGCAAGAGGTCCGGACATCTCTGGGAGGTTTGCAGAAGACGTTTGGGTATGTGCCTATACTGTGGCACCGAGGGACATCAGGCGAGGGATTGTCCTTCGAACCATCGTCGTGCAGCTCAGGAAGCACAGGGTAGACCACCAATGGCACCGCATCACGTGCCCCACCAGCAGCGGGATATACCCCGCCATAGCAGGGCTTTTGCGATGACAGTTGAGGATCCTGCAGGCATTGGACTAGGAGGTAGGGTCTTGCTCTTTCTTTTACCTGTTCTTTCCGCCCATTGATTGATGATTGCTTTCTTAGTACCTTTAGTTTGCACATGTGATGATCCAGCTAGATTAAATAGGAAATCCCAATGAAGACTGCAATAACATGATACTGTACAGATTTAAAACCATGCATGTGTTCTGATTTCCAGTATTACATGTTATATAACTTAGGATAAAATTTAGTAGACCTTGATTGTTGGGTGCTTGACCTAGATAAGAATACGACCGTTTTCAATTTCGAGGACAAATTTTTTTAAGGAGGGTAGATTTGTCACCCCAGTTTTCGAATTAGGGGTAATTTTGTCATTTTCCAAGTTTTATAATTTTTGGGAATTTTATTTGATTTTATAGAATTTTTAGGGATTTGTTTGATTTGGTTTGAATTTTATCCAATTTGGACTTAAGTTGGAGACCCGGGTAGTCTGGACACTAGTAGGACCCACATACTAGCTGGACTTGGCCCACATGCCATCCTAACTAGGCTAGAGACCAATAAACCATACTCCCATGGCTTAACTAGTCAATTAGAGGCTTAATTAGTCGAATTAGAATTAAACCGAACCAAACCAAACCCGAACCGAACCCAAACTAAGTTTATTGGGTTGGAGGCTTAGTGGATCCACACCCAAACCTACCAAGCCCCTTGGCCGGCCATAGATGGACCACCTCCCCCCCTCTCTTTCTTCATTCCTAAGAAATCTCCCTCTCTCCATTTCATTCTTTTCTTTTTGGAGTTCTTCTTCTTCCTCAAGCAAGCTATTCTAGGTATGCCATTAATTCTCCATTAATTTCCCTTTTTCATTTACTCCTTCACAATAAATGTAGAGAAGATGATTCTCTACATTTTGCCTATAGAATTTGTAGGTTTCCCTAGAAATCTAGTTTAAGAATTTTAATTGGGGTTTTCCTTTATTAGAGTGGAATATATATATATGTAGATATATATTTATAGGTATTTGTGTGTGTGTGTAGAAGTGGTGGTGGTGGTGCTGTGAGAGAGTGTGTGTTTGTGTGTGTGTGAGTGTGTTTGTGTGAGAGTGTGTGTGTATGTGTTTATATATATATTTATATGTGTGTGTGTGTATGTATATATATATATATATATATAGATATGTGTGTGTGTGTCTATATATGTATTTACATGTGTGTGGGTATGAATATATATATATATATATATATATATATATATATATATATATATATATATATATATATATATATATATATATATATATATATATATGAGTGTGTTTGTGTGTCTATATATATAAATATATAGATAGATAGTTATATATATATATATATATATATATATATATATATATATATATATATATATATATATATATATATATATATATATATAATATATATTCTTATGATGGGCTGCTGGGTTTGGCTTCCGTGGGAAGGAGCCTCCCTGCTCCCGCCGGCCGCTCTCCGGCGCCCCGCCAACCGGCGCGGCCCTCCCCAACTCCCCGGCTTCCTCGCTCACGGCGGATGGCCGGACGCATCTTGGTCGCCACCGTGGGGAGTCTATTCTCCCCCGGTGATGCCGGCCAGGGTATGCCCGGCGTGCGGCGGTTCAGCCCCCGCCCTCCTGCCTCGGCGCCAACGTCGCCCTCGGCGTCGTCGGCATCGACGCGCTCGGCACCCCCTGCCTGCTCCGGGCCCCTCCATCCTCGGGCCCGGACCCCCGCTCCTGTCGGTTGCAGTCTCCGCCGCCGCGCCCCGTCCCCCAGAGGGTTCGACCCCCCCCCCCATCGATCCCCCCCCTCGCGTCCCCCCCTTCCACCCCCCGCCCCCCTCCGGGAGATTTCTGCCGCCGTGCCTCAGGGGGCCAGTCTGGTTCCGCCCGATCCGCCTCCCCTGCATCCCCTTCCGGACCAGGAGACCTCCGCTCTGCCGCCCGCCCTTCCGCCGGCGCCTCCACCCACCGTCGAGGACTTCCACCACCAACCCGTCTCCCAGCTCCCCTCGGTGGCCCTCCCATCTGAACCCTTTCCTGTCGCGCTTCCTCCCTCCTCAGTCGCGGCTCCCCCTCCCCTCCCCGTCGCCCAGCCCGTCGCTGCGTCCTCCCACTCCTCGGCGGCGGCGGGAGCCTTCTACCAGGACCCCACCACCCTTCGGTGGTTCTGGATCTCACAGGATCCCTCCACCCTCCGGTGGCACTGGACTCCCCTCTCCGCCCAGCCAGCCGCCTCCCAGTGGCACGCCTCCGCCCTCGGCGGAGCCAGCCTCCCCTCCGCGTCGGCGTGGGGACAGCGCCTCTTCTGCTAGCCGACGTGGCCCGCCCCCTGGCCGCCGCGTCTCCCCCTGACCGAAGCCCCAGGGTCCCTGATCCCCGCACGGCTGCTCCCCCCTAGCCGGAGCCGCCCTAGTTAGGCCCCCCCCTTTTTTCTCCCTCCAGCCGTGGCCCTCCCCCTCCTCCCCTCTGCCCGGGCTCGTCGTCCTCCGGTGTTTTCCTCCTGTGCAGTGCAGCCCGCCCCGGAGCGGACCCCTCCAGTCGCTGTGGCTCGCCATGGCGCCCCCCCCCCCGGCCGTGTCAGCCGCCCCTGCCCCGGCCACCGGCGTCGGTCCCGTCTCCCGGCCTCCGGCGTCGGTCCCGTCTCCTCGTGGCTCCCTCCGCCCCCGCAGCTTTCCCTGGCTCGCTCCCTCGTGCTGAGCCTCCGCAGCCCCTTCTCCGGCGACTCTCCCGCCCCCGGCGTCGCTCATTCTCCCTGCAGCGGCCTCTCCCCGGGCCCTCGTCGGCGGAGATCCGCCCTCCGCCTCCCCCTCGCCGCGGGGGGTGGGTCGCCGTGGCCCCTACGTCTCTACCCCGCCTCCTCGGGGCCCGCCCCCTAGGGCCACGTGCCCGGACTGGCCCCCTAGGGCCACGCGCCCGGACTGGCCCCTTCGGGCTGCGCGCTTGGGCTGGCGCCCTCGGGCCACGTGGACTGGTGCCCCCACGTGCCAATCCCTTCGTGTCCCGCGCGTGGTCCCCCTCGGGCTCCGCATTTTTTCGAAATTTCGAATTTCGAAATTTCGAAATTCTGTGCTTACGTGTCTTTTTTTGTTTTTTTGGGTTGTCGGGTAGCGGGTTTCATTCCCTGTTTGGTCTGGGCCTTTTGTCTTTGGCCCAGGCTATTGTTGTACCGCTCGTTATGAGCTTTTTCTTAGTCAATAAATTGTCTTTTGCCAAAAAAAAAAATATATATATATATATATATATATATATATAATGAGAGAAGGAGAAGTAGGAGTAGAAGAATTAGAAGAAGAAGGGGAATAAGAAACAGCAGAACAGTAGCAGCAATAGCACTAGCAGGAGAAGGAGAATGAGAAGGAGAATGAGAATGAGAAGGAGAATGAGAAGGAGAAGGAGAATGAGAATGAGAATGATAAGAAGAATGAGAAGGTGGGGAGGAGAATGAGAAGGAGAAGGAGAATGAGGAGGAGAATGAGAAAGAGAATGAGAATGAGAAGGAGAATGAGAAAGTGAGAAGGAGAATGAGAATGAGGAGAAGAATGAGAAGGAGAATGAGAATGAGAAGAAGAATGAGGAAAGAAGGAGAATGAGGAGGAGAATGAGAAGGAGAAGGAGAATGAGAAGGAGGGAAGAAGGAGAGTGAGGAGGAGAATGAGAAGGAGAATGAGAAGGAGAATGAGAAGGTGAGGAGGAGAATGAGAAGGAGAAGGAGAATGAGGAGGAGAATGAGAAGGTGGGGAGGAGAAGGAGAATGAGAAAGAGAATGAGGAAAGAAGGAGAATGAGGAGGAGAATGAGAAGGAGAAAAAGAATGAGAAGGAGAATGAGGGAAGAAGGAGAATGAGGAGGAGAATGAGAAGGAGAATGAGAATGAGAAGGAGAATGAGGGAAGAAGGAGAATGAGAAGGAGAATGAGAAGGAGAATAAGAAGAAGAATAGGAATAAGGAGAAGGAGAAGAATAGGAGTTTGAGATAAATCGGATATGGGTTGTAAGGGTTGGTAATGATTAGAAATAGTCGCCTAGACCTAGTCTTGACCTTGGTTGACCACGGTTGACTTTTTAGACCAAAAGTCAACTATGGGTCAACACTTTACCCAATTTAGTCACAAATTCCATTAGACTTAAACAGTTGACCAAAAGTCAACTGTTAGTCTCCATTGACCTAGGGTTGACCTAGGGTTGACCGGAGTTGACCATTTGACCAAAAGTCAACTGTAAGTCAACCGTCGACTTAAATCGACCTAGTTTAATTCCGTTTGACTTGCATTGACCTAGTATGACTTTGTTAGGCCTAATATGACTTAGATTGACCTTGTACAATCTAGTTTGATCTTGTTTGACCTAGACTGACTTAGTTTGGCGTGTCTTGACCTATTTTGACTCAGTATGACTTAATTTCACTTCCAAACCATTATATTGATACAATATTCCATCTATAGGTCCTTGAGGCACTGTTCTTGGACTCAGTCGACTTATCCACCACATCACAGGTGAGTACATTCTCTGATAATATATCTGTTTTATGATATCGTCTTTGTTTCTAGTATTTAGTGTAGATATCCTTGTTCTCTTGACACATTGTTCACACGGATTGATATTTATCTGGATCCCGTCATAAGATGTTATTCCTCTTATATATGGTATGCCTTGTGCAAGTCTTCCTAGTTTCTTGTGCATGGTATAGACAGGATTCCTGCGAAGGCTACCTACCTTCTCAGAGAATCACGTGTCATGACTGGATCCACTATATTAGTCAGGGATGGGGGTGTTAGCGTAGATATGTGATCAATACCCCACAGTATTATATTGTATCATCATTGTATAGTGTTAATCATACACTCACGTATGATTAGCCAGGCCAAATATTGTATCAAGTTCTAAGTCGATCACATGTTGAAACTAATACTAAACTCACTTAGATATAGTTTCAGATTTTTGTACATGATATATACTGTTTTCTTGTTCTTACATTCAGTTACAGTCTTGACATGCCTTACCATGATTCATGTACACATTATTTTACCTCGTATATTCTCTCTATTTACTGCTACACTTTCAATATCGTCTAACTAGAACTGTTATTTGGGATTTGTGCTCGTTCCATCCTGACTGGATATGTTGACAAAATTTTACAGATTATGGCGAGGAGGATTGTCCTACCTACTACGGTCCTCATGACGTAGTTGGCTTAGACTTGGAGACCTTGGTCCAGCAGGGCTTAGCTCCGCCTGACGAGAATTTACCTATTGCTTAGTTAGAGTAGGTCTTTTATACTTGACCTTGTCTCCAGTTACTTTTGAGACTGTTATTATTTTGGATTGTATTAGAGACTTGGACTTGTATATTATTCTGTTTAGACTTGACAGGTTATATTTTATCGTCATGTTGTCTTTATCTTTCAGTCTTTACTTTATTATCTTAGAGTTGTGATTGAGCACTCATATATTATCATTGCTTGTCCTTCGTTCGGAGTTGACCATATTCTTGACAGGTTTTGATATTATATTATAATTATTGTTAGATAGTAGACCTAGACAGCGTTCTACGCCGTTTCTGCGGCGTAGGCTGGGACGCTGTCACGTACTCATGCCCTTACTCCGGGTGCGGGTCGTGACACATAGAGAAGCTTGGTCTGGAGATTGTACTGCCTGAGGAAAAGATGAAGGAACTGGGGTAAGAAGCTATTGTACCTGGAGCTGACTCAACCATGATGCAGTTGTAATTGCGTTCAAGTCTGATGGACAAAATCAAGGAGACACAATTCCAAGACGAGACACTTTGCAAACTCAGAGATCAAGTGCTGGCAGGAACACTTAAAGTATTCTCTATCGCCAGTGACGGAGCATTGAAGAATTGTACGAGGCTGTGTGTACCATCTGGAGAACTGGGGAATGAGCTGATACAAGAAGCGCACCAGTCACAGTATTCCATACATCCTGGAGCTAATAAGATGTATAGGGATATGCGTACCATTGTTTGGTGGTATGGAATGAAGAAGGATGTATCCAGATTTGTGGCTAGATGCTTGATTTGTCAACAAGTGAAGGCTAGCAGACAGAGGCCCGCAGGACTTCTACAGCCGCTGGACATTCTGAAGTGGAAGTGAGAGCGTATAACGATGGACTTTGTGTCAGGATTACCTCGATCCCAAGGAGGGAAGGACGCCATTTGGGTTTTGTGGACCAACTGACTAAGTGAGCTCACTTTATCCCCTTCAAGGTTGGTCTATCCACCGAGAAGTTGGCAGCACTGTACATGCGGCACATCTACCGGATTTATGGAGTTCCGGTAAGTATTGTATCTGACCGAGATACTAGATTTATCTCTCACTTTTGGAAGAGTTTGCATGACAGCTTGGGAACAAAACTGAAGTTCAGCACAGCCTACCATCCCCAAACTGACGGACAATCGGAGAGAACCATCCAGACGCTAGAGGACATGCTGAGATCTTGCATCTTAGAATTTGGAGGGTCTTGGGAGGACCACTTGCATTTAGTAGAATTCTCCTACAACAACAGTTACCAAGCTAGCATTGGTATGACACCATTTGAAGCTCTTTATGGACGTCGTTGCCGCACTCCACTTGTTTGGGATGACGTAGGAGAAAGAGTACTACTTGGACCTGAAATGGTGACTGATGCAGCAGAGAAGGTAAAGGTGATCAGAGACAAGCTCAGGATTGCCCAAGACAGACAGAAACATTGGGCAGATAGCAGTCGTCGACCACTGGAGTTTGAAGAAGGAGATAGTATTTTTGTGAAGATTTCTCCTACCAGAGGAACGATCAGATTTGGCAGAGCTGGGAAGCTGAGTCCCAGATATATCGGGCCATTTGAAGTTTTGAGCCGAATTGGTGAAGTAGCGTACCGATTAGCTCTACCAGCTAATCTTGAAGGCGTGCACAACGTCTTCCATATTTCGCAGCTCAGACGCTACATCCCGGATCCGAGTCACATTCTGGACCATTCGGAGCTGGAGATTGGACCGAGCCTCACAGTACCAGAGAGACTTGTGGCGATTTTGGACAGAGGCAAGAAGAGGACCAGGACTTCGGTGACTCCCATAGTCAGAGTTATGTGGAGGCACAATTCCCAGGCGAGTCTACCTGGAAGCAAGAAGATGAGATGCGGGAGCAGTACCCGTACTTGTTTGAGACCTGAGGTAATTCCTAACCTATCCTTTAATTTTGAGGACGAAATTTTCTAAGGAGGAAAGGTTGTGAAACCCGTAAATTTCCAGTTCATTAATTGAATCAATTAGCTAAATACAAATCATTTGTTAATTTAGAAAAATGCACTTTTTAAAATTTTAGAGTTCAGACAAAACCCGTAATTTTAATTAAATTAGAAATTTTAGTGTTAATTTTATTATATAATTTGTTTGCTAAATTAATTATTATTTTTAGGAAAAACCATATTTTTAGAAAATTATTTTAAACCTGGAATTTTGAATATTGGTCCTGACCTGTCCCGAGCCTGACTTGAACCTGTCTCGAACCCAAATTCATTTTTTTGAAATTAATCATTAAAGACTATTAGTATTTTATTATCCTATTTTTATTCATATTATTTCTTATAAAACTTTCATTTATTCAACTCTAATGACTCTCTTAAAAACCAACAGCAAAGGAAAATTCCTTAAATTTCTTTAAAATCTCAACTCACTTAATCCTCTTTAAACTTACTATTAACTCTCTCTCTCTCTCTCTCTCATTTTAACAAGAAAGGAAAACCTTTTCTTTCCAAAACGTTTGCTCCAGCCGCCCCTCGACACCCAGGCCGCCGACCACCCGACTCCTCTTTTCACCTTCCCGTAACCCCCAAACTCTCTTCTCCTATAAAACCCCTTCACCACCATTCTCCATCACCATCTCACCATCTCAAAATTTTCCCCAAACTTGCGCCCTTTCCGGCGAACCCCGACCCCCGCCGTCGCATCCAGGCCGCGTCCCGCTGCCCGTCGAGTCCAGCGCACCCTCACGGCTGAACCGAGCCCGGCGTACCGCCCTTGGCCGCCCGCCACTGGCCGGACCCCCTGCGCGCCGCATCCCGGCCGCGTCCAGCTGCTGTCTGGCGAGTCCCTGTGTTGCTCCGTGACCCGATCGCCCGAACCCGCTGTCCGATTCCGTTTCCGAGATTTATCCCGCGGCTCCCCGACTAACGGATTTGGGTAATTCCTGTTAATCAGAGTAGTTTGTCCCTCTCGTGTCACGTCTGTGAAGAATTGGCCCCCGATTCCTCCCCGGGAATTCGGTCTTTGGTTTACGTCTTAGTTTTCGGAATTCCCGAAACCATTTTGGTTCTGTGGTTTCATCGAATTCTCGGAATTTCTGAGATTTGATTCGGGAAAGTTTCTGTATTTCGGAATTTTCGTTTAAATTCAGATTTTCGGAATTTGTTTCTGATAGTTTGATTTCGGAATTTTCGAGATTGTCTCGGAAAAGGTTCTGGGATTTTGGATTAGTATTTAATTTGAATTTTTTCGAATGATAGTTTGTTGGTGCATTATTGCAGTGGTGTTCCGATCCTATTTCGGGTTTTCCAAATATTTTTTGGGAATGTTTATGTGGATTACAATTTATATATAAATAGTTTCTGGAATTATTTATTGGTTTTCCCTGGTTTGGGACAATTTTACTGGTTGTTTCTGGCATTTTCCCAGTTTTGGGTTATCCCGAAAATAGAGAGAATGCTGCCGAAATTTTATAAAATTTATAAAGGAATATTCTATATCGGTTTTCGGAAATATTTTATAAAATGGATTTTGGACGACGACCATATCGGTCAATGGGCCCTTAGCGAAATGCAAATGAAACCGGTATTACCCGGACGTTGAGGCATTAGCTATTTTGACTATTGGGCCAAAGTCTGAGACTCGAAATTAATTTAAATTAATTTAATTACTAGTTTTATTTTGTGATTAATTTGTAGGATAAATTTTTAGAGACTAACAAAAGTTTTCTTCTCATTTAAATTCATGTAAAATGGTCTGTAAGGGCATAAGCCCATTTATTTCTGCTAATTTTGTAATGGCTAGTAATGTGTTCGTATTTTTCTGATTTTGTTCGGAAACGTAAAAATTTAGAAATGATAAATAATTATAACATTTTAAAAATTCATGTTCTTCTCATTTAAAGAAAAATGTAGTTTTATTATATAAATTATAAAATACCAAGTTTTGCCAATAAATCGATAAATACAAAGTTTTCCGAAATTAAATAAAAAGTGTTCCTTCCATCATAATTAAATGTAACGCATTAGATAATAAAGTTTTTGTTTGTGTTAGTATAATAAAGATTAAAAATTGATTAGGACAAATTCTAGAGATTGTAACTAGCCCACCTAGATATGGAATGAATATTGGTGCTAAGTCAGGAAATTCTCAATTGTAGGGTTTCGAGGATTGTACTAGCATCATCCCGGAACCAACATCGAATCCAGTTATAACCAAGGCAAGTACAATTTGTGTTAGTTTACCAATTATTTAATAATCGTTTTATTGCAAGTTTAAACCACGATGCAACACGAAACTCTCTCTGAGAGCATTGATTGATTAACTGTTGGGTACTGGGGGAGTAGTGTAATGAGTATGACTACATCCAAAGTAGTATAATGACTGTGTTAGCTTACCCCTCAAACACACGGGAATAAGCCATATCGTATCAATAGGATACAACTGTACAACCCAATCCGGTCATATTTATTGCCTATTCACATCACAATGTTTTAACTGCTGGAAAACTATTTATTTCAAATTATTTAAAAGTGCATAACTCTATTATTGTTTTAATTGTTGGATTATCATGAATTGTACTTTGCTCCCTCCTGACTGGAGACAACATTTTTAGGTTCTATTGATGATGTAGAGCTTATGATTAGTAGCTACTATGACCCTGAGCTGTACCCGGCTGTTCTACCAGAGGATGATGATGAGGAGACTGCTAATTAGATTTATTTCCAGTTTATGATTATGTGGAAAAACAAATATTTTATTTCAGTTGTGGTTTGTATTTGAAAACTTTGTGTTGGACAAGTTTTAATTATCGAAATATTAAAGTTGTGGCAATTAGAATTTGTGTTGTTGATTACCTGCATGAGTGATACAGCTTATTGCCGCCGTCTCAACAACGGTGCAGGCTGGGCATGATCCGATTCGATCCAAGAAATTGGGACCGGGTCGTGACAGCACGGGTTAAGCGGGGACTTACAGCGGGCTCGCTACTTGCGCTGCAAGGGCCCCGGCTAACAAAGCTATAAGTCCATGATGGCTTGTGGTGTCACTGACCAATCACACGTAATATAGCACTTGGTATGAAAAATGATAACAATTGACAGGGAAGAACATGGTAAGTCTCATAAGGCGCTGTAAGCCCCCTCATTTTGGATTTTATTTTTAATTATTTTTAATTATTTTATATAGATATTTTAATTGATTAAAGTCAATAATGGCTATGTTAGTAGTTTACCGTAGTTTTGATTTTTGAAGTACAACAAATATTATTTTCTCAAATCCAGTTCCATATTTGAATTCTAGACTCGTCCACCTTCAGTTTGATATAAATGTCCCATCCAATTTTGCTTTTCAACATTCCTTTGACTTTGCGCAATTTCGGGCCAACTTAGGCCAATTTGAGCCATTGACGTAATTTTAAGCCAACTTCCAATTTAATTTTTGGACTTGACATAGATCAAAACCGTATGACCCAATATAAGGTTTTGATCCATTTTGAGTCTACAATGCACATGCCTAGGATGTACCATCCAATCGAGTTCTCATGTGCTACTTATTTGCAAATGGCACATAAGACTCATTAAATTAATTTTCGGGTCCAATTTGTCTAGTAATGTTACTCAGACCCTAACCTAGTCAACCCTACTAGTTAGATCCTAAATAGGAGTATCAAAACCAAGTATACATATATTTAAGGGAATTTTAGAGGTTTAATTGCAGCCATGTGCAATATTCTCTTATATATTTGGCTTGGTCAAACATCTAACCAAAATAGGAAACCTATTAATAATAGTATGATTTGGAGAACCAAATCCTATCCAAATTAGATCAAACCAAAGCCCATGCACTATATATATATATATACCTATCAAACTCTAACCATCCCCCTCTCTCATAACCATCCACTACTCCACAAATTCTCCCAAACCTAGCGGCCACCACTCCAAACCCGAAACCCTAGCCGACCCCTTTCTTCACAAAATATAATTTTTCCTCGATTTCTCCGCCAACCACCTCCACTTGGACATTCCTATCAACATCCTCTTCTACCCTAGCAACTATAGGAGCAACCTTGCGGCCGTTAGAGAGGTGCACGACACGCTACTTGGACCGAAACTCCGTCGAATCGAAGTCTGAAACGTCATAGCAGGTTAGTCGAATTGTAGATGATGTTTCACCCACATTTTCTCATCTTTTTCTCCTTAAACAAAATCTGAGAGTTATCTTGGTGTGTCTAGTCCAACCTCTGCTCGCCGGATCTCCTAATTCCAAGCGGTTTGCCCGTGTCGTTGATTCTACGACAGGGTATCCAGAACTAATGAATTCTGTTGTGGGCCACTTTTCGTCTATCTATGGTCAGTTTATAACATTCTTATATTTTTATTCAGAATCTAGACGTCGATACCTTTTCGACGCATATCTGAAAGTTAGGTTTTGCATCCGTTTGCTATTTTTAAAAATTCATGACATTTGCCGTATCACTGAACTCCGAAAAATTCTGTTTTCCTTGTGTCCAAAATGGTCAAAACTCCATGAATCCATATTAAACTTTATGTTGTGCAAGGTTTAAAATTATAAATACTATTTTAACTAATTTCTGTAATCTTTACAGAATTTATTATTTTTATTTTATTATTGTTTCGGAACTAAATTAATGGGTCGATTTGAGGAAGTCATATGTGACATTGACATAAGACCTCTTGTGAAAGGGTTTTCCTTTTGAAAATATAATTATAGCAATATATAAGTATTTATAGATAAATTTCAGAATTTAAATATATTATTTTGTTATAATTGTAAATTATTTACGAGAGGATTTGGTACCTATATGTACTTATATAATAGATGTAGTATCGTAGCAACGTTATGGCAACTAGGAGGCGTAGATACTCATATAATATATATATGGTATGTTGATATAGAATATTAATTATAGTGTATTATTATAGGTGAGCTTGGAAGGATCGACAAGGACACCAGAGTTGGACATGCCTACCCGCAGACAGCAGTTACAGGCAAGCGTGCCTTGCCATCGTTACAGATCTTTCTTTTCTGTTTTTTTATTAGCATTGCATGACGTAGGACGTTGATACTTAGTGTCCGTTTATAGACGGGTGCCGATGTCATGATAGTGACATCGAGTATTGACATTAGGCATTACGTTCATACTGATGTGTCCATTGACACAATTGACCACACGACACCGACACATTCATGATGCGAGGTTTACATGACTATTCGTGGTATTGACCTCGTGGTTGCATTCTAGATTTCTTTATCAGTATTGCTTTTACTTTCGAGACGACTGTACAGACTTGACATTGCTGGATTCTAGACATGGGGATTGGGGAGAACTTGACTACAATATCAGACCTATTGTCGTGTGGCCCGTTGTTTAGTGACCTTTATCTCTGTAGCAGAGTAAAGGATTATCACTGTCGAGAATTGATTGTCCTTGGTGCCACGACACAGGTACTGGGGACAATACCCTGCTGAGGTGCTAGTGAGCCTTAGTGGAAGGGGTCTGGTATTCTAGAAAAGTATCTCACTTGCATAGCACATAGACGGATACAGTAGATTGCCTTAGTTCATATTTTTATTTCTGTACCTTGGCATGTATATTATGCACCTTGCTAGTCCTCTGAGGACCTGGCTATTTCCCAGGCTTAGACGAAGCTGAAGACTACCCAGAGGTTTAAGGATCGGGAGCTGAGACCGGAGGCGTACCGGCACAGGAGGACGAGATAGTGCCAGAGGATTTTTCATGATCATGTTATAATCATATTTAGTCTTGCTACATTATTTCCTTTTCTTTTCATCAGACTTATAGTTGATTTGTACTTTCTTTCTATTTCTATGATTTCGGGATGATTTACCCGCACAGACATTGTAACGCCCCAGTCCCAAAATACGTAGGACTAGGAACGTAGACATGCCAGCTGTATACATACGAAGTACTCTCCAATATATGGAACCCTCGTATGAATACATAAGCTGTAAAATGCAGTAGAACCACAACTAATCTCATCCACACAAATAAATGAATAAAAGATATCATCTAATAATAATGAATTGTCTTGATACAATATGTTGGGCGGAGACAAATCCACTACCAACAAGTAAAGAAAAAATACATGAGAGAATAAATGATTTTTGGAGAGCGAATCGAAGACGATCCAAATGCAATCATCCTCGAAGAAATATAGATGGTCACAGCTAGAGCTAGAGCACCTGCGAAAGACAAGAACACACACCTGGAGGGATAACCAGGTCCTCAGAGGGACGTAACAAGACACATAATATCATGCCATATAAACTGAATAAATATTGCTCAAATAAATAAGTCAATTGAATTATAACATGGTCCAATACACACCTATTGAACGAGCTTACCATCTCCCCAACCAAACAAGGACAGGAGATGGTAAACTAATTCACGGTGACGTATCTTTCCCTGCTACGAATCCAATATGGTATCCGGACCCCAACAAGGTTCAATACCTTCTCATCGAAGTAGTAAGCCACACCTACAACCAAACAAAGACAAGATGTGACGAACTAATCTGCGACAAGTTATTGTTTCAAGCCACGGTCAGATACAAGTACCCAAACCAAAGGTACTCATACCTAACGGATAAGGGTAGCCTAACCGTTCTAAGTGAATGCAGTTTTAAGAACAGTTCATGGTCGCATGACTACCGGGTCAAGTCAAGAAAATACCAATGCAGTACCTCAGTAGTGAGTCACAACACCATATACTATTCCTCAGTATCGAGCGAGTCTATAGCATATAGTCTACCTATCGTTCCTCAGTAGCGAGCGAGTCTACGATAGATAGGGTGGTAGTCAACTTCCAATCATGTTCTTCCCGCCCAATGCCAACTCATAACTGCTAAGTCTTATAGCATGCAATTCTATAGCAGTTATTTCCTAACGCACGGCTTATACGTACTGGTGGCCAGCCAATCACGTATGTCCGAGTCCTATATACGACACACAACAACGTGGAATAAATGTGTCAAGGCCATGAATGCAACACACAAAGGTGGTCCCTTAAATCTAGGTTTAATGTGTAAAAAAAATAATACATAGCATAATATAAATGAACAGTAAGTTCTAACGGGTTATGCCATGTATCACAGTTTATTTTGTATAAAGAAAATAATAAACAATGCATGAAATATAAGCTAAAATAAGTAAACAGCAAATGGCAAGGTGTCTTGCCTGATAGTACGCCTGGTGTGCTGCAATGATCAATGTGGTACGAACTGCAACTTCGGTGCAACAACTATGCAAGGTGACCACGGATGGTGACACGGTCGGTTCCATTGGGTCCAGAAGGGTCAATTTGGTTAGGTTGGACATATGGTAGTACGAAGTTGGCGAAAGAATGTGATTGGTTATGGAAAAGAGGAAATCAAGGAAAAATAAGTAATAATAAATATATATGATTTTTAGAGAACTACTTGAAAACTATATTTTACGTAATACTAAAAAAATTAGTTTGTAATAATTTGGAACTCACAACAAATTATTATTATATATATATATATAGTTAGGCTAGATACGAAAATACGAAGAATAGTTTTATGGCTAAAAACATACTTGCTTATATATATAAACATACTTGCTTATATATATATATATATATATATATATATATATATATATATATATATATATACATTTAGGCAAATGCCATAATAAAATATTAATAATATTTTAGGGCTTTTTATCCCCATCTTGTATCAAAAAATTTAGAAATATATTTTATAGAATAGTCCTAATAGTAAATAGCAATAACTAATAGTGAAATAAATATAATACTAATGATAATAATAATAATAATAGCAATAGTAATAATAACAGTAGTGTACAATAGCTGTAGTGTTGCTTTCACCAAAATATAACTAAATCATTCATCAACATCTAATAATAATATCAATAATAAAATAACAAATAATATTAATATTAATAATAATTTACTTAATTCCTACAAAATTTTTAAATCAGTACCAAATTTAATAAAAAATAGTAAAAATTTAGGAGTTTTACAGACATTATTACTTTTATTGCTGGATATTTGAGACATTTCCTTATTTATCCTTGCTCTCTTTGTGGACTATGTGGATGTGATTAGATGTATATACCTGTGGACTATTTTGAATTTCTGGATGTTATCATGATTTACAGCTTAAGTATTTCGCTAATGGGCTTGTTGTGTAGCTTGGCCCATTAGTGAAGTGCTGCTGGCATGTATTCGTATTTCTGGTCCTACGTATTTTGGGACTGGGACGTTACAGGCGCGACGCGGCCCGCCGTGGGTAAGTTCCAACGTAATTTACATTATGTTTGTCATTGCTCGTTTGAAATTCATTTGGATGGTTAGAAACATTCATGAGCTAAGTCATATAAACTCTTCAACCAAATGAGAGCTTGGAACTTAATTTGCCACGCACCAGTACAAAGTGTAATATACTGATCCTCGCTCTCCATGCAGGTACCCTGAACCACGAAGGGCGTGCCACCTAAAAGCTCAAGGCGACGTGAACCCTTTTGAAGCCTCGTCCGCGTGTGAAGGCTTGTGTTTCTGGATTCCTTTTGAAGAAGACCCCGCACTCAGTCCAAAAGAAGATGACGACTCGACTCTCCTCGATAGCAGGTGGAAAGTATTATATTTTGCTTGTAAAAAGGGATGTAATGTATGGAACGACTATCTCATCGGCGTTCGTTTTGTAAGTCGAGTCATGTTGTAGCCCGCGCGGCAATGAATGTAATGAAGTCAATGTAAATAAAGTTTTATTATCAATGAAAAAGTCTACTTCTATTTCAAATGTGTCAATCAATTTTTCTGCGTACTCTAACTTGATGTTGTGTTTCGGATGACCTTATGACTACGCCTTGTGCGATCGCAACTTAGGTTCGTACGGCAT
Source organism: Iris pallida (assembly GCA_029216955.1). Taxonomy (NCBI): domain Eukaryota; kingdom Viridiplantae; phylum Streptophyta; class Magnoliopsida; order Asparagales; family Iridaceae; genus Iris; species Iris pallida. Next base: position 4,635,876 of record JANAVB010000799.1, on the reverse strand, counting down.
CACGTCCGGGGGACGACTATCGATTTTACGGAATCGAGACGTGACATAATGGTATCAGAGCACGGCTTTACATCCTTTGACCTCGCATCGATGAGATAAGTTGTTCCATACAATGAGTCCGTAATAATTTGTGACTGATGCATTTACCTTCGTATTGCAGAAGTGCCGGAACCTACGGCCGAGCAAGAACAGAGCGCTTCAAGCGGCTCTAGCAGTTCGCATCGTCCGCGAGCCGGACCTTCTAACGATACCATCGAAAGGATGCTGCGCATGATGGAGGCACAGCGAAACCAGTCCGAGAAATGGCATCAACAGGTAGAGGAACGACAGGCCCAGTTCGAAGCTCGCTTTGACGCACATGCCAAACTTCAACAAAAGCAGCTAGATACCCTGCAGCAGATCGTCCAGACAATGGCGGCCAACGAAAATTTTGCGACGGTGCCTACCGTCATCGTACCTACTACCACCGGGCCGACGGTCCAACCCATTGAAGTCGACACGGAGGAGCCCGAGCGTCAACCAGCGGCACCGAAAAAGTACAACTTTGAAGTGTCAGAATTCAAGAAGGCGTGCCGCACTTCCTTTAGCGGTACCGAAGGCCCTTCCATGGCGATCGACTGGTTGGAAGAGCTGGAAGATCACTTCAAGCTTCTCGGCATTGAAGAATCAAAGCAAATCGCCTGCGCACAACTTCAACTACGGTTGAACGCGCACGACTGGTGGGCCGTGCGCAAGCGAGCGATCTGACCGGACAACACCACCGTGCCGATCTCTTGGGCCACGTTTCGCAAAGTTTTTGATGTCCAGTACTGTCACGACCCGCTCCCGAATAACCGAATACGAGTCGGACACGCCCAGCCTTTGTTGTTAGACACAACAAAGTAAGCTGTACCAATCTAGGGAAACTAACCAGATAAATATGAACATGAAATGAAATTACAGCATCTATATAAATGTGTCCCAACCAGAGTAAAGAGTACAATATCTGAATTTATTACAATACAACTATAAGAGTCTGCTAGTCTCAATACATGGAAAGATAAATGGGAAAACTAATGAAATACCAGGCTTCTGCAGCCTCTAGGTCAGAAGCAGCTCCAGCTGGCTCAGTAGGGAAAGCAATATCCTGCCCAAAGTAGGTGTCACACAAAGCCTCCATCTCACCTGCAACATATCCTATTCAGGAGCGGAGCAAGTACAATTCTAGGTAATGAACAAGACATCATGATATGAAAGTTCAAGGGAACATGGAAAGTACAGGAAGAACAGGTAAATAAGTACATGAAGAACAGTGTAAAGTACATGGAAGAACATGAATGTAAGAACATGATATGTAAGCACCTGAAAGAACATGATATCATGGAACTACAGGAAATAAGTACAAGGTAATCTCCTGAACATGTGTGTACTATATTTGAAATATAACTAAATATGTGACCGGCTAGGGTAAGCACCTGAAAGCACCTGAAAGCACATGAATGGTGACTTAGGACCCGCGTGCACGATGCGGGGTCTAAGCTAAAACACACCTGAGTTGTTACTTGGGATTGGTCACATAGATAGTATATTTCCCCTCCCCGGATACAAGTAATAAGCACAAGAGAACAAGAGCACCAGGAAGTACATGACGTGTTACAATTGTGTCACTCAAGGAAGCACAGGATATATAATGAAAAGTACAAAACCGTAGAGTGTACTTGCCTGGCTCCAGGAAAGTACAAGTAACCAAAGAAACTGGATGATCTCCTGTATGAAATAATGATGTATACAAGTTGGTCAATAATCTAAAATAACCAATTCTTAATCTAGCAAGTCACTAAAATATATCCTAGGTCCTATTCTTGATAAACAAGTTACCATATAATTGGTAATTAGCCTAATTTAGTTAGAAAAACTTAAGTAAAAGTAGAGTAGTTAACCTTATCCCCATAAATGAAAACTCTAGAATTGAACTTATTTGGAATACAAAATCCTAATTGACTCCTGTCATAAAACAGGAATTTGATATATAGGGTTTGGTTCCACAGAACAAATGTGAAAATGATTCCTAGAATCTAAAGTTTCACTAAACAACTTGTATTGGTTCCAAGACCTTAACTCATAGAGGACCCTAGTAAATCAAAAACTTTACTAGTGATCAACTTCCTGCCCAGTTAAGAAGAACTGAACTACCTAATGAGATGTCATCTAAATCCTGAAATCCAAAACCTGGAAGTTATCACTCAGATTTCCTGAATATCCTGACCTTGATTGTCTCAGATTTCCTGAGTCTTAATCTCAGCATTCTTGAGACTGAAACCCATTTCCTGAGACTTAAATCTCAGCTCTCTGAGATTCCATCTCCTCACAGGGTTGAATCCCTACATCAACTCCTGACCTGCTCAGTACAGTTGGTCACTGAAAGTAGTTCAGTTTCCAATTATACTGACAATACAGTCCAGGATGTGGTGTGGAATTTAATAGACTGTTTGGTCAGGAAAACACATCCTGTTTCCAGGAATTCGAATATGAGTTCAACTTCCAGGGACTCACAGATATCAATCTTAGCTATCCTAGCCACAATTATTTAGTTCAACATCATTCTAAATCCAAAAGAATTCTTACCATTCCTGGAGCTAAATACCTGTCTAAGGTTGTATTCAGAACATCCATGTTCTGAAATTGCCTAACCCACTCTGCATAATTCTCATGTTCTTCATTTGAACCAATTATGACAGGTAATCTCCTAATTCCTGTTTCCCTCTATTCTAACTTGGCCCATACTCTATGTTACCTTCAGGATACACATTCTCACATAGGCAGGTCAAATGCATATCAGTCCTGATAGGTTTAAGTTCAGCAGCCTCAACCCATCAAGGATAGACACAACACTGCAATTCTTCCAACATTACTGGTATGAATTTATTTCACATCCAACATTTGTCAAACACCAACTAATGATAAACAGGACTAGGCCAAAACTCACTGACAAGCTAACCAAGGTCCTACCAATACATGAATAATTTATTTCACTAATCAAGGCAATTCATAGGAATTCTAGTTCAATAATTCAACCAGGACCTGAACATACAGCCTTAGGCTTACAGAATGCCAACCCATAGTATAAACTCTCAGATTGACATGGACAGGAGTCTTAGGTTTCAAATAGACAGATCATGAGATAGAGATCTCAGTCTCAGATATCGACACTGAGATGTAATCTCAGTCCAGATATCTAAGAGATAAGAGCTCAGTCTACACTTGAGTAAGAGTTTAGCCTAAATCAGTAATCCAATCCTTTATTATCAATACCAGTCCCAAAGTTTGAATTAAAATGGCTGAAACTGCTATGAACAAAACTCTCAACTTCCCAAATCAACTCAGAAATTCTTTCTAAAGTACTTCAAGAAAATTATCAATATATCTGCTGAATTACAAAGTAAGTTAAATCAAAAAACTACTAATGCATCCACTGTCCAGATTTAACAGTGCATCTCAGGTTTTCCTGAGATGAGCATTCTCAAGTAATTGCCCAAACGTTGCACATATGTACAAGTTCAAGTATTAATACTTAGATTAATTACTAGTTCAAAAGCCAACCATTCCAAATTAATGAAATTAAATTCAATCTCGATCTATACACACAACAATTTGAAGAGATAAAATTTAAATGCCAACCAACTTCTGGAATTTACAATTCAGGTGATGATCCTTACCTGATCCCCAAGTCAACAGTAAAATTATATGAGCAGTCCTCTTCAAATAATTCCAAAGGTTACTCTCCAGGAAAAATCTAATCAAAAGATTTAGAAGTGGAAGAACATTCGGTTAGTGATCCAAGGATTTGAAAATAGAACGGATCTATGATTTGAGGAAGAAGAATTACCTATCAATCGACTAGATCGGGAATTAGGATTGATTTTTAAGTCGATCTCCAACTGAATCCATCCTGATTGATCTACACTTCCATCGTTAATACAAAGACTAATAAAATCGAATGGTTCTTACTCAAGAACAACCCTCACCTTCACTAAAGCTCGATGTGACCAATTATCAAACAGCTTGGAAGCTCAAGTAATTAAGAGGAAATCACTGCTCTAGATCTACAATTCCAACAATTTGGATTACAACGAGATAGGAGAACAAGATCGATCGAAATGGGAGATGTAACACTCACCAGATCTGGATCGATGGGGTGATGGTTCATCCAGAAGGTCGATCCGCTCGTATAATTGCTGAATGAAACCTTTGTTGATGCTGTGGTCGAATTCCTAGGTTGCACTGTCTCCCTCAGGTTGCTGGTCCGCCATGGCTGAGCTTCTACTCTCTCGATTTGTTTCAGGAGGAAGAAAGGATTTGGAAGGAAGAAAGAATTACTTCACTGAGTAGTAAGGATTGAGAAGGGGGTTGTTATATAGGCTGGTAGCGTGGGAATGAAGCATGAAGTTTGTTGGAGAGGAAAATTTGTGCGCCATTCCAATTCCTTGCACATGGTCGAGGTGGTGGAGTGACAGTTGGTACAGGAACGGTTAAGGAAATTTTTGAAAGGCCTATGCCTGGAATGAAAGGGACTAAGTTCCAAGTTTAAAAAGGAAGAAAGGAAAAAGATTGTGGATTTGGCCTGAAGCCCAATAAGGGTTGGGCTCACCAACTCCTAAACTAAAAGGAAAAACAAAAGAAAATAACTAGGAAAAATCATTAACAAAAATATTGATTTAGGAAGAATATATATTCAGAAAATTATGGAAAAAGGAAAAATTTAAATTTCCTGAAAAAGTGGAGTTACAAGTACCTTCCGTCAGCCGTTCGTCAAGCGAAGGAAAATGAATTCATGCAATTGAAGCAAGAAAATCGGACAGTAGAACTGTATGCCGCAGAATTCAATAAGTTGCCCAAGTTTGCTGGTCAGTTTCTGCCTACAGAAGAGTGCCATGTGCGACGGTTCGAAGTGGGTCTGCGACACTCTATCGGTGCGCATGTCGGGGTCCGGGAGTACAAGACCGTGGGCGAGGCTCTGAATCACGCTCTCCGTCTTGAGAGCCTGCATCCTTCCGGTGCTGTCGACGTTATGCGTTACTCCAATCACAAACGTCCTAGCTATACGGGAGGCAACAATTACGCGTCAAAGCGTCCAAACAACGGCAGCTATAAAGGACAAAACCTATCTCTTTCCTGCACCAAGTACAACCACCATGGGCAAACTGAAAGGGACTGTGCGGTCTTAGATGGGGGATGTTTCTTTTGCAGAAAAAGGGGGCACCAAATGGCGGATTGCTGGGCTCGGAGACAAAATTACAACGCACCACCACAAACAAACCGTCAAGAGAATCGAGGACAGGCGCCCCGACCTCCTCAGCCCACTCAACCCAATAACCAAGCCCGACGCCCTAATGCTCAGGGGCGTGTCTTTGCCATGACTTGAGACGAGGCGTTTGCTTCCGACACTATTGTGACAGGTATATTAAATTTCAATAATGTACCTGCTCGTGTGTTATTTGATTCAGGCGCCTCGCATACTTTCATATCGGCGGATTTCGCCGCCGAGCACAAATTCCCTGTAATGTTGTTAGACCTTGACCTTAGCGTAAGTATGCCTTCGGGCGTGCCACTACTCACAAACTTAGCCTGCAGGAGAGGAACCATATGTATTGGGGGTCAAAAGATCGGTCTTAATACGATAGTTCTAGATATGAAGGACTTCGACATCATACTGGACATGGATTGGCTCGGTCCGTACAACACAACCATAGACTGCGCTGAAAAGAAGGTTACATTTCACATACCTGGAGTGCCTGAATTCTGCTACTCGTGTGGTGAAGTGTCGCCGACCTGCATGGTGATCTCCGTAATATCTGCTCGACGGATGCTGCATTCCGGATGCGAAGGCTATCTAGCTTTCGTTCGAGACATGCGACAGGATGGTGCAAATGCGGATCAGACCGACGTTGTGGCAGAATTCCCAGACATGTTCCCGGACGAGCTACCCGGCATGCCGCCCGATCGAGAAATAGAGTTCACCATCGACACATTCCCCGACACCCGGCCGATCTCGAAGGCTCCGTACAGAATGGCCCCTGCAGAACTGAAGGAACTAAAGGCACAACTACAAGAATTACTCGACAGAGGGTTTATCCGTCCGAATGTCTCGTCGTGGTGCGCCCGTGCTATTTGTGAAGAAGAAGGATGGATCGATGCGGCTCTGTATCGACTATCGGGAATTGAATAAAGCCACCGTCCAGAACAAATACCCCCTGCCTCGCATCGACGACTTGTTCGACCAGCTCCAAGGTGCAATAGTATTTTCGAAGATTGATCTGCGATCAGGTTATCACCAACTCAAAGTCAAGCCAGATGAAGTACCGAAGTCTGTCTTCCGCACTCGCTATGGCCACTACGAGTTCTTGGTAATGCCGTTCGGTCTGACAAACGTCCCTGCCGTCTTCATGGATCTAATAAATCGGGTGTTCCGTCCGTTCGTTGACAAGTTCGTAGTAGTCTTCATCGACGACATCCTCGTCTACTCGAAGGATAGAACGCAACATGCAGAGCATCTGCGGACGGTACTCCAAACCCTTCGAGAGAATCAGTTATATACAAAGATGAGCAAGTACGAATTCTGGCTGAACAGCATCTCATTCCTTGGGCACATCATCTCCGCCACGGGCATCGCAGTCGATCTGAAGAAAGTCGAGGCAGTTGCTGATTGAAAACGGTCCGCATCAGTTAGCAAAATTCGAACCTTCCTAGGCTTGGCGGGATACTACCGATGCTTCGTGAAGGACTTCGCGAAGATTGTATCGCCGTTGACTCGCCTCACCCAGAAAGGAGTCGCATTCAAGTGGTCAGACGACTGTGAAGCTTCCTTCCAGGAGCTCAAACAATGGCTCGTTTCGGCCCCGATACTTGCTCTTCCTGAAGGGACGGAGGGATTTCAAATCTTCAACGATGCTTCTGGCCAGGGCTTGGGGTGTGTGCTCATGCAGCGGGATAAGGTGATATCTTTTGCTTCCCGGCAGTTGAAGCCGCACGAGAAGAAGTACCCCACGCACGACCTAGAATTAGCGGCGATTATGTTTGCGTTAAAGCTGTGGCGTCACTATCTATATGGCATGGCGTACAGGATTTATACGGACCACAAAAGCCTCAAGTATCTTTTTACCCAGAAAGAATTGAATTTGCGGCAGAGGCGATGGCTCGAGCTGATCAAAGACTATGACTTGTCAATCGACTACACGCCGGGCAAGGAAAATGTGGTAGCGGATACGCTGAGCCGAAAATACTTAGCTTCGTTATGCATCAACGATCGACTGCTGCGTGACTTGGAAGGAATGGGCATTGAACTCCGAGTTCGTTTCAGAGACGTAAAACTGGCGCAACTGCGGGTGGAACCGAGCCTACTGGAGAGGATCAAGTCTGCACAGAAGGACGACCCATACCTGGAGAAGATGCGGAAGCTGATATCGACAGGGAAAGCGTCCGACTTTGCAGAGGACGATTCGGGAGTGTTGCACGTGAAGGGACGGCTATGCGTACCGGACGACGTAGAACTTAGAAAGGAGATAATATCGGAGGTGTATTATGCAAAATATTCCTTACATCCTGGCAGCACCAAGATGTATAAGGACCTCCGTATTATCTTTTGGTGGTACGGCATGAAGAGGGACGTAGCGCTCTTTGTGTCAAAATGTATGGCCTGTTAGCAAGTCAAAGCCGAGCACCAGCGACCGGGTGGGAAGATGCAGAACCTTGCCATTCCATAGTGGAAATGGGATCACATCACTATAGACTTCATTGTTGGCTTGCCGAGGATGCCGCGGGGAAACGATGCCGTCTGGGTCATCGTCGATCGACTAACCAAGTCAGTGCACTTTATCGCCATCAAAGTTACTTGGAGCGTCGACCGCCTTGCTCAGATATACCTTGATGAAATAGTTCGGCTGCACAGGGTCCCAGTTTCTATCGTCTCTGATCGGAATGGACGGTTCGTAGCGCACTTCTGGAGTAGTCTATATTCAGCATTGGGGACCAAGTTGAAGTTTAGCTCAGCTTATCATCCTCAGACTGACGGCCAAACAGAGCGGGTGAACCAAATTCTCGAAGACATGTTACGACTCTGTGCGATCGACTTGAAGTCAAGTTGGGACGTCCATCTACCGCTGGCCGAGTTTGCATAACAACAGCTATCAGTCCAGCATCCAAATGGCGCCGTATGAAGCTTTGTACGGCCGAAAGTGCAGATCGCCCATTTGCTGGGATGAAGTCGGAGAACGGCAGATACTTGGTCCGGAGCTGGTGGAGCAGACCGTACAGAAGGTCAAGTTGATACGAGAGAGATTGAAGATAGCACAAAGCTGGCAGAAAAGCTATGCCAACATGCACCGACGCCTCCTCGAGTTCTCGGAAGGCGACCATGTATTCTTGAAAGTCATGCCCATGCGGAGAGTTTCCAGGTTCGGTACGAAGGGAAAATTGAGCCCAAGATTTGTTGGCCCGTTCGAAATATTGAAGCGAGTCACCCCGGTAGCTTACCAAATTGCCTTGTCGCCTGCGTTGTCAGAGGTACATGACGACTTCCACGTATCATAATTGCGAAAGTACGTGCATGATCCGAGCCATGTTATGGATTTGGGTAAGCTGGACCTGAAGACGGACTTGTCATATGTCGAAGAGCCGGTACAAATCTTGGAGCGCAAGGATAAACTTCTCCGTAACCGTGCTATTCCTCTCGTCCGCGTCCTCTGGAAAAACCATTCGGTCGAAGAGTCGACGTGGGAACTTGAGTCAGAAATGAAGAAAAAATTCCCTTCATTGTTCTTGTAGAGGTAGGTTCTATTTTAAGTTTTAAGGACGAAACTTTTTCTTAGTTGGTTATGGTGTAGTGCCCCGTCCTTACATCGTGCCCCGTACTCCGTCCACGGGGTGCACGAGAAAGGAACACTGTCGCTATCGATTCGGTCGAGACCGATAGGTCGGGATCAATCGAATCGATCGAACGGGAACGGTTGAATTAAGATCCATTCCTCGTTATGGAATGTCTTCTTCAGAACCAAGTCCCATATTCAGCGGGTTGCGCCTCAAGGATTGACTCTGCGGCTGAGTCGGAAGAGACCTCCCGTTGCTCTGCTTTTTACGCCGCTTGCGTTGGTTTTGGCTTTGTTTTCTGAATGCGTTTTCGTGATTTTTTCGATGGTTTTCATGGCTTGTATTTTGAACTCGTATTTCCTATCGAACTTCTTGAATAATGCAGTGTTCTAATCGGTTGCTTGTGCGATTTCAGGTAATCACGTAGGCGACGTCTAGCGCGGCCAACAAGTTCTCTCGCCCGAAGTAAACTCAAGGTGAGTGGCTGACCCTTCTCTTCTCGACCCCTTCTTAGGTAAATCGATAGTGTTGTACGGATGAAAGATTGAATGCAGAGGCACGGGCACGGTAAAATGGTCAAGATTTAAAGTGAACGTAGGCAATACCTTAACAACTGAATAATGTCTTAACTCGGTCATTGGACAACTTGTCGACAAGGGAGAGTTTCCTCGAGCGACAACCCGCGGCCACGGGACCGACTCGGCCTAGGGGGAAACACGGTATAGCTGTGCTGGATGATAGCACGGGTTAAGCGGGAACTTACAGCGGGGCTCGCTACTTGCGCTGCAAGGGCCCCGGCTAACAAAGCTATAAGTCCAGGATGGCTTGTGGTGTCAGTGACCAATCACACATAATATAGCACTTGGTATGAAAAATGATAACAATTGACAGAGAAGAACATGGTAAGTCTCATAAGGCGCGGCGCGGCCCGCCATGGGTAAGTTCCAACGTAATTTATATTATGTTTGTCATTGCTCGTTTGAAATTTATTAGGATGGTTAGAAACATTTATGAGCTAAGTCATATAAACTCTTCAACCAAATGAGAGCTTGGAACTTAATTTGCCACGCACCAGTACAAAGTATAATGTATTGATCCTCGCTCTCCACGCAGGTACCCCGAACCACGAAGGGCGTGCCACCTAAAAGCTCAAGGCGACGTGAACCCTTTTGAAGCCTCGTCCGCGTGTGAAGGCTTGTGTTTCTGGATTCCTTTTGAAGAAGACCCCGCACTCAATCCAAAAGAAGATGACGACTCGACTCTCCTCGATAGCAGGTGGAAAGTGTTATATTTTGCTTGTAAAAAGGGATGTAATGTATGGAACGACTATCTCATCGGCGTTCGTTTTGTAAGTCGAGTCATGTTGTAGCCCGCGCGGCAATGAATGTAATGAAGTCAATGTAAATGAAGTTTTATTATCAATAAAAAAGTCTACTTCTATTTCAAATGTGTCAATCAATTTCTCTGCATACTCTAACTTGATGTTGTGTTTCGGATGACCTTATGACTACGCCTTGTGCGATCGCAACTTAGGTTCGCACGACATCACGCCCGGGGGACGACTATCGATTTTACGGAATCGGGGCGTGACAGATCCCGAATTCACAGTAAATTTTTAGACTAATCGAATACAAAAAAATTTAACACCTAACGAATATTTCACTCCATCTCCTACGACAAAGTCTATATAATGTCCTTGCAAGTTATGACCTTCTTCGAAAATTTGAGCAAATATATCTTTGTTTGCTCAATCATAAACAGATTATAATAAGTACGATTTTGAAACATTTGATTATTTACACTAACTATCCATAAGTTTTGGATTATAACACAGGATACCCATACGTTTAAACTAATTACATTGATCACCCCCATATTTCATGTTAATACACGGAATACACCCTATTTTAAGATAGAAATAAAAAGTTATAACGTTAACTATCCTTTTTTCTTCTAAAGGGATGGATGGTCGGTATAATTAGTTTAAAATAGGTATAACTCATGTTATAAACCCAAAACATAATAATAGTTAATGTTAATAACCCTAAATTTTACAATGTAATATGTGGCGAACTAAAATTTATAATGTAATTTGTTAATAATTACATTTAGTGGGACTTTCACTATAAATAAAAAATTGCTTAATTCTTGGCATTAAAAATAAGTTGACAAATCCATCGTTCTTAAATTCTGTACGCTGACCTTATTAGGGGTTATTTGGCTACTTGGAAGTGAGGGTGGATTCGTGGATTTGGAAGAATTTGGAGGGGGGAAGTGAAAATCATCTGTTTTGTTAGAGGGGAGGCTGGAGCAGGAATATGCAAGCATTTATTGCTTTGCAATTCCTGTCGGCTCCAATTTCAGTCCACCCACTTTCACTCTTTTCTTTTGGATGTGAGTACATGCATTCATGAATTGCATTATTTTAATTATAATTTGCTTTTAACTAATGCATTAGTAGTTAAATAGTGAGAACACATATTTAGTTAATAATAATTTCTTTTACTAATATTTTTTTACTATTAACTACAATATTTACTTAACATAAATAATTGGTTAAATATATAATATATTAATTAATTATCAATTTGTTATTTACTTAATTAGTTTATAATGGTATAAATATGTATTTAAAGAAATTTATTAGTGAATAAGATAACTATTACAGTGACTAATTAGTCAATTAATGTAATAATAAATATACTAATTATAAAATATTTACTGATAATTTATTAATATTAATAATTATCGTAATTTATTAAAGTAATTATTTAATTTATTAAATTGTTATATGAGTTAGTTATATTTTAATATTATTATATATACTTTTATAGTTAATAACTAATATTAAATATCTATAAATAGTTTATTAATTTTATTTTAACTAATTATTATTAAATAATTAAATATTAATTTAATATTATATATTTGATTATATAATTTGAATTATTAACTATTTAACCAAATATTTTTATTAATATTAATTAATTTAATGATCATAACTTTTATTATTATTACATACTTTCTCACTTTTCACTTCTCATTTTCTTATCACAACCAAACACATTTGTCCCTTACTAGGGGGACAAGAAAGTCCATTGTTCACCCACAACAACTAGGGTGTTTGTTCACCCTCCAATACAGAATTGATATGTATCAAATTCATTCAACATAAACCACTTTGGAAGTGGTTTTGTAAGAGCACCTCTAACCCTATTGTGAGTTTGGAAAAAATGGTTGCCACATAGGAATCACCACTTCTTATTTCAAAATCCCTTCTCCAATGCAAATGTGAAATAAATTGTGAAGTTGATCACATGGTAATGACATGTCAAAGACATTGTGAAGTTGGTTGTCTAGATCTAGACAATAGACTTCATAATGCTTTACTTCCACATAATCATTTATGAATAAAAATATTTATAAAAAAAGGAATAAATGGAAAAGTTGTCGTGGAAGTTGAAAAAAAAAAGTAACTTTATTGTCTTTTCAATACTTTTGCATTGGAGAACATTTTTTTATCACATTGCCTTGTGTGAATATAATCTTGCCACATAGGAAGACATTGTTTTGGGCCTCATGCCACATAGGAATCACAATACAAAACAAGACAATAGGGTTGGAGATGCTCTAAACATTCAAAGTGGTTTTGACTAAAAGATTTGACACGTGTCAAATTTTAATTGGACGGTGAACAAACATCCTAGTTTTAGTGAGTGAACAAAAATGGACTCAAATCCATAGGCTAATTCAGGGCACATTATTTTTTGCTAGGGGCTAGCCCAAATTTTTCCCCAAAAATTACAAGTTTGCCATTTATTTTCTTTGCTTGGGGCTAGCCCAAATTTTTTCAGCAAGTAGGACTGCAACTAAGTTGGCAGTCCTAACATAAAGTAGGACTGCCAACTTAGTTGCAGTCATATTTTATACTGGATTCGTGTAGGCTTCTCCTCATGGGAACCCTTCCTCGCCCCTCGCCCCCGCTGCCGTCGAAGGAGGAGGCAGCGGAGGCCCCTCATCCTCATTCCCCCCTCCTCCTCATCCGCCGCTTCCTCCTCCTCCTCCTCCTACCCCCTCTCCACAGCAGCCTCCTTCGCCGACCCCTTATGGTCCGACGACGACGAAGGGGAAGCAACCCTCCTCCTCATCCGGCCATGAGGACTTCGCCGTCCCCTCCTCCCTTTGGGAGGCCACCACCCGCCGCCGCCTCTTCCCTCCCCAACATCCTCTCTCTCCTCTGACGCTGACGGCGAAGCCTTCCTCGCCCATCTCCCTAGGGGTGAGTATTCGGTTTATTCGGTTCCAACCGAACCGAATAACTGAAAACCGAATTGGACCGAAACCGAATAAGCAAAACCGAAACCGAACCGAATTGGTCAATAACCGAACCGATTTAAATCGGTTCGATTTTCGGTTTATTCGGTTTATGGGTTTATTTGTGTTTTTTTTGTTAATATATATAATAACTAAATATACCTAGATATATTTATTATATAACTATAGTATATACCTCTATATATATATATACCTATAGTATATACCTATATATATATTTAGTATATACCTATAATTAATACCTATATATATATATATATATATTCTTATTCGGTTTTCGGTTTTGGACCGAAACCGAAACCCAAAACCGAAACCGAACCGATTTTTTTTAAAACCGAACCGAATCTCTTATTCGGTTCGGTTCGGTTTTCGGTTCAAAACCGAATAATGCTCACCCCTACATCTCCCCCCTTCTCGTCCTCCTCCACCGTCTCCTCCGCCTCCTGGAACCCCAATGGAATTTGGTGTGGGGTGGGGTGGAGTGGGGGGGGGGGCTAGTCCCAAGTAAATTTTGGGCTGTTTCTAGTAAAAGTTCCACTATTATGGATTGTATCCTAGTAAGGGATATCCCCTAGCAATTTCTTGTGTGTCTTTAGATTTAGAATCCTAATCTTGAACACGTACGGTTTATCAAACAGGCCTTTAAACTTTGGTAATTTCTAAGGGCACCACCATATTTGCTAGGGGACAGCCCAAGCAGGTGAAAAAATTGCTGGGGTGCACCCACAATTTACTTGGGGGCAACCCAACCCCCCAAACACTAATTTTTTTCCCTCTTCTCTTTCCTCCTCGTCCTTCCTCCTCCTCCTCCTCCTTCCTCCGGCGGCGGCGCCATCACTACTACCAACAGCCACTGCCACCGCCGCCTCCTTCCTCCACCACTATGAGCAGCCACCGCCACCCAAACCCTAATTTCTTCCCTCTTTTTTTCCTCCTCCTCCTTCCTCCGGTGGCGGCGCCACCACCACTACCAGCAGCCACCGCCGCCTCCTTCCTCCACCACTACGAGCAGCCACCGCCACCACTACTACCAGCGACGGGAAGATCCCCCAAACCCTAATTTCTTCCCTCTTCTATTTCCTCCTCCTCCTTCCTCCGGCGGGCGTGGGTGGCGGAGCGGCCTGGCTTGCAGCGCCGGGGTCGGCAGAGGGAGAGCGCGCCACGACGACTGTGCTGGAACGTAGGTGGAGTGCCGGTGTGAGCCCATGTTTTTCAAAAATTTATTTAATTAGTGTTAATTAGTTGTTAATGTCATATTTAGCCTTAAAATATTTATTATGATTTTTAGGAATTTTTCTAGAATTTTTAAATGAGTTTTAAATACTAAAATATCATTTTGTAATTAATTAAAATGTTTTAATACCATTTTGTAATTTTTAGAAATGTTTTTATATCAATATGCAATTTATTAATTTGTTAATATAACAGTTTGCAAATTGTAAATTATTATATTTGTGTTATGCAAATTTAATATTGCATTTACCTACTGTTAGGATCTATTGGTAATATCCTAAACTACGAGGACCTAAGTGTGAAACCCTAATCTACCCACCTCCGACGACCCGACTGACCGACGACCGGCCGACCTGCCCCCGCCATTTCCGGCCATCACGACGCCCCCAACCGACTACTCTTCCTATAAAATGAAACCCTAGACTAAACCCTAACCCTAGAACAACCCCACGACCACCCAGCCACCCCCTTTCTTCCCCGACAGCCTAAACCCTAACCCTAACTCTGACGAACCCCGTCCAGACTCCCCGACGACACTCACCGCCCCCAACCACCATCAGCCGACGCGCCACGCCAAGGCGAGTCGATCGCCACCCGAGCGCCGCTTCCCCATCGCCTCCTTTGCCGTCCAGCACGTTCGAAACCCTCCCCAAAGTCGGACACGTAAGTTGCAGTGTTGAATCAGTATCGTGTGTGTCTCGTGCACACATAAGTGGTTCACCGTGTCCTGGCGAGCACGGGGATAGGACTGGACACGCGTTTTATGACCCGTGCGTGTCGTGCTTGGCACGGACACGTAGACTCATGTGTCCTAAACTGTCAGGACACAGGGTTGTTATATCGGGTTTACTGTTATTTAACTAAAACCTAAATAAATATAATTAAAACCCTCCCCCTAACACAAGCTGCGGGCTGACCCCCTGGCCAGCCTGACCCAACTTGAGAACCCGACCCAGAGGGCCGAGTTCGAAACCCCCCCCCCCCCTGCGCTGTTATTGATTTCCTTTTCCTTTTCCTTTTTCTTTTTCTTTTTGTTTTTTTTATATGTTTATATATATATATATATATATATATATATATATATATATATATATATATATATATATATATATATATATATATATATATATATATATAAGGAAATATATATATATCTAAGAAATAAATATATAATATATATTTAAATACTGTAAATATATAATATATTTATTTCTTAGATATATATATATATTTTTTTCTTAGATATATATATATATATATATATATATATATATATATATATATATATACATAGCTATTTTTAGTCTTATTACTTTACAAAATATTGTACATATATTATACTTTAATATATGTACATATACTTGTCATATTTATGTGACAACTATGTATAATTTCACATAGTTAAAATATTAATATTTATTATGTATTTTTACGTCTTTGTATTTTTGTGTATTTTAATTACTGCAACCATTTGGTGTCCAAGCCTAGCATGGATTTTGGGCTCAAATGTGTTTTCACACATTCAAGACCTGTACAAGTCATATTGGACTTGATTCATGGCCTTGGGTCCTGTATTTGAACTCTGGTTCAAATTATGTACATGGACAAAATACGCAGATAATTAATTATTTAATTTTAGATTGTGTACCATACTGTTTTTGATTTCCTAAAAATACTTAAATTATTGTTAAAATTCTGAAAAAATAGTATTTAGATACTATGTTAATTTAGCTAATTTAGTATAATTTTTACAGTATTTAATTTATAGTTTTGCCACTATTTTGGCATATGAAACCAGAACTTATTTTCTATGTACTTAGGAAAACTGATTTTTATAAAATACTTGTACTGGTTAATAAATTCCAGAAAAATTATAATAAATTTCTATAATTAACAAGGATCATTTTGGTACTTTATTTTATGTAAAATTGAGCTTTTTGTCTATCTCAAAAATTGTTGGAACACAATGTTCATTTGATTTAATTATTAAATATTTACGACTTGCAACTTTTTGTGTTATTTTGAGTTATAGTCGTGTTGAACCTCACCCCTCACTAGTGTAAAAACTAAGTTTATGTATTTACGACTTGTGACTGGTCTCCTATGCTAAAGTCATCATTTTGGCTAGGTGCCCAGTCACAAGTCGTGTTGCACCAATTAGTGTCTTAGTGTTTTAGCTTAGTGTAAAAACTAAGTTTATGTATTTATTTCTACAGTGATGAGTTACCAGGCATCTATAGTATTTTATCGTAGCTTGCTTTGCTAGAGGCAAGTACTTTCTACAAACTTTACATACTGTTACATCAATGAACTGCAAATCCAACCATGTTAAATGCTGATCCTTGGGGTAGCAAGTTAGATATTCACATGTTGTACTTTCAGTTACTACCATGCTTAGAATAGTCTTTATGTATCTCTCACATGATTAGAATCTGGGTTATGGGAAAACTGTTAGTAGCATACGTGATCATGCCCCCTTCTCCGTACGTATATACCGAGCAAGGTTGACATTTTATATGTATACCTTGTCGTAGGCTTTATCTCAAAGCGGATTTGTACGTATGTACATCTATCGCCTTATCACTTGTACGGAAGTACATTTCATTATGTGCCCCTGCGCATTGTACACCTATTGACGATCACGTACCTGCTACAGTTTTAAACACTACATATACATCTGTCTTTATGACATATATGTCCTTGCCATGATAGATATGTGATGCCATGCTTCCAGTTATTCCTCTTATGTTCATTTTCATGTTTCATATGCTAGTTTGTTAGAATCAGTACTTGCTCCCGTCCTGACAGGATAACGTTGTAGGTATCCTTACTGAGGAGGAGTTACTCTGTGACTCATATTATGGAGATACTGTCGAGGACCAGGCTTTGCCTTACGAGGATGTACCTGCGGAAAAACTCGTCTAGTTTGCGTAGTTGCTTGGGACATTTAGTGTAGTCATGTATTAGACTACGTATTTTGTAACTGGACATGTATCCAGTTTTATATTTCAGACTTGTACTTAGACTTATTACTATATGAGACGACTTTTGTGTTTGGAGCATTTATGACTTTATTCACTTATAGAACTGTTAGCACATTTAGTTTTATCCTGTTATCTTTAGAACAGCTTACTACGTTTTATCTCAAGCGTAGGCTGGACATGACTCGGCCCGGCCCAACAATTTGGGTAGCGGGTCGTGACATGTTTTTAGTGGTGGCCCATGCAGGTCCTGACTAAAATATTTGGTTACGTTATTGTACCAAGCATACCTGCAATTAGGAAATTAAGGTAATTAGACAACATTAGGAATGACACTTAGAACACCTAGAGGAATGCTAGGATTACAATATAGGAAATACATCACATGCTTGCTATTATAATTAGATTTTTTGTCTATGATTGTTTATTTTAAAGAGTCCTTATAAAGTTCTTTTTATTGTAATTAGATGGTGCTTACTCGTTCATCCCAGTATGTCACACCTGAGAATGGCACACTCCCCATCCAGTCAGCTGACTAATTGACTGATACACCTCCACCTCCACCTACCATACTCCCCCACTCCACAAATCCACAGACCCAGATGCCTCCACCACCTTCCACATCGATCGTATGTCAGTTTTCTTCTGATCAAAAAATCTGCTCATGTGAAGCTTATTGCAGAACAATTGTGGCATAATTATTGGTTCATTTCTTGACTTTGTTATCGCTCAAATCGATCAAAGCACCTTTCTACAGCACTACCTATTGCTAACAGTGGCTTCCATCTACACGTGGCTCATCAGTGTGAAGTTTAGTCTATGTGAAAGATCTAATATCTTCTGCACTTGAAGGATGATTTTCTTGGTGCTTCTAGTCTGGATATTGTTTATCACATGGTTCTCTTAATGGTTTCTTGTCACAGCTTATATAAAGGATCAGATATATTATGTTTGCCTTGTGATTATTGGAGTATAATCTGTTTTGCGCTCGAAATTATTAGCAGGTTCAGTGATTGGTGAAACCTCAAGTATAGAGTATCATGCGGTTGGTTTGGTGTTGTTGCAACAAGTTCTCATTGTTGGAGGTTCTGGGAGATATCAGAGAGTTTATTTGGTGGGCAGTTCTGCAATGTATCTAATTATAGTATGAGGCATTGCTCTTTAATCTCTCCTGAAGGCAGCTATTTCATATATTTGTGGGTTCCCTCAACGATCTAAGCCATACGTGGGCATTTCTCAAATTAATTTCGTAGCACACTTTGTATGTGGCATTTGGAATTTCAGAGAGGGGGGGGGGGGGGGGGGGGGGGGGGGGGGGGGGGGATGTCTATTGCTTTCATTGTTGAATTTCTCATATAGCTTATGCTGATGGTAAGCTTGACGAGGTTTTGTCTGTTTTCTCCTTGCTTTCATCCAAGGTAAGAAGAAGATGTCTTCTCCTGCTTGAATATTTCACATTCGGCACTTGCAGGTAGACGGGATTATAGAAGTGCTGACCTAAGAGAGAAGCTTGACAGAAGGCATTCTTCTCATTGGAGATATTCACCAGGAAGAGATGCAAGAAATTATTCTTTCCAAAAACCAACGTTGCATGATAGAGGTAGATATTTTGTAGAACTGTATACTCTTATTTTTCCCTTTTAAGGTATTATGCTAGAGTTTCATAGTGTAAAAGGCATACTTATGGACTAAGATTGTTGTTTCATATAATCATATCTCAAAACTCCTTTTTACTGTATAAAATAAATTGTCTTATTAACATATTTTATTTTTCTTGTTATGACCTTTGGAACTCTACTTGCAGGAATGAGTCGTTCAAGGTCACCTGTCAAGAGGGGGTAAGCAAATGTATAATCTACTTAATTGTATAATCTTGTGAACGTAATGTCTATTTAATTTAAATCAGCTGATGACAGACATAATTTTTGTGTGTATCTGCCTGCCTCCTTTCATGCATTTTTGGTGTCGATCTTAAATATTTCTTTAAAGCATTAGTCTTCTTATGATGATATTCCGTTAATTGCTTTACTCTTTGTTTTCTGCGTTTTATGTATGAATTAACCTGCACTCTATTCTCTTGGAAAGTATTTAAGCGATTCTCCCTAGAGGCTTTGTAATCCTTCGTAATTTTAGTGGTAGCTTGTATAAGTTACAATTATCACCATGCTAGAGCATTTTCCTTCAAAATAACTGGACATTTATCAAATCATAAGGGGCAGTTTGCATGTAAGTCCCTTAAATTTACTATATTTAAACAAGTACCCCCAAATATTGTTATTTGCTTGTAAGTAAAAAATTAACTCATATTTATATATTCATCTCAGTTCCTCTCTCCACCTCGAAACCCACCCTTCTCCATATTTCCTCCCCTAGCATTTGCCCCCCTCCCCCTCCACATCCCTATGTCAAGCAGTCGTTTGGTGCGACGGTAAGGGTTGCTGCTAGCATACTGGAGGATGCAGGTTCAAGTCATGAAAACAACGTCTCCATATATATGGAGGTAAGGCTCCGTGAAAGCACCCTAGAAGGAGGGTTGAATATGATTTAACTAATAATTAAGCACAATTAAGAAGACTAATAGACAATTTGAAAACAAGTGCTAGAAATGAGACAAGAACACAAATATTCGAAGTATCATGGTATTCTCTTTGAGACACTACAGTCCCGGAACCATCTTCGGCTTTAATCCACTATCATGAAAATAGTTGCACTTGCGAGCTTTGATCCGAAGGCCTTGCCGAATTGTTACACACAAGTTTTGATTCGAAGGACCTATGACTTCTATACGAGATTTGATAGGAAGGTTGCAGACTTCAACCTCTTACAAGAAATGTTGATCTTCTAGCAGATGAAGATCTCAATATACAACTTAATACAAATTCTATCTCAAATAGATTTGGCAAATGAAAACTTTTGTATATGTGGAGAGGTTTGAAGTATATGATTTTCAAGTGTATGGTCCAAAAGAAGTTAGAATGAAAAGCACATGCAAACAATGACTCAAACCAGAGTTGTTACTGTGTAGGCGCCAGGCAGTATACTGGTATACTGACTGCATAGTAACGATTATATTTCTGACTGTTGGACGCCATTGCAGTGTTTGTAGAGAATTTTGACCCAAGACAAAAATGAATAGTGCTTGGCAAGACATAAAGTTTCTGGAAACAAATTTGGGCTCACATTTTACCGTCGGTATACCGACACTATACTGCTAGCTCAGAATAGTATACTTTCTGAGAGAGTTTATGGAAATTGATTTTGGCCAAAACCTGTTCTAACAGTATACTGGTGTCGTCAATATACTGCCGTGTTAAAAATATGGTTCAAATGGCTAGAATTTTGGAGCTTTCGTCTTCCATTACCTATTGAGTTACAATATTTCCTAGAGAAGAAACATAAAGAAAGATAACACTGGGCTTGAGAGCTTGATAGCTTGGCTTCTTCAACTATTTCATCTTTGATAGAGCTTTGGCTTCATCCTGATGACAATTGTCCGAAGTAAACTAGATTTGAAATTTTGATTAGCTTTCGAGGACTTCGCCTCCAAATTCCCACGGGAGGCACTGCCCTCAACTGAACCCCTGAAGGCTGAAGCCATGCTGTAGGCCCGAAGATATCGTGGGGTGTTCATAGAAATCTTTGGATTAAGAGTGTCTTTTACGGTTTTACCCATCATGATTGCTTTATTTGTATAAATCGATCTTTAATCTTGTTTATTATTTTTCTGCAAAATAAATGTTACGCTAAAAAAAATCTATTCTACTATATAATGCAAAAACTAGGCTTCACCGTGAAAATTTCTTTTTTCAAAAATACCCTTCAATATATTTACTAACTAAAAGTATTAGTTAGAGTTTATGGGGGTATCTAGGTAAACATGAAAGCTGTCTTTTGGTATTCCCAATTACAACAGCTTTTAATTATTTTCTCATGCATATTAATACCCATGCATGAGAATACTTTGGTCTTGCCCATTTCCACAGGGGACCCTTCAGTCAACTTCACTCCACCACCACCACCACCAACACCACAACCAAACCCAAACCATCACCAGCACAATACCATGTTCATCCGGCATTAACAGAGGCTCTGGCCATTAGATGGACCGAGCTCTGTTATTCACTTGCAGCTCTGCAATGAAGGAGAAAGTGAAGGGCTAGAAGTGTGAGCTTTCTCTCATGGATCTTCTTGCTTGCTTTCTGGTATATAGATATACATGACATTGTCATTTCCCTCTCTCTTGCTATCTGCACTCTATTTTTTCATTTTCTTTTTTATCTAGCATGTTGCTCCTATCCTTTTCTATACTGCATTTCCATATATCACTGTTGGTTCTACGTCCACTCATTCAAAAATTTGACGTGTTCGAGAGCACAATTAATTTGGCTTCTATGTGTGGGTGCAGAGTGCTAACTAGAAACACGTGGGGAATTGGGAAAGGAGTATGTATGTACATGCAATATATGCATTTGTGTGTGAGTAATGATGAACAACAGCTTGCTTTTTTCTCTTTTAATTCTCTTGGGATAATTATTTTTGGTATAATTCTTTTGAAAAAAGAGTAATCTGTTTTGCTGGGGTTGTTTATTGAGTTATAAGTTATAAACTCATATAAATCTATAATATTATCTATAATATAATGCACAGTGGGTTTTTGGTCCGACCCATGTGCTTTGGTTCAACGATGATGAAAGGACTAAATTGCCCCTCTCTCTATAAGAGAGGAGGAGGTCCCATGTTGGGTGCGGAGCAACCGGTTGTTCCAACGGCACCCCCGCCTCCAGCTCCTCTTGCACTGCCCCTCCCTCCGCCGCCTCCGCTCCAATCTCGCCCACGCCATCGTCACCGGCCTCTTCCGCAACCACTTCGTCGCAAGCAGCCTCCTCCAACGCGCCGCCGACGCCGACCCTTCCTTCGCCGCCTCTCTTTTCTCCGCCATGACCAACCCCAACCCCTTCTCCTTCAACACCGCCATTGCCATCTCCGCCGACCCACTCTCCATCTACTCCCAAATGTTCCGCCGCCGCGTCTCCCCCGACTCCCACACCTTCTCTTCCTTGCTCAACACCACCACCGTCGTCGTCGCCACCAGGTCGTTCCACGCACATGTCCTCCTTCTCGGATTCCGGTCCGACCCCTTCGTGCAGACCGTCCTGCTCACCGCCTACTCCCGACGCAGCTCCGCCGACCACGCCCTGCGGATGTTCGACGGAATGCCGCACAGGGACGTCGTCTCCTGGACCGCCGCCGTCTCGGACCTCGCCGCCCTCGGACGTCCCGCGACGGTCCTGCGCGTCTTCGCCTCCATGAGGCCCCACGTCGCCCCGAACGCCGCCACCGTGGTCTTTGTCGTGTCCGCCTCCGCCGGGCTCGGGTCCCTGGCGCTAGCCCGGTGCCTGCACGCCTACGTCGAGAAGGCCGGGTTCAGAGGCCGCGTCTCCGTCCGGAACTCCCCGGCGCTGGCCCGGTGCCTGCACGCCTACGTCGAGAAGGCCGGGTTCGTGTCCGTGCCATTATGGCACGGGTTACCCACTAGTATAATAATAAAAATACATAAAAAGTTAGGGTTCATCCTTAAAAAGCTTTTTAGGATTATCTATTGATTCAATAGTGTGATCCATAAAATAGGATTCATTATCTATATTTACTATTTAAAATGGTTCATTAAATTTAACATGGGTAGTTACGGGCAACACACGTGCATATATACTAGTATACATAGTAGCAAGGATGAAAAGATTAATACACATTAGGACTATGCCAAGTTTAAGTATTAACATATAGTGATTGCATGATCATTAGTGATTTCATAATACTAAACTTATTCGATTAACCATAGTAAAAAAAAATCAAATTAATCATTGGGCTAATACTTCGTACATACTCTCCCCCCACAAAACCCTACCTAAGCGGGGGTCTCGTTGCACTGGGATGCCTTGTTTACTTAATGAGACATAAGTATGTTCTTTTCTTACTCTCATTGAGATATTTGTTAAGCTCTTCTTTCACATATTTTTTGCAAACCTATGTCATATGGTTATTCTTCTTTCACATTTTCTTTCTAGACCTATGTCATATTGGATATTGATATGGCGACATAATGCAAATATGATGACAATACAACAATTTCGGAAAACTATAATACAATGTGTTATGGCAATATATAAATGTAGAGAACCACATTAACCTCATTTCTGTCATCTAAAATAAAAATATTATATTAATATAAAAGGTTAATTCACTTACATACCCTGAAGGTGGGTTGGGGATGCGGGGTTAGGTTTTGAACTCCAACCCATTCTACTAGCATTGACAACTTTTCTTCAAAATTATTTTTTAGAAAAATTTCAATGAATAATGAATTATTAGACTGGCATTATGGTCTTACATGCTTATTATTCCTAACTCCAAAAAGAAACTACAATTTAGGGTATTAAAGCGAAAAATAAAATCTTTATGGTATCAACTTGCCAAAAAAAGTTCAGGATATTAAAGTGCCAAAAGTTGATAGTTCATGGTATTGAAGTAAAACTTAGCCATATAAGAAAGACATTATTTTTGTCTCACTAGAAATGGAAATAGTGGATACTGGAGAGAAGAAAACTTGAAATAAAAACTTGTAGTAAAAAAACAATTTGCATCTTTCAAGCATTATATCTTTTTGTCACAAGCATTACTGTGGCTTTTTTCCTTTTTTACATCATTGTGATGCTAAAAATGTTTTAAAATCTAGGACGAAATAAATTAATCCAACTTGTAGCCTGGAAGCATTGTAGTATGCAACATGCATCTGACACAGATGCAACGCCTCCGTTGAAGTGCTATGGAATATAGTCCATGGACCTTGTTACTAAGAATGATGTCCAATATCAGGATTTGGAAATGTGTTTGGTTTGAAGTGTCAATGCTGATTAATACCTGTAATGCTTGTAAATTCGGCAATGTGATTCTATTAACATTTATGGCATAATGGGATTACACTTTCCTGCCCAATGTTGTTCTTGGATAGCAATATGGCACCAAATAATTAGAGATTGGTTTGAAAATTTGTGCCAACCTTTACAACTCGGCTCTGGAGATTTGTGACACTGAGTTCTTCATACCCAACCCCCTTTTGAAAGTGAAGACGATGACTGTGATGGAAGTAACTTTATCGATCAACATGATACAATAATACAAAACATCTAATTTTTCTAGATTATTCGTATGCTGGTCATTTTTTAGCACTTGACAAACTTTATCATAGACATGCATGAAAGATGGGATGTAACAGCCAGCCAGTCGTGGTCCCTGTCTGGGATGATAAAATTTGGGTTGTCATTAGGCTATCAGCCAATTGTGCTAGGGGGTGTGCTAGGATAGTAGGATGTATAAAATGCATTAACAACTAGGGGTAAGCATTCGGTTTATTCGGTTCAAACCGAACCAAATTTCCAAAAATCGAATAAACCGAATTTACACTGAGTTCTTCATACCCAACCCCCTTTTGAAAGTGAAGACGATGACTGTGATGGAAGTAACTTTATCGATCGACATGATACAATAATACAAAACATCTAATTTTTCTAGATTATTCGTATGCTGGTTATTTTTTAGCACTTGACAAACTTTATCATAGGCATGCATGAAAGATGGGATGTAACAGCCAGCCAGTCGTGGTCCCTGTCTGGGATGATAAAATTTGGGTTGTCATTAGGCTATCAGCCAATTGTGCTAGGGGGTGTGCTAGGATAGTAGGATGTATAAAATGCATTAACAACTAGGGGTAAGCATTCGGTTTATTCGGTTCAAACCGAACCGAATTTCCAAAAACCGAATAAACCGAATTTACAAAAACAAGAACCGAAACCGAACCGAATCAAACAAAAACTGAATTCAAACCAAACCGAAATAATCGGTTCGGTTTTTCGGTTTATTTGGTTTCTTTACAGGATGGGGCTCTAAAAAAACACAGTCCTAGAAAGTATGGAGCAAGAGAAAGAAAACAGATCAAGAAAACAAATTGGTATCAGTTAATTATGAATTACTCATAGTTTGTCAAGGTTTGATTTGTAGTAATAAATTGTTCTTTCAAGTGTCAACTTTACACAAACTAGAAAGCACCTGCACAAAAAACTGGTAACATAGTAAGCAAAGAAGCACCAATTCAAGTAAGCAAAATTGGGCTTATAGACTATATATTACATTGTTTTATATTTGTGCCACTACAACATAGTAAGCAAAGAAGCAACAATTCAAGTAAATGATCTATTGCATCAACACTGTTGACTGGAAAACCAAACTTGAGCAAACAATTCATCAAAAAACAAAAACAAAATAACATTCTCTCCATGATATACGAATCCGAAGCAGTAAAGATCCACTTGATTCACAGACCAAAGTAGCAAGGATCCATTTTCAATCCAATTTCTATATAAAATTCCAACACAGATCCATGGAACTCCTCTCCCATAATAATCACATCATTGTTATATACCAATTAACTAGTAACTAGCACAAAAAAATTAGAAGAAACAAACATATCTCATTATCATCCAAACGCCTACGCCGAGTCTCTAACTCTCTCGATGGGCTTCATCTGCCCATGGTCGATCTCCGCTGCTTCCCTCCAAAGAATCTCTAATAGAGAGAGATCTCTCTTTAGACAGAGGAGAGAGAATAAAAGAGTGGGAGAGTCAGCTGGCTTTTGGAGATGGAGGAGAGAGACGGCTGGCTTTTGGAGATGGGAGGAGAGAGGCACATGCGACTGGTTTTGGAGAGGAGAGAGAATGAGAGAGTGTGAAATAAATAGATTAGGGTTTAGAAAGTTTTTACACACTGCTTTCTGCTTTTATGAAGGGTAATATGGTAATTTTAATTAATCGGTTTTCGGTTTTAGACCTAACCTGAAACCCATAACCGAACCCGAAACCGATTAAGTTATGCTGAGCTATACCGAAACCGATCCGATTTGTTTCGAACCCGAACCAAATCCCTTATTCGGGTCAGTTCGGGTCGGTTTTAGGCCCAAACAGATTAGTGCTCTCCCCTATTAACAACTGGAGATAGCTCAATCAATGGTGAAACCAATGTTTCTTTTTAGTATTTCTTTTAACATATATGATTAGGGATGTAGGATAAGTTAGATAAAATGAACGAACTATGCAATGCTACAGTGATCATCTCCTGGTGAAATTTCCATAATGGTCTTGCTTGCTTTCCTTGGTTGATGCACTAATAGTTGTGATTTATCTCCTGGTGAAATGGCCTGCTTTTTGGACTTTAATAGTGCCCCAAAACGTATTCATGTTGATGTAGTTTTTATTACTTTTGTGAAATAGCTTCTTAATCATTTAGTTCCTCATATCTAACATTACCCATTAATTCCCATTATGATGCATGGTTTTAGTGAGAGAAGGCATGGGAAGAAGCAACATATGGATGGAGAAACTGATAATTCCAAAAGTTATAGAATATCAGATGGTGCTGAAGATCATAAAAGAGAAGACAAGGTGTCGTCATATGATGAGCAGGTCTGAATTAATTGTTCTGTAACTGATCATTATGTATTTTAGGAATTGCAGTGTGTTCTTTTGCTTTTGTTCACAGTTGGTCATTCTTGTGCTATCTTCTATACATTCTTTGTGCAGTTAAAGCAGCTACATTCAGATATTGAAAGGCTTGAAGATCACCACCAACTATTTGTGTGTAGCTGTCTCGTTGACTTTTTTTGAATGTCGTTTGGCTGCATCATAGGAAATTCTCGTCTGCTTATTTATGTATTACTAAACCATGTAATTGAACCTGATAATCTTAAATGGTGATTTCGCCTATCAATGTGATGCTTATGGTTACTATTAGTGGTGCAAATTCTTTTAGGATTCTTTAGGATTCGTTCTTTTGAAGAATATTCAAAATCGAGGGAAGGACCCTTCTACCTGTAATCCGGCCTCAACTGATCTGGTAATTGTGTTATTGTAGTCTCATGTAGAGGGATATTCGTTCGTTCTATTAAGTTCCCAACATACTTCAGTCTAGCCACATTTGAGGAAAATAGATGGTGAGTTGGCGATAATTCAGATTTTACAATTGACATCTTGTATTAATGTTTTTTTGTTTGTGTCATGAGTTAATAATATGACTACTTCCTTACTTTCTGTTTTAACAATTGTATCATCTTATGTCTAGACTCTTTATAGTCTAAGGAACTTGTAGGGTGCTCCTTGGTTGCATGAGCGTAAACTGGATAACGAAAAGCTAGGTCTACCTACTCACCACCCGGTCGTCTAGGTTTTATGGCATGACTCGCTCATGTCGTTTCAACCTGGCTAGGAATGACTAGGAATCTGACACCAACATAAGATCAACAGCCGATCATAAGAACTATGTCAATTCTTTTATGGAGCAAACTTATGCCCTATAGCCGACCCCATTCTGATGGGAGAAGCCTTGGATGTTGGCGATGACATTGGATCTCTCTTTTTATGACTTTTTGGTTTTTAATTGTTAAAAAAATGATGATGTGTGTGGTGGTGGTGGTTGGGAGAGTGGAGTGCGAGGTTGTTTTTACCAATAATATTTTTGGGTAATGGTGTAATTAGTTGTTATATGGAGATATTGAAAGAACGTTTGCAGTTGTCATGAGTTTCCAACATACTTTGGCATGGTTTGCTACTTCGTGGAGGCGATCTTTTTCTATGGCGCTGTTGATGGAAAAACCCGTCCTCCTCTTTCTCTTCCAAAACTTCCCTTTTATCGTGCCTTTGATCCAATCACTTTCTTTGTTAACACAACTCTCTGTTGAGTATGCCGGTTGAGTATTCAAGCCAAGTAGCCAACTAATAAAAACAAGGCCTATTTGAATAAATAAAGGACCTGATTAAACCCAGGAAGGTAGGCTTGGCCAGCGACACCCAGGGCAAGTATTGGACGTGCCACTAACTAAGAAGTCTCCTCACAAGGATTCAGGCAGTCCTAGATCTGGATCCGGATTACAAGCACTGAAACATTGGAATAGTTATGAGGTACCAAGATGGGTACGAGACCTGTTTAAAGCTGTTCGTGCATCCTAACCGATTTCCTGAGTTTTGGTGCTACCTATTGTATTTCCTTGATAGCTTTTAGTTTGCTTTCCCAGTTTGAGTTGAAAATTCACTTTTTATATAGGATTTACTTGCAGTAAACAAACGGCGAAATTGCACTTCTTAAATAACACTGCCAAAATATTTTGTTGAGCACTTTATGCTAATTATTTGTCTGGCGTTTCAATGAAAAACCAACCGTAAGTCTATTGAGTTAGGATTCTGATGCGGAATTTATCTAAAGAATATTAAACTCTGTGTCTAGGATTAGATCCAGAGTTATTAGTGATGCTTGTTTACCATGAAGCATTCTGGTTTGCTAGTTTTTTGAAGCAAAACAGAACCCAATAGCGAGTTGTGGTTTTTGATCATTTAAGATGTGTTGTTGATGTATTGGAAACTTGTTCTTAACCTTCAAGATTGTAAATTTGCATTTCAAGTAGTTTGTTTCTCTGTGTTCGCCTTTTGTCATGTATCATAGCTGGTCATATCACATCCTTTTGCTGTTCTGATTCAGTTATGACATTGTAACATAAACCAGCTGGATGCTTTATTATATATAGATCTTTTTGGAGGAGAAGGTTGATGAAGCAAATAAGCTGTCCAAAATAAATGAGGATCTTGAGATCCAACTAAACAAAGAGCAAGAAGACTGCAAAAGGTACTATTATTTACTAGTTGTGATTCCCCAACCTATTATTCGAAATTGTTGTGAAGATATATTTATTTCCACGTCTAAACTCGGTGTGTTTGTTTACTAGGATTACTTCGAAAATTAAAAAGTTTGTTAGAGCTCATGGGCGTTACAAAAAGGCACAAGAGGAGTTGAAAAGGCATGCTTTTGTAGTTATTTAACTAGTTTTTTATTTACTTATTCTGATATTAGGTTTGACAGAAATATTATATGACTATTCAAAATGACCAGGTTACAACCATGTTTTGAGAGGCTGGGTCATCAGCTTGGTTCAGACATTTTAAGTGATGTGGAGCTGAATGGTGGTGGCAGGAGAAGTTCTAGGAATGATGAGATGTGTTGGTGCTTTATTTACATGGAGAGAGCTTGCTCTCAACATGCCTTGTAAAATTTTAGTCCCACATCGGAAATGCACCATGAGTTATCTCAACATATATACTTGGTTGTGTTGTTGAGAGATGCACATGGGGTGGTGACCCTAAGGAGGGAACCATGTGGGTGATTTTACTAGGAGGTAAGAATAAGGCTCCAAGGATTAAGCATTAATGCTTTTGTCATTCTCTTGGATTAATTCCATTTGGAGCTAAGCCCCAAAGGGGCTTAGCGACTCGGACTCGGACTCATGGGCTCATGAGGCGTAATGTGACGTTTTGTTGGCGCACTTAGCACGTCAGCGGCTCATATGCGGCCATGCGGTCTTATGCGGCATGCGGTCCATGCGGTCATGAGGCCATGCGGCTCATGCGGCCAGGCTAATGCTGCTGCTGCCGCATGGAGGGCTCCGCTGACAGTGCAGACTACAAGTCAGTTATGGAAAGACTGATTCAATGCGATTAATTCAGATCCACTTTTTGTGGGATTTGAATTAATTTTGTTGCTATCGTTGTGGGATTTGAATTAATCTCGTTGCTATCTTTTTGGGATTTGATTCAATCTTTCCATAATTGAAGAGGCGGCTAGGGTTTCCACCCTCTCTCTATATATACTATCTTCTGGCCTCCTTTGTGGGGCAGCACGAAAATTATAAGTCAGAAAGAGAGAGAGAGAGGGAGCTGCTGCCGCCATTGCAAGTCCATCCGAGGAGTCAGAACAGAGGTGACTTCGAGCGTTCCACAAGTTCTTCAACTTGCTGGTTCCTGAAAGCAATTCGTGTGGGACGAATCTTGCTTTGAGCAACGGTGTTTTGACACCCCAGCAATTTTCTTCTTTTAATCTCTCTAGATTATTGTAACTCGTTCTGTCCCAATTGCAACACGTTTGCAAGGAAGAACGAAAGATCTTCTCTTCTCTATTTTCCTCCTCCATATTGTAATATGGTTATTTGGTTTTTGTATCATCGTAGATCTCGGTTGCATCAGTTTTTCCATCTTTGACCAAGCCCCGGGAATAACAATCTCAAAGCAAGATCCTTATAGATGGAAAACATTAATGCTTCGCTCGTCCAATCGGACTACTGCAAGTTGGAAAAGTTCGATGGAGAGCATTATCAAGTCTGGAAGAGAAAGGTTTATCTTACTCTTCAACTCAAAGACGTTGATCATGTACTGTTGAAGGAAGAACCTTCTGTTCCTGACACTGGGTCTACTGCCGCAATCAATGCGGCTACCAAACTCCAGGTCAAATGGAGAAGGTAAAATAGCATCTGCAGGCTTCTCATCCTGAATGCTATGGAGGATTCCCTGGCAGAATCCTACTCGAAGAAGGAATTTGCCAGAGACATATGGAAGTCTGTGGAAAAACTGTATGCAGAAGACAGGAACAGGAGTAAGATGTTTGTGGTTGAAAAATATCACAAATTGCTCTTTGAGGACGAGAAGTCCATGTTGCCACAGGTGAAGGAATTTCTGAAGCTGCGTCAGAAACTGGAAGACGAAGAGATGTCCCTTCCCGACAAGTTTGTCGTTGGAGGGATCGTCTCAAAACTTTCTGCTGGATGGAGTACCTTCTATGCAAGGATGCTCAGAAAGAAGCTAGACATTAGCTTGGGAGATCTACTTCAAGAGATCCATGTTGAGGACGAGATGCGTTCCCAACAGAAGGTGGACACTCTGTCCAAACAGTTGGCTAAAGCTAATCTAGTGCAGACGAGAGATCCCAAGGGGAAGCAGGCGGCTTCTCATCCCAAGAAGAAGGACTTCACTAATCTAAAAGTGAAGGGTCCTTCATTCAAGCAACAGAAGACTAAGTCCCACGTGACTTGTTACAATTGTGGCAAGAAAGGCCACTACAAGAGTGAATGCAGATCCAAGCCTAAACAATCAGAGAAATGTGAGCCTAGTAAGGTTTCATTGGTTTCTAACATTGTTGCTATGATCGCACATGTCACAACTGTGGGGGTTGACTCTGACTGATGGATAGACACTGGTGCGACTTGCCATGTCTGTTCTGGCAAGGAATGGTTCGTCACGTACCAGCCGATATCTGAGAAGGTTGTCATGGCGAACCAGGCCCAAGCTGAAGTTCTGGGAATCGGGACTGTGGAGCTGAAACTCACTTCTGGAAACACTCTGACGCTTCAAGGTGTGAAGCATGTTCCGGTGATTGTCAAGAACCTGATCTCTGGGAGCCTGTTCTGCAACGCAGGCTTGAGGATGGACATCAATGCTGGTCAGATGGTGATGTCCAAGAAGGGAACATACTTCGGGAAGGCTCATCAAACCGAAGGAATGTTTAAAATTCAACTTGTCAATCAGTTTGATGACATTAATGCAGTTGCATTTTCTGATTATTCTCTTGAGTTGTGGCATAATAGATTAGGACATGTTCATTGTAAAAGAATTAACAAAATGTCTAGTCTAGGACTTATCTCCAAATGTGGGGGTAAGGTGGAGAAGTGTGAAGTATGTGCTCAGACGAAGATCACAAGGAAACCCTTTCATCGGGTCAATCGAAGCACAGATCTTCTGGAGTTAGTACACTCCGATATCTGTGACTTCAAACATTTCTCCACGAAGGCCGGGATGAAGTATTTCATAACCTTCATCGACGACTTCTCAAAATACGCGTTCGTCTATTTGCTCAAGACTAGAGACGAAGCTTTCGAGAAGTTCAGAGAGTTCAGGGCCGAAGCTGAACGGCAGACTGGACAACAACTCAAGAGGTTGAAAAGTGATCGAGGTGGGGAGTACAGGGCTCATGACTTCGCATCGTTCTGCAAAGAACATGGAATCATATGCGAGACTACTGCTCCATATCTCCTCAATCCAACGGAGTAGCAGAGAGGAAGAACCGAACATTAACAGAAATGATAAGATATCTCAAGAAGACTCAGACATATGCACTGCACTACAACGGGTATCCGACAGTAGTGGAAGGCTTCAGTGATGCTAGCTGGTGTTCAGAGGTGGAAAGCGAGAGATCCACAGGTGGGTACGTCTTTTTCTTAGGTGGAGCTGCTATATCGTGGAAGTCGAAGAAGCAGACTATACTCTCTCGTTCCTCCATGGAATCTGAATTCTATGCACTTGAAACTGCAGCAGATGAAGCAGAATGGCTTCGGGAGCTCATGTATGATCTTCCAGTGGTTGGGGCTCAGATACCGGCGATATCGATATACTGTGACAACCAGGCGACTGCGGCGGTGGCATCAAATGACCTCTTCAACGGAAAGAAGAGGACTGTGCGGTTGAAGCACATGCCAGTACACGATCTTATCAAAAGAGGTGTAATTGCAGTGATTGATGTTCGGAGTCAGGAGAACCTGGCAGATCCGTTCACAAAGAGCCTCAAGTGCCAGTTGGTCGATGACACAGCTTGTAAAATGGGCTTGAAGGCATTCTGATAGTGTGTCTTTGTAATCCTACCATAAAGTTTTATGCTATTAGTTCAAAGAAAAATCTACTAGGCATCTAACTTTTGGTTCAAAGGAGGATCACTGACTGGGAAACTATCAGGTAACAGTGGGTACTTGTTCTCTGGAACATGGAAGGGATACAGACCCATAACCACTGTTGTCTACTATGTATTTTCTGCGGAAAAAATAGATCATGTGGAAGGTTGGCTTAAACGCCTTAATGAGTTCTCAGGCAGAGTGAATGCCTGGTGTGCTTTACAGGAAGCACGGTAGAGCAGCACTACAAGGAGTGAAACTCCATGCTACAGTGGGGTGACTCCACCATGAGGTTCCCAGGTCTGGGGTAATGCCTCGGCTTTGCAAGCCAAGTCATAGCGGCGTAGCACCGCAAATAGACAGGTAGCCTAATGCTGCATGACGTAATTAAAGAGTTGTAGACAGCACTACAAAGGGGAGGATGGCCCTATGTTACAGTGGCACGACACCACGATGAGGTACCCAGGTAGGGGTAAAGCCTCGGCCTTGCAAGCCATGTCGTTGTGGCGTAACACCGCAAGGAAGCCTTAGGCTTCATGCTGAGTATATTGGCACTATAAAGAGGCTGAGACCTCATGCTACAGTAGTATGACACTACGATGAGGTTCCCAGGTAGGGGTAATGCCTCGGCTTCAGGCCATGTCATAGCGGCGTAGCACCGCAAGGAAGCACAAGGCTTCATGCCATGTCTCTTTAATAAAGAACTCACCTATAGTATATGGAAAGAGATATCAGGCCGTCTCTTGAGGGTAAACTTGTAGACGCCCAAAATTATACACTGAAATCAGGCTCGCACAGGGCCTTTAATGTGCAGCCAGAAGCACACGTAACTACACTTTGTGAGTGGAAAGAATTACAATTGTGGTGCAGAATTCAAGGCGTAGTTCATTCTTGTATCACATTGTTATTTAACCCATGCGGGAAGATTCAAGTCGTCAGCGACATCTATCCTAATGCAAAATGGACAGTTACTGTGGGGAACGCTCAACCCTGGACACATATATATGTTGTGATATGTGGGGGATTGTTGGTGCTTTATTTACATGGAGAGAGCTTGCTCTCAACATGCCTTGTAAAATTTTAGTCCCACATCGGAAATGCACCATGAGTTATCTCAACATATATACTTGGTTGTGTTGTTGAGAGATGCACATGGGGTGGTGACCCTAAAGAGGAAACCATATGGGTGATTTTACTAGGAGGTAAGAATAAGGCTCCAAGGATTAAGCATTAATGCTTTTGTCATTCTATTGGATTAATTCCATTTGGAGCTAAGTCCCAAAGGGGCTTAACGACTCGGACTCGGACTCGGACTCGGGCTCATGGGCTCATGAGGCGTAATGTGGCGTTTTGTTGGCGCACTTTGCACTTAGCACGTCAGCAGTCATGCGGCTCATATGCGGCCATGCGGTCTTATGGGCATGCGGCCATGCGGCCATGCGGCCATGCGGCTCATGCGGTCCATGCGGCTCATGCGGTCCATGCGGCCATGCGGCTCATGCGGTCCATGCGGCTCATGCGGCTCATGTGGTCCATGTGGCCCATGCGGCTTATGCGGTCCATGCGGTTATGAGGCCATGCGGTCCATGCTGCTCATGCGGCCAGGCTGCTGCTGCTGCTACCGCATGGAGGGCTCCGCTGACTGTGCAGACTACAAGTCAGTTATGGAAAGACTGATTCAATGCGATTAATTCAGATCCACTTTTTGTGGGATTTGAATTAATTTCGTTGCTATCTTTGTGGGATTTGAATTAATCTCGTTGCTATCTTTTTGGAATTTGATTCAATCTTTCCATAACTAAAGAGGCGGCTAGGGTTTTCACCCTCTCTCTATATATACTCTCTTCTGGCCTCTTTTGTGGGACAACACGAAAATTATAAGTCAGAAAGAGAGAGAGAGAGGGAGCTGCCGCCGCCATTGCAAGTCCATCCGAGGAGTCAGAACAGAGGTGACTTCGAGCGTTCCACAAGTTCTTCAACTTGCTGGTTCCTGGAAGCAATTCGTGTGGGGCGAATCTTGCTTTGAGCAACGGTGTTTTGACACCCCAGCAATTTTCTTCTTTTAATTTTTCTCTAGATTATTGTAACTCGTTCTGTCCCAATTGCAACACGTTTGCAAGGAAGAACGAGAGATCTTCTCTTCTCTATTTCCCTCCTCCATATTGTAATCTGGTTATTTGGTTTTTGTATCATCGTAAATCTCGGTTGCATCAGTTTTTCCATCTTTGATCAAGCCCCGGGAATAACAAGATGAAGAATAATGCTTCACCATTTAAGAGGAGAACACATGTTTTATCTGCAACCAGTGAAGAAGCAAAAACTGGTATGATTTAAAGAAACCCATCGTAGAAGTTTGTGATATTTTGACACACACGCACACAGAGGATTTGGATTCCAATGCAGTCTTGTATGATCACACATGGTGTTGCAGGAAATTCACAAAATAGGAAGATTCTCTTCTATATTTTCAAGATCAGAGGAACTTATTAGGTCAGAGGGACCTACCATCCACCTGGAGATGGATAACAAGGACACTGAGCCAATGAAAGCAGTCCAGAATAAGAACGATGTTCACAAGTCACTAATGTATGATTACAAGATGAATCGAGGAGAAGTTAATTATGGTGGCATTAATCCCTCAGATAAGGTCAGTAAAAAAAAAGCTGTAATTCTTGTTTACTTTCAACTTAGTGATTGTTGTTTACTGTTAGCTGGTTGCAAAGTTTATATGTTGTGTGACATGTTTTAGATATACTTTGTAATTAGCAGGTAGAGTCATCTGAAAGGGGACGGTCACTACCTTCAACTAGTATTGCTGCTCATGCAGTAGATGAATTAATTGAAGTCATTGAAACAGAGGAGAGATCTGAGGCTCTGGATGTTTATGTTGCTCATGAAAATGGGGCCTCAGATAATATAGCAACTCTGCCACTCCCACCTCCACCAGTCAATCAAATTGCTTACAAACAGGTGAAAAAGATGCTCCTATTCATTTTTTGAAGTTGCATTGACATCCTCATCCATGCTGAGTTAGTAGTGAGTGGTGACCTCTTGTATATAAGACTTTTTTTTTAGTTTTAACAGGTTCATTGCGTTGAAACACCTTAGTTTGGTTACTCTTAACGAAGTTCATATCTGTGTTTTCGCTGCCAAGAAGTTGATGATCAACTGAAGCAGGGATTAATTGGTGATTTATCAATGCATATGTAGTATATATGGAGAGGGTAGTAACAGGCCTTTGGCCCAAATAGCATTCAGGACAAAGGTTCATACTGTCTCAAGATCCCTAATTCCTATTCTATATTATCAAGTAGGCCGTCCTTTTTTCCCCTTAAATAGTTGACAAACCAATCAATTTAGAGCACAACTTTGGTTATTGAGAATGGAGAAAAGGAGGGGAGAGTCGGTTAGGAAGGTCTCGGTCTGTTTGTTTGGTTTTATGATAAAGGGTGTGAATGTGGTAATCCTTAACATGATTATTACCCACCCTCGTGTTTTAAGATGTAAAAATCACGATAGAAGAGTGCAGTCACAGAAGATCATTCTTTGGCGCCAGGTGCATAGCTAAGCAACTCCTACATGCCTGCATTTTTTGTTTATATATAGATTTTTTATAACATTATTAACAATGTTTGTTTTCCCAGTTAAGGTGCCTGTTTATGCACCAAGGGCTTTGTGGCCTATGGCTTACTATTTTAGTATAACCTCTTAAATAGTTCCTTTTTAGTACTTTCCCTCAACTTAGTTTGTACTTTTCTTTTACATAGTTTCGTAAAAGCAATTTGTGCCATCTCCTGTATTTGCTATTTCAGTACAAGGGCCACGATGAAGATGTCGATGCGGAAAAAGTGGACAACGAGATGCTGCATATAGATCTCAACAGTGAAGTGGAAATCGAGCAGATATAGTCATCATCTTCGGTGCATAAATTTTGGTACGTTGCCAATCATGTAGCTGGAAATTGGGTATGCCTTTATGATCATTCTCTTTTACTGTTGGCGTTAGAGAGCTAGGAGTGAAGACGTCTCAGGTCCAAGCTAGTTCTTCAACGTGTATTCCAATATATGTTTTTTTGTCTATAAAAAATATTTTCATCTTCTAATATCACGTTTGTTTTTATTTCCCTTCCTTGGAATGCCTGTAAAGTGTAAACCATCAAGTTTATGCAGTGAGCAATACTTGTGAATTTTTTAAGTTCAGGACTTACTTTTAGTTCCCATTAAGTTGTATTTGCTTCGTGTGATTTCAAAGAGGAAAATTATACAGTGATTTTTTCAGCGCAAACCGTTGTCTTTACCATATATAAGTATTCGTCTCCCCTACCGTAAAAGTTATACATCTTTAAAGCAAGGCTGTTTTTCTTTTACGAAAAAGCTGTTTGGCAGGCGCGCGTGCACAGCCGGCACGCCAGTGCACACGCGCGGATGATGACTGCAGTGGACTGCGGTGCCGCCGCCACCATCCCTCTTGCTCTGCCGCCGCCGCCGCCTCCCCCCCCCCCCCCCCCCCCCCCCCCTACCACTCTGCCGTCCTCGGCCACGCGCATGCACCGGCTGTGCACATGCGCGAGCCAGATAGCAGATTATTTTTTAATCTGGTCTAATTGCGGTTCCAGCACCCATAGGTTGGTATCCTGAACTTCTATTAGATAGGTTGGTTCTTGAAAAGTGCAGACCAGTTTTATCATCTAATAATTATGTTTCAAGAATGACGTTGCAGACCAGTTTTTGTTAAGTAAAACATTCTGCTCACGACAATTTAAGAATAAAGTTGGTGGGCCATTTATATATGCTCACGACGATTTACAAAGCTTCGAACTGATCATATCAACAAAAATACTATCGGTTACAAGTCTAATAATTGAAACGAAATTAAATTTATATTATCAGTGGGGGCGTGTTTCTTACACTGAAAGTGGAGGAAAGGAAATTGAATTATAATCAAGTAAAAGTAGGATTTCAATCCTACATATTATTCTATTTCCACTACTGTTGGACCGTCGAAAATCTAAAGAGGTACGAGTCCTGAAATGTGTCAAGGAAAGTCGAGAGATGTCACACATGCATTCGATGAGTCGAACTGTCGAGAAAGAATGATATTACCTAGGCGTGTAGCCCCTCGACCTAGATAAATTTTCTATGGTTGTGGCGATCAAGGGTCGCCTAGGATCATATATATATATATATATATATATATATATATATATATATATATATTTATATATCATATATATATATATATATATATATATATATATATATATATATATAATGTCCTTCTTGTCATATATATATATAATGTCCTTCTTGGCACTTCAGGTCTGTGGCACAGCCAACCCGAGCGGAGTGTGCTACAGTCCATCATGCACATCAGGGAGCCCATCCCCCGTGGAGGTAGGTCTACAACCTAGAGCCTAGTGCTCAACAGGGAGCCCATCCCTCCTGCGGTGGGAGGGCTACAACCAGAGTTCACGATAGGTATATACGAACATGGATTAAGATATTAAAGAAGGATATGCTCTTTGTTAGTGTTACAAGGACAATCTTTATAAAGCTGAATAGAAGAAAAAGGACCCCAAAATTTTTGGGATGTTGTTATCGATGTCCGTCTCTGTTCTAATCCGTCTCTGTTCTAAAAGGCGGCCGCCTAGGCGCTAGGCGCCGGTGCTCGTCCAATGCCCGCTTAGGTGCCCGCGCCGTCTAGGCGCTAGGCGCCGGGTGCCCGTCCGATGTCCGCTTAGCCCTTAGGTGCCCGCCTAGTCCTCCTAACGACTGACTATGCATGTTTTGGGGTTTTATGGATTTTTTTTCTGCAACTTTTAGTAGATCTTTTTGCATTCCTTTTATTTTTTTGAACCGCCTAGGCACCCGCCTAGGCGGGCTGGGCCTAACGCTTTTCACAACCTTGATGTCTGTGTATATACAATTGCTGAAAACCCAACCAAAGGTTGTCATTTGCTTGAGTTATGAGTCAATGCCGCCTCTAAGATCAACATGGAAATGCAGAAGAGAAGCAAAGAATGTAGATACCTTGTAGGCCTCATTGTCAATGCTACTGCATGAAATAGGAATTTAGATTCTCAATTACAGCTGAAACAGCGATGAAAAACAGCATGCAAACTCGAAAATTAGGTGGTTCAAGCTATTCTAGTTATTCAAGGTATATCTGAAAGTATGCTTCGGTCCACCTGAAGTTCGAAAATTAGGTTCCAGATTTACTCCACCCGACATTCTATTGTTCTGTTATATTCATCATTGTTTCGCTATTAGCCTGTTCTGCAAATAGTTCAAAGATCTATTTATTGTCGAAACTGATGATAAATCATAAAACCATTGGTCTGAAATAGTGTCAAGGCAACTGACTGAAATTGAAGGAACACTACTTGATGGTACATAGTTTTTTTCTTCTTGCCTGAAGAAATGTACCCTCTCAATTCAACCAGAGTCTTCAACCTGAAAGTTCTTGAGCTCCGTAACGAGCGTCGGACATCAGTGAACTGGACTCCGTAGGGGGTGCTGCTGTTGTTTTCACATTTGGGTAGTCTTCGTGTTGGTATTTGTTGCCGCGAGGTAGCTCACCACCCCTCCATGTCCAGCCCACAGGAACAGTCCATGGCTTTGGCTTGATGACTCTGTCATCTCCCTTTGTTTCCAGTTTCTTACAGTTGGTCTGAACTTTTTTGTTCAGAGTAGAGTTCCAGTAGTTTTCGACTTCGTCCACAGTTCTCCCCAGAAGTTGACCTTGGATCAGTGACCACCTGAAATTGCAGAATATTTTTTTTTCTTGGCTTAAAGTTGCAGATCATTGAATCTAGTATATGAAACCTTGAACCTTGTTTCAAGTTTACTGTATATCATAAGCAGGTGAAAAATACAGATATGAAGATGTTATTTGTTATTTGTTCAGGTTTCCGAAAAAAAATATCCTTCCAAATATTTATCTTTAAAAATTGTTTTGCCTTTATGAAACCTATAAACCAAAAATAATATTTAAGGTCTTGAATGGTCTCAGTCCAGGGCCAGTCCGAGAATTCTGGAGGCCTAGGACAGGGTTTTCTAAACGAATTTTACGTTTTTCTTTCTTAGATACCAATTTTATCAACCAACTTAACAAATAAAATCTTCTAAGAAAATTAACAAATAAAA
The DNA here is from genome assembly GCA_029216955.1 of Iris pallida. Taxonomy (NCBI): domain Eukaryota; kingdom Viridiplantae; phylum Streptophyta; class Magnoliopsida; order Asparagales; family Iridaceae; genus Iris; species Iris pallida. Next base: position 4,595,758 of record JANAVB010000799.1, on the reverse strand, counting down.
AGATGATAAAATGGTAACTAGTTGATTAACTTTAAGTGGCCTTTTTTCTAGCAGCCAAACAAGACAACTAAAAATAAAATCAATTGGAGACGAAAGGACAAAGTAATTGTTAAAATAACAAAAAATATTTGAAAAATAACAAATAAATTAGTTGGTCTCGTGATAATGTCTCTCTTAATGCATTTCTTGATCCGTGATTGGAACCATGTTATTATAATTTTGGTTACTAAAGCTTATTATGTACGAGGGTTGGATCACCTTCCTACTAAAGTCATTACTACGAAGTACGACTTAAGTGGGTCTAAGGTCTGTTTGGGCCTTTCCATTACAAAGACTGACTAAGCTAGTTAGTAACCTTGGGCTCTGTTTGGGGGCCTTGCCTATTGAGGGGCCTAGGACGGTCTCTGGGCCGGCCCCGAGTCTCACCATAGGGTTTCTTATTTTTCAGGACCTACACCTTATATATGTATAAGATATGAAAGATGTTTCTCATGCTCATATTTCTGCAAAGTTTCTATGATTAAGTAGATAAAGACAAGAACATGTACACTTGATCTATGAAAGGCTCATATGCCGCTTGTAACTCCCAGGAACTTGCCTATTGCCTAAGGGCCTGTGAAGCTTGCTGGTAAACTCTGCCTCTTCCTCCCCAAAGCTCTTGTGCTCAATGCTTGGGTTCTGATGGTCCACCCACCTCGGTCTGCAGCTCCTCCGGCACCTATCCAGCCCTTGGGGAGGGGTTTTACGTAGCACCAAACAAGCCTTAGTTCGACGACTTGGGTCGACACGAAAAAGAAGTTCTGTAAGACGAGGGTCATGCATGTTTTGTACCTGTTCTCTTAGGAACACTGCGCCAGCTCCCCCCAACTCCGAACGTCTGGATGCATTTCCTTGGCAACTCATCCTCGTCGCTGCCCCATGCACCATTCTTCAGCTCCTGGGCCTCCATGGCAATTCTCGTTTGATACTACTAAACTGAACTGAACTGGTGCCTGTGTCTTCAATGTTGGCTATATTTGTTGACAACATTTTGCTGCATGGGCACCGAGAAATTTATTGATGCCGACAATAATAAAGCCTGAAATTTATGGATAAGTTGTGAGAGTCACTCTAGTAGTAGTAGTCAATATCAGGGTTGAGTCTCCATTCAATTCATTTTTCTCTCGATAAGTTGGAGGCAGAACTAATTGTGCAAGTACGCAAAGTTCGGCAAAGAAGAGTTTAACTGTGCCTGGTTCTGATTCTACAGCACAAAACCAACATATGCAAGCAAGTCCTTGTGCACAGAAACCATTCTGAGTTTAGTATAATAAGTGTCGAATTAGTTGTTAGTGGTACACATGACGATGCACAATACAATGAAGATTTAGAACTCTCACCCACCACAGATGTAGCACACGCCTCGACACAATACCATAATATGGTGTAACATGTATTGGTAAAGCCAAAAGGAGAATTCATTGGTGACCTTTTTTTTTCCTTTTCTTTTTTTGTTTATATTTAGTTTATGACATATTTTTTTGCTTGTTAAGTTTTTCTGAGGACCTGGTGATTTTTCCAGGTGTGTTTCCATGACTTTTCATAGGCCGTGATCTTCTCTATTATATCGAAGATGACTTGCTCTTGGACCGTTCTTTGCTACTCTTGACAAATTTTTTCATTTGTTATGTATTACTTCTCATTTAAAATAGTTGGTGGTGGATTTATCTCCGTCCAACAAACTTGTAAAATGACAATTCATAGTTGAATTATGATATCTTTATTCTTTTATTTGTGGATGAGATTATTTTGCCATGATTATACTGCATTTACAACTTACGTATATTTATTATACGGCTGACATGTTTACGTACCTAGTTCTATGTATTTTGGGATTGTGACGTTACATATTTGGATACTCGAGTTAATTTGACAATATCATGCTACTGCTTTCCTCCATTACAAATTTTTGTTTTAATTTGTATTGTTGGACTTTTTTCCTTTTCTCGATCTCCAGGTCCATCCCTTACAGCGTGTGCATTCTAAGAGCATCTCCAACCCTATTGTCTTGTTAAGTGTTGTGAGTCTTAGGTGGCTCCTATGTGGCATGAGCCACAAGACAATGTCTTGTTTATGTGGCAAAATTATATCTCAAAAGATAATGAGATAGAAAAATTCTCTCCAATGCAAAAGTATTGAGAAGACAATAAAAAATATTTTTTTCAACTTCCAAGACAACTACTCTTCTTCTTTCTTTTTTCTAATATTTTTTATTCATAATTGATGACATGGAAGAGAAGACATTGTCAAGTGTATTGTCTAGAACAAGACAATCAACTTTACAATGTCTTCTTTAATTTTTGCCACATGAGCTTCACAATTGACTTGACAATTGTATTGGAGAAGAACTTTTGAATAAAATTTTGTCACTCCTATGTGGCATTAACTTTTTTTCAAAGTCACAATAGGGTTGGAGATGCTCTAATAGACTATGGCTCTAAAATGCATGTAGTGAGCCGTTCCACAGGAGCAACTTGTCATGTCCAAGATTTTTCGTTGTCTCGAGATAATATTGCACGACATGTCAAGCTAAAATGTTTAGCTGAAAGATTCTATAATTTTTCAGGGTAAGGTGGAGTCATGTTGGACTCTCATGAGGCTTCAGTAAGTTTCTAGTAGTTCTATATTTTTCTCATCGTGTAAATATGCAACTATTTAGAAGATTTCTGTAGCTCCTGAGCCTATATAAAAAGGGTTGTCTCATTTGTTGAAGTTGTAAACTCTCTGGGGCCTGTTTGGTTGCACGAAAGTGTATGAAAGTGCGAAAGTGAAAAAATGAAACTTGCGCACGCGATGCGTACGCATAAATTTTGAGTTTCCAAAAGTTGTTTGGTTGATGGAATTGAAAAATATGAAAGTGGAGGAATAAGGAGTTTCGTTGTTTGGATGGTTGTTGAAAGTGGAAAAAAAGGAGTTTGGTTGGAGGTATGGTAAACCTAGGTATGGTTACCCCATTTTCATTTAGTTAGTAAATATGATTTGTTTTCTTTCATGCAATTAATTGATATAATCAGTAAATATAATTGTATGTAGAGATTAAAAATTACACACTAATAAAGTTTTAATTAACATATAATTAAATTATATTATTATTATTATTATTATTATTATTATTATTACAATATAAATCAGTCTCTCCCTCTCCTCTCTCTCTCCAGCCCACAGAAAGAAAACCTCCGCCCCCCTCTTCCGTCATCTCCCTTTCCCTCTCTCCACTCTCTCTCTCTTGTCATGGATCGGACTGCCGCCCTCCGCTTCACCCACCGAGGATGCTCCCTCTCTCCACTCTCCTCCGCCTGCGTCGTCGCCGTCGTCCACCCCGACACCTCGGCAAGTACACCTCGGCAGGTACCTCGGCAAGTTCGACCGCTGGAAAAAAAAAGGGGTTAAAATGAAGGATAGAAGAGCGGTGGCCAAGCTCGTGGCGGGAGAACACCTGCTTCTACTCACCTCTCTCTCTCTCTCCTCGAGTTTCTTCTAAAAAAGGACGGAGGTGAAAGTGAAGGAATTAGAAGGGGACAGGAACTGCTTCATGTCACTTCCATCAAAAAATTTGAGTTTCATGAATAGCAACCAAACAGCTGAACTCATACGAGTTCAACCGAGTTGCAGATTTTTCTCTACTTTCACTCCACTTTCATCTTACCAAACAGCCCCTAGTATAATGTAGTTTTTGACATTCCAATCTTTTTTTTTTTTTTTTGGTTCCATGTTTCTCATTCTCATCTTAACGATCTAGCTAAGTGTTTGAAAAAGTCTTGTACGGATATTTGAAAGAAAAAAAAATTCGTCGTACGAAAAAAAAAAAAAGATAAGCAAAAATACTAAATACTAAGTACGTGATAGACTGTCCTCTCTCATTTTCTTTTGGATACCATTTGTTTGTAGATTGTTTACTTGAATAAATATTAAACAAATTGTCGTTTGGTTGGTAAATGTAGATATTAGAAGTAGAAGCGCTCGAGATAACTAAGTGGGCTTAGAGGTGCAACTCCTACGGTTTGGGTCGGACTTGAGGTCAACCCAAGTCTAACCCGATGAATCATAAGTCTAGTCCAAGCCCAAGTCTGGCCTGACCACGCGTTCAACATATGAAGCCCAAGACCAAGCTCGGAGGATCGGGCTTGGCTCGGATTGAACTCGGATTGGGTCGGGTCCATCGGGCTCTAATATACTAATTGAAATAATTTTAAACAAAAGTAATATTAAACAAATAATTAAATAGCAATCAAGTCTTGATCATTACAAAATACAAACTGAAATAAGATTTAGGATAAAGAGTTGAAGATTTTGGGTAGAGAAATTTAGAATTTGATTTTTTTATTTAAGATATATATATATATATATATATATATATATATATATATATATATATATATATATATATATATATATATATATATATATAAGTCGGATTTCGGATTCTTCGGGTACCCCGATACATGAATACGAGCCCAACACGATTTATGATCGGGTTCAAATATTTGAACCCGAACCTGAGTATCTTCAGCCCTAACCTAATCCATTAATGGGTTTACTCGATCGGACTCGGGTTTAGCCCGTCCGAGTTGCACCCCTAAGTGGGCTAGTCTTTTTTCTTCTTCTATATATAGTTTTCTAAATCGCAAATTTTATTTGCAAGCTCTAAGTTAATATAATTACCTCATTTTACTCGCTATCAATTTCAAATTTACATAGTATGAATTATTTTTCTTATCAGCTTCCCGATTTTGGATTGGGCCTTTGACCATATCCTTTCCAATTCCTAAGGGGGCGTTTGGTTCAAGTTTTTGAGGCTTGGGAATGGGATTTGAATTCCTTACCCATGTTTGGTATGTTAAGGATTGGGAATGAGGAGGGAATAGGAGAGGATTATGTGGGAAAGCTATTCCCATGGATGTGGGAAAGCTATTCCCAAGCTCCCCCTTGGGAATAGATTTGCTTTCCTAGGAATGATGTTTGACAATTTTGTTTGGACGGTTATACCCTCTCTTTATTTTCAAATTTTTAACTTCTATCCCAAACATGTGAATCATCATGAAATTAATGAAAGGGTATTAAAGTAAAAATAAATAAATTAAGATTCCTATCCATGTGTGAACCAAACATGAAAATAAATTTTTTTAAAAATTTTGAACTACCTATTCCCAACCTAACCAAACATGGGTATGGAAATGTTGAATTCCTTTTCCATGAAAAAGGAATTGAAATCTATTCCTAGGAATCCAAAAACTTGATCCAAACGAGCCCTAAGGGATCTAGACCCAAAAAAAAAAACTTATCCTATTTATTTATTTTATTATTGTCACAAACCCTTTAATTCTAAATTAATAAGCATGCGTTAAAGCAACATTAATTAACTCTAGTATTTATGGTCTCAATTAATATAGAGGTTAATTTGCAACTAAATTCTTTAATCTTTTCACGTTTTTATAACTTTTTTTTTTGAATTATCTTAATTAACAACTAAATATTTTGGATGTCGAGTGTTAAAGATGGTTGAAGAATGAAATATTACTCTAATAAATTTAAAAAATAAATAAATGAATCTGAAGAGAAAAAAATTACAAAAGTAAAACATAATTATCACACTCAATAGTTCAGAATATTTAAATTGCAAATTAGCTAAATTTAATACTCCAGTCGAGTGTTTAGAAAAGGAAAGTTGGGAACTTTGTGGTGAGAGTGGAGGAGGAAGAATGAGAATGGCGGCGAAGGTGGGGCTGGGCTGCGAGCCGGCGGTGGGATCTCTTACGGTGGCGGCGTCAAGGAAGAGGGACTACAGAGTCAGCAACCGCCTCCACGAAGGGAAGAAGCCGCTCTACGCCGTCGCCTTCAACTTCCTCGACTCCCGCTACTACGACGTCTTCGCCACCGTCGGCGGAACCAGAGTTCAGTAACCATTCCTTCCTCCTCCTCCTCTCTCCCTCTCTCTCTCGCTAAACTTGATTTTTTTTTTTTTTTTTTTTTTTTTTGGGTTCTAGACCTCAATTTCGGAAATTGGTGCGTTTCCTCAATTTTAGGGTTGGAGTTGATTTGATTTAGGAGCGGAAAATTTTGGGCTTTTGTTGTGAATAGGCGAGTTTTTATTTATTTATATACTTTTAGGTTTAATTCCAGGCCATCATCAGTAGATTAGTGCAATTGTGTTTCTCAACTCACTGGTAGAGTTGGAATCTGATGGCTTTCTACAAACCCTAGAGAAGTTGGAAGCTTTCTGAATGGTTAGCCCTTCTTTTTGGGTTTTGTAGTGCAAAGCTAATTGCTTTTTGGGGATAATGGTGAAGTTTGGAAGCTTCCTTCCTTCCTTTCGTTCTTTCTTTCTGATAGGTGTTTGTGCGAAGAGGAGATACGATACAGACACGGCGTTGATTTTGGTTTAGCGCATTTTTTTTAAGGTTACATTCACTATTGGGATTTATGTCAACACATTTTTACGTTTTGTTGCAGGTGACAGTTTATCGATGCCTTGAAGGGGGTGTTGTTACGGTCTTGCAGGCCTATGTTGACGAAGATGTATGTGAAGTTTTCAATTTATATTGTTAAAATTTGTCATTGGGTGTTAAGTTAGGGCACTGGCAACACATGCATGCATGTATAGTTAGTCCAGATTCTTGCTAGGGATTGACGCAGAACAGAATCCCTAAGTTGATCTTGTTAATTAAATCTAATTTGCCGAAGTTAAGAATCTTATCTGGTGATCACAAGATTTAGAACTTCCGTAAAAATGCTGTTTGATTTGATTTATAGGACGTTATGTCATTTGAACTTATTACGATCAAGATTGAATTCTTCATCCATATGCTCGCAATCCCTGTTCCATATAGATTGCTGTAGTGTGATTTGGGTTCAAATATACCTTTAGGATTAAATGGTGTATACATGTGATTATCTTATACTCACTTTATCATCACGATTTAAGTTGGTAATTAGAATGTTATGTTACAGAACTTGTAAAATATGCATATTGGCTTTATTATAGTTTACATCATCATACTATAATTTAATCATTATGTTGGATATGTGAGTACTAAAGGCTTGTCCAGTTGATTAAATTTTCGTTGTGTTCTTCCTAATGGTCTCATGGGCATGTTGTAGTTTAGAAGGATGAATCGTTCTATACTTTGAGCTGGGCATGCAATGTTGATGGCACTCCGTTCTTAGTGGCGGGTGGAAGCAATGGTATAATTCGTGTCATAAATGCTGGCGGTGAAAAGTTACATAAGGTGATTGTGCATTCTTTTTCTGATCAAATGCTCTGTGCAAATTCACATAAGATTATCTCATTCCGCATAATAAATGGACACTGCATGTTGCACCAATTCTACCAGAATATGCTTCTTTCTGTACTTGCATTTTAAAATACTTCTTAATGTCCTTAACAAGGATATTATTCTTTTATTTTCTATCCAAATAGTAATAGCAACATATGGCTTCTGTTGACATTTGTACTTTATATTTAGTACTGAATATCATAGGTAAAGTCTTAACCCAAAATTTTGTGGTTTGCTTAAATAAATCCTCTTCTTGCATTCAACTTGTTAAGGGCCTTCTCCTCTATAACATTAGCATCTATTGTATCCTTTTTAAACATTCTTTATTGTCCCAACCCATGTTTGTTTCGACCTAGCCTAGATCTACCAGCTTTGATAATGTGTGTACCTTAACTGTCATCCTAATGAGTAATGAGGATCACCCTCTAACATCCTAACAGGCGCATCTTCTAGTTACCATCTTAATGAGGATCCTATTACTCATCGTCACTGTTCTAAAAGGCGGTCTAGGCGGCCGCCTATGCGCCGCAGGCACCTGGTATCCGCCCGATGCCCGCCTAGGCATCCGCCTATACCCCCCGACACCTGACTGCATGTTTTGGGGTTTTATGGACTTTCTCTCCAATTTTCAGTAGGTTTTTTGTATTTTTGTTTATTTATTTTTGAACCGCCTAGGCGGCCTAGCGTTTTTCACAACCTTGCTCATCGTCTCATCCTAAGTCCTAACAGGTGCATCTATTATTCTCTTGTAAAGTATAAATAATTTATCCTTATCTTTATACTTAATTAAAGCCATCTCTTAGCTCCCACATATGCACCAACCTCTTATCTTTGATTGCCTTTCGACTTTTAGCATTATGAGTTAGGATCATCTTCTGTTGACATGCTGCTTCTTAATTTCCTAACATTGTGACCTGCAAGCATGGCTGGTCTTGTGGCAGGGTTATAGAATTTCTGACTCGCATAGCATGATGATCTTACATCAGGGTTAGAGAGTTTTATTTCAATTCAAGGATGCTATACAGTCACAAAGTACTGTAAAATTTCTGCTGCTTTTCAAGCATCCTGCTTTAGTTTATGAATGGCAGCCTCCTCAGTCATTCCAGGTTGATCCTGAATAACAAAGAATCACTCCTATGTATTTGTTTTTCCTTCTATCAATGATATTATGGCCGTATTTTTGCTAAAGCTACAAATTTATACTCTGTTTCATCTTACAAATTCCAAGTCCTTTAGTTTCTAAAGCTTCTCACCACATTATTCTCATATAATGTCCTATGAAAATTTAAGATGTTAGTAGAAATATTAACAACAATACTAATATTTCTGTTCAATTTGTCTGCATGAACAAAAAATGCAGAGCTTTGTCGGCCACGGGGACTCAATAAATGAGATTCGGACCCAAGCATTGAAACCTTCGCTTGTGATCTCTGCCAGCAAGGTAGGAAAAATACATATCTGTCTCAATCCTTGGACACTGCAATGTCTCATATTTCTGGTGTTATTTCGATAAATAGGATGAATCTGTCCGGTTATGGAATGTACAAACTGGGATATGTATTTTGATATTTGCTGGAGCAGGTGGCCATCGCAATGAAGTGTTAAGTGTTGTAAGTGCTGGCACACTACTTCCTTTATTTTTGCTTTACACGACTGTCAGTGGTTAACTACTTGAGGGAACCTCATATTTTAGGACTTCCATCCTTCTGACATTTATCGCATTGCAAGTTGTGGTATGGATAATACTGTGAAGATCTGGTCGATGAAAGGTAAATGAGTTTTTTGAACTGATCATTTTGATGTGGATGCCTTAAGTACCTATATCGTAACTTTGGCTAGTTAATGCAGAGTTCTGGACATATGTTGAAAAGTCTTTTACATGGACTGACCTTCCATCAAAATTTCCCACAAAATATGTTCAATTTCCTGTGAGTTCCAATATTCTATACTCTGTGTAATAGCTTCTCTCTCTCTCTCCCACCTCCCAAGTAGTAGAATATTGTTAAACCATTCTGTGCTTTAGTTTAAGATAATGAAATTTAGCAATTCATTTTATATTCTCTTCTAGGTGTTTACAGCCTCTGTTCACTCCAACTATGTTGACTGCAATAGATGGCTCGGTGATTTCATCTTATCAAAGGTGAATTGTACTTGTAATTTCTTGTAAAATTTTGTTTTAAATATATTGTTGCTAACATGCTAGTATTTGTGTACTGTAGAGCGTTGACAGTGAAATTGTCCTGTGGGAACCAAAAACAAAGGAACAGAGTCCTGGGGAGGTGAGATTTCTGAAATTTTTATTTGGTTATCCAATTTTTGTGGTGGCAATTCCGTGGCTTGTTATCTGGACCTCTTCTTTATTATATGCATGTACACAATGCTATTTACAGAACTATGGTTGTGATCATGATTGCTAGCTCTGGAGATCCATGTCATTCAGCAAATTGGTATTATTTTCACTGTCTAACAGCTTCATATCATTTTTTCTCAGGGATCAGTGGATATCCTGCAGAAGTATCCTGTGCCTGAATGTGATATATGGTTCATCAAGTTTTCTTGTGATTTTCACTACAATGCAGTAGCGATTGGTAGAGTACACTATCCCATGAGGCATTTCTATATACCTCTCTCAACATATATTCATTTTCCTATACTAGAATCTATGGTATTTTCTTTCTTTTGAAAAAGAAATTTCTTCTATAATGTGGACAGTTCTGGAATTACTTCCATAAACTAGCGAGATTTTTGTTGTCTACCTCATTTGACAAAGCTGTCATGTAAGCACAAAAGCTTCTCTAAGTAATGAGTACGACCACATGAAGCCATCAGTTAAATGGTGAATATAATCCCATTCTTTCCTGAAGAAGCAATCAACTTTTATAGATGAGACTCCTCGACTCCTACTACCTTTATCCCAAGGTGAAAGGTAGTTGATTTCTTAAGGTGAAAACTGCATATTTTTCAGGAATCTGATTGCGAACAGTTTGTAGGGTAACTCCCTCCCACAGACCCCACCACACCCCAAGTTTCTGTTACAAGTTTGGAAGTATTAAATCTACACTGATATTTGTGGTGCACCTGATAATTTTTTAATTTAGTTGTGTTGACTTGGACTGAATTTTTAATGTACAGGTAACCGCGAAGGGAAGATCTTTGTTTGGGAGCTCCAGTCCAGCCCACCTGTTCTCATAGCAAGGTCATTTGTGACCTCAAACTTCCATTCGTTTCATTAGTTATTTGCCCTTATCGTTTTTGTGTCACTTCATTTTTTGACTCTTGTCCTGTCTCTCAAGTCTGCGGACTCTAGTCATAGTAAGAACAGTATTCACTTTCTCAGGTTGTCTCATGCTCAATGCAAGTCTCCAGTAAGGCAGACAGCCATGTCCTTTGATGGAAGGTGCTTATTTAATTGGGATCATTTTTTTATGTTAGTCATATGCTCAAATAAGTTCTTGAAGACTGTCTGATTTTAGATTTGGGTGACCTTTTTTACAACCTTATATTGATCATAAAATTATGTTAACATGTATGTTTTTGTGTTGCACAGCACTATTCTTAGCTGTTGTGAGGATGGCTCAATTTGGCGATGGGATGTTGTTCCCTGAAGATATTTGTAGTAAGTCTCTCTTTCCAGTAGGAGTTGAGGGAACCTTTCTTGTAGCTTTTAATTATTTGAAGCACTTTTCAAAGTCATCTCAGAATCCAGGATCAAATGGGGGCATTGTTGACCGTTTTAGTCAATGTATCAAGATGTACTGCATTTTGTGATATTTTCACCTGACCTTTCTTCTGGTTACTGCATCATTGTTGAGTTTGTAATATGACATTTATAATTGTTTATTTTCATGATTTTTTTTTTTTGGAAATAATTTCATATATCACAATGCTTAATCTTGATTGTTCTCTATTATATTGATTCTCAAGTTATTTTTTCACAAATTTGTCTATTAGTTCTTTTGTTATTTTTTGTTAAACCATTAAAATTGTTTAAAATCGTTTGGGAACTATCAATGGCCAAGCCAGGTCCTAGAGTGAGAATTTCTTTAGAAGATGGTCAAATTTTATTCGACAGTCTGACATCTCCATGTACAGAACCATAAATGTTTGGTTATAGTTTCTGTACATGTTGGGTAGCTTCAGTAAGATAAATAATTACATATATCACAATGCTTAATCTTGATTGTTCTCTATTATATTGATTCTCAAGTTAAATTTTCACAAATTTGCCTATTAGTTCTTTTGTTATTTTTTATTAAACCCATTAAAATTGTTTTTGGGAACTATCAATGGCCAAGCCGGGTCCTAGAGAGAATTTCTTTAAAAGATGGTCAAATTTTTATGACATTTCCATGTACAGAACCATAAATGTTTGGTTATATTTTTTGTACATGTCGGGTAGCTCCAGTAAGATACTGTTTTTCATTTTTGCGGAGATGGTCAAATTTTGTTCGACAGTATGACATTTCCATGTACAGAACCATAAATGTTTGGTTATAGTTTCTGTACGTGTTGCGTAGCTTCAGTAACATACTGTTTTTCATTTTTTGCGGATAAATTTTCTTGCATGATTTGTTATCATCTCACGGTTCAATGTAATACAGTATTTGTTTTTGAGAATGAAACCAAAGGGAATTTTATATAATGTCAGAGGATTCGGTCCTCCTTTATTCAATGTAACTGCACTCTTTTTTACCATCCTTGAGATTCAGGTCAAAAATCTGCAAATTCTTTCAGAGATGAAGGAGATTTGCTGTACGATTGACCAAAACGACTCTTTTTAGGATTTCTTGTATCTCGCGACCAGCAGTCTGTCGCCAATGCAGCTAATCTCACTCCGTTGTCTTTCATTTCTCCAGGCGTCCTGCTTATGTTGCATATCATGAGAAGGTTCTGAAGCGCCTCTATTGCATAAGCTTGGGTTCTTAAGCTAAAAATGGGAGGAGGTTGGAAAGAAAAGATTGCCGTGCTTATTGCTGACCGTTTCATCATGTTATTTCATGAACTACCAGTTTCGAAGCATAGGTAGAAGTTAATGCTAGTAGTCCCTCCAAAGTCGAGGTTTTTCATTTACTATAAAGGTTGTAAATATCATCTGTAGCAGTATCAGGCTCGTTACTGTTAGAATCCACCTGATGTACGATATAAAAACTTTCATTTGCAATTATCAGACGCTATAATTCTTTGCTTAGAACATTTGGTACCAAATTTGAAACATAAAGTCACTCTACTGGTACTTGACTATATGGTGTATATACCATCTAGGCAAATATTATTTCCTGGTAATATTGACTATATACTTGGGTGCATCTATTTCGTATGTGATTATTAGGAGCAATGGGAAAGCTCCTAATAATCGACTATTCCAGCAAAACTTAAAGGTAGCAGGATTCAAAATTCACAGTTTACAGAAGAGATTGTCGCAATACTGTATTGAAGATGAATTTAAACGAAGATGATTCCCTACAAATTAAAAGTTTGGTTCCTGTCCTGTAATCATAGGCAAAGAGAACATAACGACAGCATTATTTGTTCATGTTGACATTTAATCGTAATTGTGCAGGAAAAAAAAAAAGTATCCACAAAATTTCACCAATAAAATCAGACTGTTAGATGAGAATACAACAGCAGTAGGCAACGGCTATTTTTCAAGAAAATGGAGCTCCATCAAAATATCAACTATCAAGAGATGATTCTTGCAATGGCCCAAAAAATTAAAATATCTGATTACTAACATATCTTTGTTTCATTGATAATACATGTGATCGATTGCTGAAATTTTGTACACGGCAGCAACAAAAATGTAAGCCTTTAACCCAACTATTTGGGTTGGCACTCTCTGGAGTTTGTATGAAATCTCAATTTTCCACCAAGAATTGATGATGGCAATCAGACGCAAAATGCAAAATCATTTTTCCTTGTCTTTCTTCCTTGTATACACGGTATCGGATGGACATACAAAATTTTCGGAACGTAGTAGGCTCCTCCTTATTGCAGCCTGGTATACACTCGAACATACATATGTACAAAAGAATCTCGCTAATGCACCAATACTCTCTCAGATATAATCCCCCTGTGCTAGATCCATACCCCTCAATCTGGAGAGTAATAGTTGTATGCTCTCAAGCTTCTGATTGAGCTGTTTCATGTTCTTGACGACGCTCCCAGAAAACTCTGAAGTGCTTAGTTCTGATAGTAAGGATGAACACTTGCCCTGTGACTCTGAGACCTCAGCTTCCAATGAAGAGAGAGTTGTCTCCAAACTATGAGTTGCGCTCTCAGCAATGGCAGCACTAAAACTAGGGGTGCCGCTAAAACTGTTGATGCTACTCCCCCTACTGAGTTTCCCTGGTGTGAAGACTTTGTCTAGGCCCTCGCTTCCTGCACAGCAGAATGACATCATGAAGTACTCTTAAACAATGTTCTCAATGATTATCCAATATTTCAGTATGTAACCGAAATGAATATTTAGTGGTATATCTGAAATCTCAGTTCATCGGCCATAATACACTAAATGGCAAAAGATTTCTATTTCCCAAATATATATATATATATATATATATATATATATATATATATATATATATATAATGGCTGGTAAATTGGTTATATTGGTGTATAAAATAATTAGTCACGATGATCAATGCTTATTTAGATTACTTTTGATATGCAATATGATATTTTGGTAAGAAATGCTTATAAAATTATTTGTTAATTATTTTCGCCACTAGAGTGTAATACAAGTACTTTTATAGCATCATATTTGAAATTTGAAATATTGATAGAATTAAATTATCGTCCAAATTATAGATCATTAATTTAACTAAAAAAAGTCTAGTTTATAAATAAAATATATTAAACTGGTATCATATATTAATAATTAATTATGTAATATCAACTGGATATACAAAAATAAATACTTAAAATTTATTACATGTCGGCAAGTACCAACCATTTCCAAATAATATCGACACTGTACTTTGGTTATACTGATCGATATTTGTGATACTAAGAATCATGCTCTTAAATCGTTGAACCATTTCTATTTTTCTTGGGTAGTATCATATATCTAAAAGGATATTATTAACAACAAAACCTTTATCCCAAGTTTTTGGGGTCGGATTTCTGAATCCTTTTCTTCCATTCACCTACATTTAAGACCATGTCCATTGTAACATTAACAAAACCCATGTCCTCTATTATGGCTCCACCCAAGTTCGTCTTGGTCTACCCTTTGTTCTAGAAACTCCCTTGACTAATATCTTGTCATTCATCCTAGATGGTGCACCTATTGGTTTATGTTGCACATGTCCAACCCACCTACAATGATTTTCTCTCATCTATCCTTGACAGGTGCCACCTCCAACTTCTTACGAATAGGCTCATCTCTTATGCCATCTTTCAAAGTATTGTCGTTCATCCATCTTAGCATTCTCATTTCAGCCATTACTGCATCTACACACATTTTTGCTTTTAATTTGCATCAAGCTTGAATGGAGAAAAGGATTGAGAAGCTCCTTCCTTCTTTGTAGCACGGCAACTTTAAGTTGTAATTTAAGTTTGATATTTAGAGTAGAGTTAGCTTTTCTCCACCACATATTCTTCATATTATTTTTCATTGGTTCTCTTTGAGAATCCAACATAAAAGATAATCAAGAAAGTAAACTGTTGAAGCATTGAAAAAGGGAACTCACTAATCCTAAATCACACTGCCAAACAAAGTATTTATAAACCTCAAGCAAAATAATTAGAAATGACAATGCACAGAATGTGAATTCATTATAATCATATATTATTGACAAGGATAACATGGCAGGGGTCACTAGCAGACACAATAGTTTAGTTACACCCTGGAAATTCATGTTGGATACTGACACAAAACTCCAATCAAAGAAAATCCAAAGGCACATCAACACTCATGGGAAACACTGTAGCATTGATTTATTAAATGGCCACATTTATCATGTGAGGAACCACCAGAAATAGTATTACGAAGTGGAAAAATTGTAAAAATTGCCAATACAGCTCAAATTTGGCATGCAGCTTTGTGCATACAAGCTGCTGCTTGGCAGGTTGATGACGAGGGACAGGCTCATCAGGTTTGGGGTGCAGATCCCAGACCCGAAGTGCGTACTATGTTCATCGGAGGTTGAATCTATTGGCCACATATTCTTTGAGTGTCCGGTGACTTGGCATATCTGGTCAGAGCAATGCACGAGGTCGCTGGGAGGTGTTGGCAGGGCTAGAGATATACGGGGGATCCTCACTTGGATTAGGGATCGCCGAGGTATGGAGCTTGGTTGGGCTAGGATGGCCAGAATTCGACTTGCAGCATCAGTTTGGCACGTCTGGAGGGAGCGTAACAGACATATTTGAGGGGCTGATTACCCCTCCCGTTGGAATTTTAAATAATTTAGAATTCGATGTATCTGTAATGGCCCATTAACCGGGGTGGGAGAGATGTGAGATTGTGTACTGTAATACTTTTACTGAGTTCTGTGTGGAATAAAATTTATCCTTATTCCAAATATATATATATATATATATATATATATATATATATATATATATATAAAATGTCCGTCCTTGGTCCTCTCGGATCCATGGCACAACCACCCAGCTACCCCAAGCAGAGTGGGATCTACAACCCAGAGTGCTCAACAGGGAGCCCCCACCCCATCCAAGTAGGCTTGGCACGTCCGTGGAACAAAGCCACCCAGTCGGCATCCGGGGGGCTCGAACCGTGGTCTTCCCCACGGGAGCCCCCCGTTGTAACCACTAGGCCACAACCCTCGGACAATATATATATATATATATATATATATATATCAAAGGGTCTATATCGCCCGACGCGCAAGGCGCACGTAAGGCGCGCGCCCGAGTGAATGAGGCGCAAGATAAAAAATAATAAAAATATACATAAATAAATTAGTAACGTAGATATATAACATATTAAAACCAACAAAAACATGTAACATAACCAAAGTGAACTAGCATAGTACCAATAACACTCAACAAAACTAACAAGAATTAGTTTTTTTTTTCTACCACGCTTTTAGTAAATTTTAGTTTTTCAAGTTCAAATGTAGCCAATTTGGCAACCGTGGAAGGGCTACCTCCCTACCACTTGTATAAGGTAAGGGTTCATTTCTCTTCTTTTTTAAAAAAAATACATAAGGCGCGCTTAAGCGTGCCTTTTCTTTGTTTGCCTTGCTGAAAGACGAGCCTTGGGTGCGCCTGGAGAAATGCGCCTCGCCTAGTGAAGTGCGAGACGCAGATGTTGTGCCTTGCTCCGAGACGCGCCTTTGACTACCATGATATATATATATATATATATATATATATATATATAAGAAGGTAATTATGGCGAACGCTCCCACCGGAAATCGATCTCCTGACTGCTCGGGCTGCATGCATCTCCCTTAACCACTAGGCTAGAGGGGGGGAGAGAGAGAGAGGATTTTGCTAACATACCCAAAGAAGGGTGTAGATTAGCATTGTACCCAAATTAGTTTTCAACTAGATGACCCTTTAATTTTATTAAATACAAAGGGACATTTTGGTAAATCAATTTGATTTTTTGAATTTTAAAATCCATAGTCACCATATTTGAGGGGAAATAAGTAATGTTGACTTATTGAATGACACGTAACTAAATGAACATGTTCACTAATGAGTCAAGTTGTTATATGTTTCCCTCCAAAATTTGATGACCATGATTTTTAAAGTTCAAAATATTTTGGGAAAATGCTAACCTACACCCTTCTTTGGGTACACACACATATAGTCTTCTCTATTATTTGTACTTTGAAATATTCTATATATGTAGCTTATTTAGAGCATTCACAGGTATAGCGTTTTATGTGAAACTCTTTACAACACTAGAATCAAGTATTTAGTTGGAATACTCTGGTTAATTGGCAGATATCTAGATAAATATCAAGAGTGATGGTTCTTCCTTGTAGAGTCGCTCAATATCATCTGCAAATGGTAGAACATTGTTTTTCTACAAGCTCCCAAAAGTTTTCATAAAAAAATTCTTCTGTATTTTCTTGTCAGATTCACAAAATCTTCCTATGTATCCTGTTAATTTCTTCTGTCTTTCCATTGATGGTAGCCATGCCATGTTTTACATACCTTTTTAGATTATGTATCCCATGTGCGTACCATTCCATACCCAACTACCATGTCCCATAGTAGCAACTATGCCATAGGACAGCACCAGTCTCAACCCTGGATAGGCGACGGAAAGTACCAAGCTGGAGTACATTCGGGGCTCAAGACTCGAAGAGACTTGCAGATACTACATGCCTCACTTTTCACTGGTTGTTTATGTTGCATAAACACAAATACTGCAGGATATGCTACAGAGGTTACACAGCTGAATTTTTTAGGGTCCAATATCACTGTCAAATACATGTCTGACTCGTTACGACATCGATTCCGGGTTGTCCTTGCTTGCGATGATGCCATCAATTGTATAGAATCTCACTAAAAAGTGAGATTGGACCTTGTAAGATGTGTGTGGGAGTGGGGAAGGATTAAAAGGAATAATAATGGTTAAATTTTCAGTAGTCCTAAGAGTGAGTACAAATCCTTAACGGAAAGCAGTAGCCAGGGAAGTTAGCAATGTTCCAAAATATTAGTAATCTTGAATATCATGTGCAGAAGTGCTAGATTTTCAACACGGCTAGAAGTAGGAAAATGAAGTGCAGAGGTTCTATGAGTGAGTTTATTGGAGGAGATGATCCAGTTGCTCTAATGAGACAGCTTGTTTAAAAACCAAGTAAATGGTATGATCACGTATATTGAACTGAGAGCTTCAGTAAGGTGCTCAAGCCTTGAGAGGAAAAGGAAACTGAAGTGGATGGAAGTTACAAGGAAGAATTTGATTAACTAGGGCAAATTCTTTAATCGTCATATTTCCCTTCATTAAAAAGAACCATATGGAAACGAGGAATCACAAGGATGGCTTGTCAAATCGTTTGCATGTCTCCAAGCCTGCACACTTTCACACTTTTACGTGTGTGCATATATGTGTAGGCAATATCATAGCTTGCGTCAGCCAAAAAAATGCAGCATTGTCACTCAGTGGGGCATCTCATGCAGAAACAACACCAGTTATCATGACTATTTGCCTTACATCCAACCACGGGAAAAATATTTCGTTTGGAAATCTACAACTTATGAATTGAGCAGTATCATTTGTTCTAAAGTTTGAAAGTTGATTATTTCAAACAACTGGATTCAGATTTAGAGGTTTCCAAACCATATAAATTTTATCCATGATGTTATCCTTCTAGGCCATATAATATGAATAGCCCGTCGAGCAACTATAAGACGCCCCTCACCTAAAGGTAAAGTGTACCACATTTGCCTTTATCTGAAAGCCTTTTTAGAAGATAGGGCTGCCTATGGAGCATGTAACAGAGTGGGAAGACTCCACAAACTAAAAACCAAGTTCACAAACGGTTATCAAACTAACACAAATTCTCTTAGTGGCTGCCAGATTGTTGCATGATGGAATGTGAGAAGGGCCTCCCTTAGGTACAGGTGTGAAACCCCAAGATTTAGTAGATTTTGGGGTTTAGTAGATTGGGCCATTTGCATGGGTTGGACGAGGACTTCATATCTTTGAGTAGGAGAGATTGTGAAGCCCCATGATTTAGTCATACATCGGATATGGGATGAGAGTTTGATTGGTTTATAATTGAATGTTTGGGTCTCATGTGTACATTCCGGTGAACCATTTTGGCAAAGTGAGCTAGAGCATAACAAAGATATTAGACTTACCAGAGGATTCATGTTATACTAGGGTGAGACTAGGTCATTTGTGCGGACTGCAATAAGGATGCCATGTCTTTGGGTGGGGAAAGATTGTGAAATCCCAACATTTAGTCCCACACAAGATACAAGATGAGACTTTGATTGGTTTATGTTTGCGTGCTTGGGTCTTATGTGTCCCTCTGGGTTAACCATTTTGGTTAGTGGGCCAGAGCATAGCAATAAGAGTCGTGAAATTTCAGTCAAGCAAGCTAAGAGAAGCATCCGAATACATTATGGAACTATCATGACAGATTTTTCTTTTTAATTTGATAGTTGGATTCAAGGAAAAGTTGCCTAAAATCACTAGAAAGTAGAAAGGCGAGTCATCTTTCTGCCTTCACTAAATCATTCCCTTATTTCTCCTCAGAAACAGAGGTGGCAGAAAATAGAGAAATTTAGCCCTAAAATCATGTCGTGATAATAACTCTAGAAACCAAAGAAGGCATGGAAGAAATGTATTGATTAAGGGAGAGGAGCTACTTCATACCTTCACAAAAAAAAAGTAACATTAGTTGTGAACGAACGATTATAAGAGTAAGTGACATTATTTTAATGTTAGAACATGTGGTGTTTCATGTATAACTGAATCTTTGGAAACAAGTCTAGCAGAACCCCATTGGCACACTGTTGTAGCATAGTGGAAAAGTGATCCAATCAGAACTGATTATGTTGGAAAAGATGAGATCCAAAATACGGTATCAAAATGAACAGTTTTTCATGAAGAGCAGCTTTATAGATTATATTGCAAGTAAATAGAGTAATGCCACTATTTTCGTATCTGAAAATAATCATGAAGACCATTTTTAAACACTGAGATCTATTACATACCAATATTACTGAGCTGGTCCATAGTTGCCTGGCCAATGGATCCATCAATCTTCAGTAACCTTAGAATACCTGCAGCAATTCTACCCATCGAATCGACCTCAGACCGGCAGAGTATGGCTAGGTACTCCAACTCCTCTCTTAATGCAGTTGCCTCAATCTGCACTCAAAACCCGTTAGATTTGAATCAAGCTTCAGTTACAACCATGATGACTAAGGAAGACGGGCAAGTGATATCTTACCGGTTGTTTAACAGAGAATTTAACACTCTCTACCATCCACTTTGTCAATTCATCACCTTCCTCTTCTGGTAGAACAAGACGAACTTCAACATTCACTCCTTCAACACTATCAGTTTCTATGATTTTTTTATCACTGCCTACTTCGTTATTCCCTCTCCCTCTCGAGTCTGCCTGGACGAATTTTTTCTTGAAGCGAGGTTTCAGTGCCTGCCAACCTTCCACGCCCACCTGCAAACATTTGTTTAATGTTATATCTATCATTAGAAGGAATATTAGGTAACCAGCATAAAGTGCCAGCACAATTAACCAGAAAGAAAACGGAAAGGTATCAACAAAAATATAGCAGCAGTATGCAGCATGTTCCATTAGATTGGTGGAAGAAAATCTATTTTGCAAACCCTAGAATATCAAAATCACTTTCTTCATTAAAGTATAAAGAACAATATTATGCATAAAGTGCAGGTTGTTCCATATATTACAACCATGTCCATCAAAAAAACTATTCTTACGGATTTATAGAGGCTAATTCTCCTCTTTCTGTACCCCAAGACCCTTACTAATAAAAACACAACATACTGCACCATGGGTCAAAATGACTAACAAGGCTAATGAGATTGAAATTGAGCTGCAAAAAGAAAGAGAAGTTCACAAGATAAAACTGGATAAAGTAGTAAGAAGGCAGAAGGCACTTCTTATTTTAGAAACTTTAGAGTGTAGATTAATATTGGATCCATAAACCCCATATTGCTTATTAGGGTCTTTGGCAGAGCAGATTAAGATCTACCACCACAAAGAAAAATGGTGCTTCTTTAGCTCAAATTCAACACTGGAGAAGTTAGAACGCTTTTGTAATAATAAATCGAGTAAATTTGACAGAAAAACACGAAAAGGAGGCGATTTTAGAATGCCTATTAGACTTTTTCTTGTAATAAGTCAAAGAAACTTGGGAAGAATAAATTATATTACAAATATAAGACGGTTAACAAAGTATAAATTTTACTCAACAAAGAAGATCCATCATCATCATCCAAGCTTTCTCCCGTCAGAATGGAGTCTGCTGTGTAGCATAAGAAAGCTCCGTAAAAGATTTGTCAAAAACAAAATTTGTGATCAGTTGACCTAACGTGAACCCTCTATATATTGTTGCCAACTTAGCTATGAGCATGGGTGGGTCAACCTGGGCAGAAAATTGGCAAGTAGGTAGGGTTAGCTTTTGGATATGCAGTTGCCATCATGCAACAAAGAAGCATCCTCCAAGTTCCCTAGAGTATAAAGAGTCTACACGAAAATATAAGATGATACAATTTGCTACAGAGAATTACATTCATCTCTATAACACATGAAGTCTAAAAGTGAAAAAGAATGAGTCGATGAAGAAGATGCAAGCACATAAAAGAGGGGTCCCGTGACCAATGACATAATGGTATGGCACGACCTAGTAAAAATAACTGTTTACTCAAGTTGCAGCCTAATATAATAAAGCATAGACAAAACATAAATTTTTGTCTTACGGATGTACTCAACACCTATCCATATTGATGGAATCACTTCTGGAAATCCTTGCATTTGTTCGTCCGCATGCTACCTGTCCGTGTATCCCCACTGTCGCTTGGTTATTGTAATTTGAAGTTGTAACGCTTCTGGACTAAACCAATCACTTAGTTAACATTAAAGATCTAACCGAGTATAACTTTACCAAAGACCAAAGAAGTTCCTTCCTGACAAACTCTAGTTTGAATAAGGGCACATAAAGGATTAGATCATAAAAGACGAACTTTATAATTAGAATAAAGAATTTCTAACTGTTTCTCAAGGACTAAGCCTTATCTTCAGTAGGGATCAACAGAAACTCTTAGTAGTACTGGCCTGGAAAATGAACATCAATATTCAAAAGTGTAGTTTTTAGTGCTCGCAATCATTAGTAAGGTTTTCCTAGCGTTAGTGATGGAGGAACCATATTGCGTTAACAACATTAGCATATTAAACATCACAATTGAATACTAAGTTTAGATGTAGAAACTCGAAACTACTAATAAACTTCAGGCTTCTTAGCACCGTGTCTATATTTGCACATCAAATTACTAAAGCAAGTAAAATAATAATATTGCTCCTGTTTCCATCTACTAGTTATCGTCTTAAATGAGAATCTACAATGAATTTGCCTTGGGAAACTAAATTCTTAACATTCTTACCGTTACCAATTCCACAGGAAATTTCTGTGCAGTGCTCAACTTTTCTTTGCTGGTCAAATTATGTGGACTACTTTTCGCTTTTACAAGTAAACTCTCGAATGTTGTGTGCCAGCACCTTTCTTCTCTACTAACATCATCCCCTATGCAAGTTGTCCACCTTTCTTGCATTTCCTGTGTGCCTTCGAGGGCGAATAACCAATTCTTTAACTCTATAGTTATATCAACATCATCTGGCATTCCCAAGTCCAAAAGGTTAATGGAATCTTCTTCCAAGCACCCCTCTGAGACGCAACAACAATAAAGTACCTTTTAGATAGCAAGCACAAAATGAAGGGTGATGTAGAGAAAACTAATACAACATTTCTTTTAATAAAATGCTTCTGTTCATATCCAACATAACAAAACCATAACAATAGCAAAGCCTTTACCCCCAAATATTTGGGATTGGCTGTTCGTATTATTTTCTACCATTCAGCTCGGTCAGAAGCCATATCCTCTGTAACACTAATGAAAACCATTTCCTTCTTTAAAACTTCAATCCATGATCCAAAATAACAACACTGTAAACTCAAATTACATTTGACACGAGGATCACAGCTGTCCACATCTAGATTAATCATGTATCAGAATGAAGTTGATAATATAGAGGAGCTCATTCACAAAAATAAGGACATGGGGCGTAATCTATGAAATTACAATAGGGTCCAAAATTGGAGTTTGACAGCCTAAAGTTCTTCTCTCCATAAAAACATGACAACCTCGGGGAGGACAAGGGAACAACATAAAGATAGAACAGTACATATAAGTGCTTAACAAAACGTGAGAAATAAAATTTTGAAAGCTGAAAAATATTTCAAGTTAAAATGCTGTTAGTTAGTAATAATATTTGGTCAGCCATGAAATGAAAATAGAATTTACATTCACGATGTGACCAAATGCATGCAGCAAGAGAAATGATTATGTGATGTCATTATCTATTATATAATAAGAAAACTTGAAAGGCTTCACCGTGAAACTTTCAAGACTCCTAAAATGTCCTTAACTTATATTTGATTAATTTGAAATATAATTAATGGTGTAATCATAATCATAATTATAATACAATTATTATGTCTCTTCCCACTATTAATATATTTTACTTTATAAAACTATAATGGTATAAATACTAATTATTTACAAATATCTCATTTTCTATAATAAAAAATTCCAAAAAAAGGTTTCATTACAAATATTGGACTTTTCAAATAAAAAAAAATTGTATAATAAAAGCTTGTAAATTATAAAATATTTTCTTCAAATAATTATAAGCAACTTATTATACATCTTTTATTTTTTTATTATGTAATAAATTAGCATAAAATATACGTCCAAAGCACGTGCACAACAACTAGTCCAGTTAATAGATATTTCAGGTGATGAAAAATCAATTAACAAGTGGGAAGAAAGTAAGCTGAATTGAAAATTCTTATATTCCAGTATTGATCTTTGTGAATAAGAGAAAAAGAAACTTGAGATCTTGTCTGCAGAGGCCAAACGAAAAATGACAAATACCGTACCCTCTTCTTGGTCAACCTCCATAAGAGGTGATGCTTTGAAAAGCTTTGCCAAGGGCCCTGAAGATAAATTTTTTAATCCTTTTGATAGTTCCTCCCCAGGACCTCCATCTGGTCCAAGTATACCAAAGCGATGAAGCAAAGCTTCAGTGTAGTTCATTCCACCACCAAGTCGTACACCTGAAATCTTTGCAGAGACATTTAGACTATGACACTCCATATCCTGCACATCATAGGGCATGACATGAACTGCACTTATCTCAAGAAAAGGAACTGGTTTCTTCTGAAATTTAGCTCGTTTTTCAATCCAAAGAACTGCTCTCATTTGTGGGTACCCATTTTCAACTGCCAGATCACCAGGCAAAGATATGTCATTCTCGTGGGGCAACACTCCCTCTCCATCCACGCAGTCAACACAGACCGTTTCCCAGTGTAAGGTGGTGGACACAGCGAAAGCACCACCTAAAGTACGGTGAGAAACTTTCAGGAATAGATCTTCTCCACTAAACTTAACTAAAGGCATTCCTTGAATATTCACTGATGAAGAGTCGAGAAACTTGAGATGTAGGCTATTTACAGCCAAACTTACTGCAGAATCACAAGGAATTTTCTCCATTATTTTTTTACCAAAGGACTCCTCACATCTATGCCCATTATTTTTGCTGACCTTTCTTATCTTTTCACTAACTTCACCAAAGTATGCATAGAGATCTAAGACAAAGAACATCTGCTCAACTGAAGTATTAGATGAAAACTGTCGGCAGGCAACTCCTAGCCTGACAATGCCTTCTGGAGGGGGAACATGTAGCAGTGGTCCCCCATCTGCAGTGATCATAGCTGCCTCGAAGCAAGCCTCATGCAATTCAACACATCTCCAAAGACCTGCAGACCAGTCAGTAGAACCTTTCTGTTCTTTTGATTCGCTATCAGTCTCCAGTGAGAGGCTGAGATGTGAAGCTCGCATTGTCCATTTTCTTTGACTGGCATCAACTGGTTGATGCTCCCAAAGGCTAAAACAAGCAGCATCTTTATCAAGATTCAGAAGCATGCACTTGAGTGCCGGTGACTGCGAGAAATATAGGTCCTCTACGTGAAGCCTGGCTCCAGAAAATAAATTGTGGGGATGCATGTCACCAATTGCCGTAAAAGTTTCAGTTTGTCCAGCATTTAGGGGAACGGTAAGATCAAACTCTTTCAAAGTGAACTGAAAGGAATTGACTGAGTAATCAGGTAAAACATCGCCAGGGTTAACCGCAATCCCATCAGCTAAGAAAGAGGAGATCCTCAAGCAGGATTCTTCCTGGAGAATGATCTAACAGAAGAAGAAATATTTGGTTATTGAGAAGAAAAGGATAGAGTTGATCTGTGAAAATATTAATTCAGTCGACAGTGGGGGAAGTCCTCATCTACGTACTGTAAGAGGTTGACAGTTAACAACCGTCTGTGAAGCAAAAGTTGGAGCCGCAGGCGAGGGCTTAATCTGAAGAGAATGAAGACAAATGAGAGGAACGCCAAAATTGAACTGGCAATGCTTGTCTCCCAAAGGATAGATAGGAGGGCAGAAATTCTCACCTGTGCCAATGTATATATATAAGATCACTAACAATATTATCAACAAAAGTAAAAGCAGTAACAACAAATTATAAACTATTAGCCATGAAAGTAAAGATAAGACCAAATTCAGGGGTTTGCAGTGGTTCCTTTGCTGCAGAAAACATTGATGGCTGTACCAAGCTGCATGGCGGGTGTGAAAAGGTGTCCCTGCACAGAATATTTCACAAATCAGGATAACATCACCATGAATTTTACAACAAAAAGTAGTATAACTTTGTAATCATACAAAATGAAATTTAACTATATATAATGAGTTAGAATGCAGGTAGGTCTCTTCTCAACAAAATGATAAGGCAACCAAACTACTCTTCCCAATTTTTGCCAAATGTTCACATTCAAAAAGGCGGTTGAAGGAAGAAACTAACTTCGTTTTAGTAACTGGAAATAAACAATGAAGAAATGCACAAGGGTAAGAAAGACAAAAACTACTACTTTAGCAATCCTCTTTATTGCGGATGATTTGCAAGCAAGAACTTTACTCAAACAAGATAAATAAAATATATAATCGCCACTTTAGATTAATGGAGGACGTTGTGGTGCAGCAGTAATGCTAGGTGCTGGCATCCTGGAGTTGTGGGTTTGAGTCGCTAAAACAGACTCCATATACTGGGAAAGAATGGATGAATAATACCTTAGAAACAACCCACCAACCATAATGCAAGACAAGTTCTTTGTTATTTCTCCATCAGATACGCTTGCCTGAAAGGGGACAGGATATGCAATAATTGGTGATAACATAAACAAACAAGAGCTATAATTACATGCAAAATCAGAAAGAAAGAAAGAAAGAAATATAAAGGATTTGCAAAAGGTAGGTTACTCCACAAAAGCACTGAAACATTCTAATGGCAATAAGGGGAAAACAGGTCTAAGATTCCTACTTTTGAAGGTATTATCACTTAATATGTGTTCATTACTGGCTGTGACATGAATTTATACAAGGACATAACAAATGTTCTCTCTCTACAATGGGAACAATGTATAAAATTGTGCAATGTATAGAAGTTATCCAATTAGAGGGATGTGCCGAGCGAGGATATATTACCCGAGAAAAATGTAGAGACTGCATCAGAAGTTCAAGCCGAAACTCTGGAAATAATTTTAACCTCGTCATGGAAGATCCTTAACATTAAGTATAAAGTGCAACAATAGAGTACTGATTCAACAAGGTCAGAATGACTAATTGTTGGGTTCAATATTTTCTCACTACAGAAAAAAGTTACCTGCATCTTTAATGCACAGAAATATATGATCTACTATCACTGAAACCAACGACAGACCAGCTGCTTCTGTACAACGCTGCAAACATTCAAGACTTCCATTAAGAAAGTAATGCATTGATTTGGAAAAAAGAACAAGTTATTAGATGAAATAAAACCTGTTGAGCCTTTGGATCTACATCCCCCCTATTCAAACAAACGAAGAATCCCGTCATGAACCGAAGAAGAGCACGTAAACCTGCTCAATGCAAAAATCTTACTACAAATGTAGTACAATGCTCAGTACTAATAAATGTGATTACAATAGTCGCTGTTTACCTGGTTCACTTAATGCAGGACAGACAGCTTCTGGAATATGCAATTGGACCTCAAGCCCAAGTGGACTGTTCAGTTCTGTCCTTTGCACAGTGATCTGGTGTTAACATAAGATCAGAAAGAGCACAAATCTATAACATGATATGAAGCCCAAAACTCTAAATGAAAAGTTAAATGCTGAGACAAGATCTCCAATTACATTAGCCTGTCCAGATATTCCTTCTAGGAATCGTTCACCACCGAAAAACAATCGCTTCGCACCATCATCACCTCTCCTGTTAGATCCATTGCTAAAGGAGGTCAAGCAAGAATCAGTAAACATGTCAGGATGAGGTAACAGGTCAACCGATAATGATTGCCATTCCAGTTTCTGCAATATAAGAAAGCAAGCTAATCATTATGTTATTAACCGCACAACTTTAAAGTCCTGGCAACATAGATAAGTTCAAGTCTTTTAAATGTGGTAACGACGTCTAGCAAACAGAACAATTTCTAAGACAAAGTACTAAATTAACCTAACAACCTTGAACACATAGATGCACTTCCTATTATTGGAGAAGTCCCTGGCCTCCTTGAGGCTGACAACCTGTCACCGAATATGTTTCCAATGAAATGAGTTCCGAGGATAATGATACCAAAGAAGATACCAAAATACAAACAAACAAAACCTACCTGCCAATTTTCATTTGTAGTATACAGCAGAAGGTTGCGGATGGTGATAGAAGCTAATGGTGATGACCTGGCAATCGTATATGTCTTTCCACATTAGAACTATAGTTAGACAACCAACCAACTACTATATGATGCACCTGAGATAAATTTGGGTCTACTGAAAGAAAGAATAAAAGATTAAAAGCTAAACATCCCTGCTTTAAAACAAATACATGCTACGACAATTATAGATGAACCATTAAGGTTCTCCTTTTGTACAGCATTGAGAACTGAGAAATCATCATGTCAACAACATCCATATACAGGGAGCTCTGTGTCAATGTTATTTTTTTAAAAATTAAAAGCTCTGTATCAATGCCATATAAGTATGAATATTTCTAGAGCAAGACTCTTGGGGAATTGTTACTCTATAAAATGGATTTGAAACTTAGGATGAGGCAATTTTGACTCAGATGGAAGGATGCCATATTACCAGTTGATAAGCAAGGAGCCCTAACCAATTAACTTCATTGTTCGAGCATACACTAACCAAGAACTTGTCCCAGATTCTTACCTAAATGAAGTTCAGAACTCGTCTATTCTTATGGTCTTACATATGGGTTTGGCAGTAGAACTACTCAAAATAAGAGGAAAGGTGAAGAGATGGAAGAATTAGATATGTCAGGCTTGTGATGTCCTGTTTGCAGAAGGCCTTTGCGCATTGCCACTCAGACGGATTCATTTTTGCAGTGCAGCGCCGAAAAATTATGATTCATCATTATGCAACTGACTTGATTTAAGACTTTGTGCGTTCATGCACTTTGTAAGTGCAAATTGGGTTCAATGATAACCAAAAGTCTTTCAAGTTTCAATACCTTTATATATATATAAAGATGAGGTCCTTGTCCGCCAATAGAATACCTGGAAAGTACAAGGATTCGGAGTTAGGTTTGTTAAGGAATCAAGTTAGGAGACAGGGCTTGTTGATTTGGATCGAACAATCTTCTACCTGTAGCTAACAATATTACCTTCAACCTAGTAAAAGGATATATGGATCAATGTTCTCTAGCTATTGATAAATGAGGTACCTCCATAATTTCCTTGTTTTCCTATTTCCTTTTTCTCCTCTTAGTGGATGTGAGTTAATATATAATGCCGTGACTTTTTACTCCCATGATGGAGTAGTTGGAAATGTCAAAGCAGATGCTCCCTATTTAAAGGGACCATTGGTGGTTGGTTAGGTATCCAATAACTGCAGCAAGCCCTGGCCACCACCTACAAGAAGAGAATGGGGGGAAAATGTGGTAGCCAGTCCTGATATTTTGTGGAAGCTCATGAAGTAAGACTTGTAGCCTTTATTCTTAGTTCTAGTTTGGATTGCATTACGTTTCATCTTGGACTCTGTTTGGTTCCAAATGCAATAGGGAAGCCAACTAACTTGTGTTCCAGATGGACATTTGGTCAAACTGCCATTCATTTAGGGCCAAATGTGCATATCCAATACGCTCCCAACCAGCGTTCTGGAAATGGGCGTTTGAACAAACATGGATGAAAGTAATGGCAACTGAAGTAGCCCTTTACAGTAGCTCATTGTTCCCCATCTTTTTGCCCTCTTCTTCTTCAACATGGTGTATCTTAACTTTTCAATTTCATTAACCAAATGAAAAATGTCTAAATCAGCATTCCATACCATTATAAATCTTGCAAGTATATGAAGGTCTTCTCTGGTGAATCTCCAAACATGTTGCAAAAGATCCACCAGGCACCAACATCCACGAAATATCTAGTCCAAGAGTGTCGGAAACAACTTGATAAAGGCACCTTGGATCACAGCTGCAGCCTAAGAAGCTAAGGCAATGGAAAAAAGGATATCCAAGGAAAATGTCAAATAGCAAATGCAACAAAAGTCAACAACACAGGAGAAAGATAGCAAGCAAGTAGCATATGACCAAGGACAGTGATTATTAGTCTTTGTAGCATATAGCATAATCACCAAACAAGCAAAATGAGGAGCAAATAGAAAGAAGGAACAAAATAAAAGATAGCGATATTCCTTGCAGGGAAAAACATATAAACCAATTCAATAAAATAGGATCAAGTACGGTACTTAACCAAGGGACTATTGGTTAGCTGCAGCTGCTTTCAACTGCAATTCAACCAGCTGCAGCATGACTCTCAGTAACTGGTTGCACTATGTTGTTTGGGAATTGCTTGCACAAGATACAGCCAATACGAGGACTGATGGGCAAGATGAGATAACTGTGGAGGAGCAAATCCTTTGCCAATCATTTACTTAGAGGTATTTTTTTACGAAAAATAAGTTAGCAACAAAATTTATATCAAGAACCCTATCATGGGATAAGTTGCCAAAACTTTTGATGTGGACAGCTCAACTTGATACACATATTACTTACACCTAACTAAAAAGGCCCATTAAATGAAGAAACTACACACAAAAATTGATCAAACATTATGAATGTTTGTAGAACTCATTCCAATCCTCTATAAGCTGGGCCCAGATTCTTGGCTAAGGCAAGAAGCACCTTGCTATTGAACCTAAGCCAACAAACCATCTACAGGAACAAACTAACCACTAGAACAATGGTCCTAGGCCTGCCAAAGAAAAATACTACTTATTAAGTAATGCCAAGTTCTGGGTCAATAAAGTACAAAATTAGAGCATATTAAATAGTTAGAACCAGGAGTTGAACTGGATGTGATGTCCTGATGAGTGAAAACCTAAAGTAGCAGATAAAAATATTATATGCTCCCCCTCATAATTATCATTGTGGTTTTGACTATCAAAGACCACTGCCTAACATCTTCCTTCAGAGAAGAACAAATTAAAATTAGATTAGTCTCCACATTCATGAGGTGGTGAATCAGATTCACGTTCAGATTGAAAATGGTAAGAAATACTATAATAAAAGGGAGAGAAGAAAACTGAAACAAATGGCTAGATGGAACTACAGGTCGAAACTCAAGAGTACAAAAAAGTTTAGAAATCTCAAAAAATCTAAGTTATAGCTAATAATAAAACATCCAAATATCTCTGTTTACCAAAATATTGTGCAGGATCAGGCTAAGTGGCATTAGATATCAGAAGAAAAAAACATAGCTGCACCTAATAAACCACATTTATATCCCATTATATGGAACATGATTGGGAGAACTGTAGGTGTATCATGATCAGACTTTTTAGGAGGAAATGATGCAACTGGGCTATAAGAATAACTATTGTTTATTGGTGAATTAGAGAATCATAGTACAAGGAACTACCATGTTGCACCACCTTGGCTCCCAGCACCACCACGTGTTTCAATCAAAAGATTAACAGTCCCTACTTCCAAAGTCATTCCATCTGCAATCTGAAAACACATACCAGATATCACATAAATTACCACATCACGCACAGAACCAAGTACTTCAGAAACTCTAGTATTTTGCTGAAAAGTTACTAATGTATATTCTCATACAAAGGAATTAAAAGGTTTCATGCGAACCATCAAAAGACTAAAACAGCACAAGGAATACATAAAAATTGTCACCCTCAACCCATGAGATAAACAGTTGAAGAAGCATGAAGCACTTCTTACATCAGTAATTTATTTATCTGATGACTGGTAATATTTTGTCGTATAAGGATTAAAAGATAGCTCTGTTTGATTTCATCTAGCATGAATTGGGTGGTTTGTCCAGTGAATGAAAAATATAAAACAAAATGAAAACCACATTTCTATCGTATAATACAGAACAAAGCTGAGGACACAATATTTAAAACCAATACCTTATCGGCAAATCCGTAACCACTGCCTTTTGCAGAGCTTGTTGATGATTGAGCACTGTAACAAACAGATGCAATAACATTAAGAAACGCCAAAGCTTTAAATTTTGATAGGAAATTTACCAGTTTCGATTACCTGCTAGAGCTCCTAGCAATATCCGTATCAGAATTCTCTTCAAGAACCACATCAAGCCTATCGATTTGGACCACAATTGGTTCCACTTGTACATAAGAAACAGCTGGGAGCTGATAAAATTAATAATTAAGGAACAAGTATTACTCACTCCATGATGTCATTCATCGAAAGAACACCAAGCTTGGTTAAGACAGGAAAAAGACCAACACACCGTCATATTTCATCATTTAAGATAAAAGAATATTTTTGATAGAACGAGAGGAAAACAAAGGGACAAAGTACATTCTCCCTACCCAACGGCATTAAATAGAAAATGAAAAAACTCCTGGTTTAGTTGAATCTAAAATACTATGTCAAGGACAATACAAATTCAACAATCAGCTTTCAGATACAAAATTATGCAACTAGGAAAGCAATGTTACTAATCGGAAAAGAAACATGCATATGTAACTAGACTTGCCAACTCATCTAAATTTTAAGTAACTGAGCAAAATCTCCACATTTACGGGACACAATAACGTTTCAAGTTGAATCTTCCAAATGTAGCTATTAGTCTTTTATGTGCAAGAGTTACCATTTTATGTAGTTATTACTCTTTTATGTGCAAGGGTATCTTTTTATCTTATTTTCTCTTTAGTCTCTACATCACTCCTCTTTGTATAAAGTAATAGTCCTCCATTATCATGTTGAATTTGGTGGTTTTCTGCTGCCTTTCTATCCAAAAAACAAAACTGTAATTAAATTTAAAGTAATCGAGGAAGATATCAATTCGCCACTAATCCTCAAGACGCCGATTTGCTGACTATCGTAAGAAAACATCCAAAATTCCTTGGTATAGTAAGGAGAAATTTAAAGTCTACATGAAATTAAGAAAAAAAAAAACAGTGCACTCCATGTTGGGGTTAGTCCAGTAATTACCCGGTCTGACAAGAACAAACCCCATGTATGTATTTCAATATTTGATTCTCCTCGCAGCTGGTTGTTCATTTTTCCTGTATTATACTCCTATTTGTTGCCGCCATTTAAAGAGATGGTTCAGTTTTGTAACTGACCAAGAAGTGGCTGCTCTCCTATATATAGAGAGCACCAGCTCTTGGCACTTGCAGACCCTGAAAAGACTTTCAATAATAAGAATCTCCCTATAGCAGTAAGTGCTTTATGCATTAGCACCGAGCGTTTGTTCCGAGTGCCATTGGTCCAGTGCTTCAGCACTTTGTCCGATGAAGAAGGTGATAAAGGAAGGAGCATTCTAGAAGTTCGATTGCAAAGTCACTGCAGTCGAGACTTGCTGGTTCCTCGGAGCGAATCGACGGAAGACAATCGAATCTCGCTTTGAGCGAAGCTGATTTTGATCTCCCTATCAGGCTGATTTGCTAATTATTTTTGCAATCTTCTTTAGCAATTTTTACCGCCCATTGTTTCTTCTAGCAGATTGTTCTGTTGTTGTTCTTGTAGCAGTTCACAATGGTTGTCAGTGGATTATTCCGCTCTGATTTGCAACCAATTTCTGGTTTAGTCCTTGAGACTTGTACGAACATCAACAACACTCCATGTCTTGCGATCAAATAGTTGAACAACAATTTTATTCATCTCTAGCTGATCCCAAACTTACTAGAAATCATAAAAAATGAACTGAATTTTTAGATCAATTAAGAAGACACTACAACCCAAATCATGCATTTCAAGTAATTAAGCAACTATCACTGCGCTCTCTAAAGTTAACTCATTTCCAATAAAATCTTCCATTTTGGGGGAAACGTGGTGTTTGTTAAAAAAAACCTACAAAATTCACCGGTACAATAAAGATGGACCAATCAAATCCTCAAACCTGCTCGTCACTCCGTAAAGTTTCCAACTTTATATAGATAAATAAAAAACAGTATCTATAACTAGGCTTTCATGTAATCAAGCAAGATCAGTACATTCACAACCTAACCCCAGAAAAAACTTCAAAATACGCAAATAAGAACAGCAACATCCCTTACAACATAAAAAACAATCAAAATCCGAAATTTACCGTGATTTCGAGCTTCCCAACTCGTGCAGTGGTCACATTGAGAGCCGGAGGCAGCCCGATGCTCGCGTGCAGCGCATCCCCATTTAAATCTACACAGAAATTGGAGAAATCGTCGTAATTTTGAACAAAATTCTATGAAAAACAAAATTAGGGTTTTTTTTTTCAAATTCTCGAGAAAATTGAGGAAAACCTAGGTTCGAGAGCTGGGCGGTGCGTCCCTGGAGCTTGAACTGGTCGCGGGAGAAGGACTTGAGCCAGTATTTGAGCGTGTACTCCAGAGCCCGCGCGATGATCGACTCCATTTCTAGAAGCTTCTAGATCCACCGGATCCCCTAGTCTCCAGACCGGTGTCGGCGTCCGCGTCGGAGGGGAGAGAGAGAGAATAGGGAGAGGTGAGAGAAAGAGAGGAGAGAGAGAGATTGTTACGAACTTACAATGTGATATATTCTTGGACCGGTTATTTGTGTATTTCTTAATTAAATAAATATACATAAATAAATAATTTTTATTTTTATTTTTTATACTTTTTGCATCTAATTAAACTCGTTTCTTTCCTTTTTCTTCTTTAAGAACACCTTTCTTTTCTTAATGCATAAAATAATTGTCAAATGTCAATTGACTTCAATTTATTTGGTCAAATGGGACAAAAAATGTGTTAATATTTTTATTTGTTGGTTTGTTGCAATCTGTCTCAATAAAAATGAGTTGCATATGATATTGGTTAACATATGTTTTAAAAAATATAAAATTAAAAAAATTTATATATATTCTTGTACTCTATTTTTGTTTATCTTACATAAAAATATGAAACTTGGGAATACATATTGGAGCACAAATAACAAAAAAATAAAAACGTAATGAATTATTTTTTCGCGTTCCATCTTGTCGAATTCCACTTTTTGTTTCACATAAAAAAGTTAAAGTGTTAAAATAGAATACCAATTTTCTTGAAATATAACTTTTTTTTTATTTGTATAGTGAAACTTACAACCGATTGTGTTTGGACTACATATAGACCATTGGATGAAATACAATTGTAGTCCAAACAAACTACATAGTTTATATAATTTTCTAGTAGTTTAGTGGATGATATTTACTTAATCGTCCATTCAGAAACGCTCATCAAAATTGTATCTTAAATATCTATTTGAATATCCAACTTAATGACACGTTCTATTAAATGATAATTCGAAAAAATAATGTCTTTTTCTTGTACTTTTTATCAAATGAAGTTCTAGACGAAACGGTAATCCAAATCCACAATATGTGTCACAAAACATAATCAGTCTTCCTAAACTTTAGAAAAAAATTCATGCCTTGTTGCATATAAAAAAAAATTATCATGTAATTTATTGTAAGAATGGTTGATAATAGGGGTGCAACTCGGGCGGGTTGGGTCGGACTTAAGGTCAACCCGAGCCCAACCCGATGAATCATAAGTCTAGTCCGAGCCCAAGTCCGGCCCGACCTCGGGTTCAACATATGAAGCCCAAGATCAATCCCAGAGGATCGGATTTGGCTTGGGTTGAACTCGGGTTGGGTCGGGTTTATCGGGCTCTAATATACTAACTGAAATAATTTTAAACAAAAGTAATATTAAACACATAATTAAATAGCAATCAAGTCTTGATCATTACAAAATACAAACTGAAATAAGATTTGGGATAAGGAGTTGAAGAGTTTGGGTGAAGAAGTTTAGGATTTAAACTTTTTATTTAAGAAGTATATATATATATATATATATATATATATATATATATATATATATATATATATATATATATATATATATATGTGTATGTCGGATTTCGGGTTCCTCGGGTAACCCGGCATATGAAACCGAGCCCAACCCAATTTATGATCGGGTTCAAATATTTGAACCCAAACCCGAGCCCGAACCCGAGTATCTTCAACCCTAATCCAACCCATTAACGGGTTTACCCGATCGGACTCGGGTTTAGCCCGCCCAAGTTGCACCCCTAGTTGATAATTTAAAATAGGCATAAAACATAAAATATTCTACTATATAATATGAAACTTAGATGGTGAAACTTTTGAATTCCGAAAATACCCTTACAAAGTTATACTAATTAAAAATTGTTCATTAATTTTAATAAAGACAACTTAGTAATTAGGAAGACTACCCTTTGGTCTTTCTAAAGAGTCTTCCTAAACTAATTAAGAAATGTTAAAATACGTACAAGGCACGTGCACATATGCTAGTATAAGTAAGAGAACTTATAAACATATCATTTGCAAAGTTTATTTCTCTCTCGTGAGAGAATGAGAATATATTTTGTCGGCTATGGATAGGTAATTTAAGGTTTTTTTTAGGGGCACACCCATTTTTACTAGGGGGCAGCCCTTACTTAGGGGACAGCCCATTGGGTGGAACTTTTACTAGGGGGCAGCCCAAATTTTACTAGGGGGCAGCCCAACCCCCCAAAGTCTTTTTTTCATTTCATTTCATCATTCACTCTCTCTCTCCTCCAAAAGAAAAGAGCTCTCTTCTCCCTAAATCCTTAAAATTTCTCCTCCATCATTCTCATCCTAATTCCTCCACCCATTTTCTTTCACGAACTCTCCCACGTTCGACGAGATGACACGCAAGTCCAAGACATCCGATGCTAGGTACGTTTTTCGCTAATTTCGTTCTATAATTTGATAAATTTTTTTTGAAACCCTAGAATAGTTTGAAATATCGAAATTTTTTTGATAATTTAGTTTTATAATGTCTTTAGGGTTTATAAATGGGATTTTCGAACACAACAAACCCACAATATCTCTTCAAACCCTAACCCTAGAAAACGACAAACTAGCGAGTCGTTTCTGTTGGCCGAGTACAGTAGGACTGCCAAGATTGTGGCAGTCCTCATATACACAAGGACTGCCACAGTCCTGGCAGTCCTCTATTAACAGAGGACTGCCAGGACTGTGGCAGTCCTTGTGTATATGAGGACTGCCACAATCTTGGCAGTCCTACTGTACTCAGTTCTGGGGGTAAGAATAGGGGGTAACAGTCGCACAATCTATTAGGGGATAATAGATCTATTTTAGTCTGCATTAGTTATTAATTGTACGGTCGCACAATCTATTGCTCTATAGGGGTGACAGTCCTCCCGAGGCACCAAAAAGAATACGTCCCACCGCATCAAAGCGGAAGGAACGTGCCGAACGTCCTCTTGAGCGCCCGATAACAATTTCCCAACCCGAGGGCCAAGGTCGGGCTGGGACACGGAGACCCCCCCCCCGGTTGCACAAGCTCGGTCGAAGCAACGAGCTCGTACTCCTTCTCCTTCCAGTGATGACGACGACGTGCCACTTAGCCAATTCCTACCACCACGTCAAGAGGAGGTCGGTCCTTCTGAAGAGGCCGGTCCTTCTGAGCCGCCTGTCCGGCCTCCAGGTTGCTCAATGTTGGCTTCTTTTGAGAACCATATTGCATATGCAATATGGAAGGACCCGGTATGTGCATTACTTTTGTAAGCTAGTAGTTCAGTATATGATATCTATATGTATTTCATGTTTTTTATGTTTTTATATGTTGTTTGATATACAGAGGACATATCGTATGCTCAGGGCTGTGAGTCACGGGAAGAAAATCATGTCTTGGCCGTTTTGCAGCTTGCCGGAGGCCGTCCAGGAGAAAATCGTACCGAGCGGTTTGCACAATCTGGCAGATTATGCCTACAGGACAATGGATAGTGCCCTGATATCCGCTTTTGTGGAGAGATGGCACCCGGAGACCAACACGTTTCATCTCCCATGCGGGGAGATAACCATTACACTGGACGACGTCTACCAGCTACTGGAGCTGCCAGTGACCGGGCGCGTAATGACCAAAGAGCATTACACGAATGAAAAATCTGTGAAATGGTACGAGAAGATCGTCAGGTTTGTCTCAAGTAACCTTGGACTTGAGGAAACTAGTTTCACAACTCTCCCCGGCTTCAAGAAATCATACGAATTCCGTTGTCATTTTTGGTGGAGCACTTCACGGATCTGGAATTGGATGAGGATGATGATGTGTTGGTCGACGCGGTGGCCCGTGCTTACATGCTGTTCGTCCTAGGAACGGTGGGCATTTCGGACAAGTCCGGAACCTCGATACACGCGAGGTACATGCTCAACTTATTGTCCGTGGATGACTTCATAGATATATCGTGGGGTAGCGGTATTCTCGCCTATCTTTACCGCGAGCTAGGCATCGCATCCCGCGTTGGGACTAAGACAATTGCCGGATGCCAGACTCTGCTACATGTAAGAAAACTTCCAACAACTTAGTCTCGTATACTTCATTTTGTTGTTTATATTTTGTGATTATTAACTTATAAATTGAATAGGCATGGATATACGAGCACTTTCCGATGCTCGGGCGGGGTGAGATGAACCCAAACTACCTTGAACACCTTCCTAGAGTGGCTCGATGGAGGCCGGCCCAGGTGGAAACGAAAGATTGGCAAGTACTGGCTACCATTCGTGGAGTACTTGACAATTTGGTAGCAGAAGAGGTAATAAATTGAGACTTATTTTTTCTTCGGCAGTTTTTTTTTTGTCAACTGTTTTTTTTGTTAACTGTTTTCCTACAGGTATTTTGGGATCCATACCGGGATTTACGCGAGGGGAGTCGTGCCATCCAACCAGTTTCCTTATTTCAAGGCATGATCACGTGCTATGATATCACGGAGCCGTACATGCCTGATCGTGTACTTCGGCAGTTTGGCTTCGTGCAAAAAGTGCCCAAGCGCACACTGAGGATGTTGGAACCTCCCCGCGGGACCCAACCATTGAACTACAAACCGGCAGTTTTTCGACTGGGTGACCGACTTCTACGCCGAGTGGCAAAGGCACCTGCTTGGGGAAGACGAGAGTCAACCGGTCACCCTGATGGCTGACTGCAGCAAGGACTACATGCCGTACTTCCGGCGGGTCGGACATCCGAAGTTGTTGAACCCTACAAACCCGGGTCCCGCGCCTGTAGCAGCTGTTGGAAATCTTCCGTCGAAAAACATCTTGTATGCTTCATTGGTTAAGATGGTGAGTTCCGCATTAGTAGTTAGTTCGAGATGGTTTTGACTTTATACTAAATTCAATTATACTTTCATTTACAGTCTAGAAGGGCGAAGGAACTGGCCAAGACACTTCGGAGCGCTTGCCAAAGTGACACTAGTGTCTTGGTCGAAACTAGTACCTTGGTCGCCAACGAGCTTGAGCGCATCGACGACGAGGTTGAGTTCCCATTCATGCGTAATGCGGAGTCTCGTTCGAAGGCCCGCCATGATATGTAGTATGGAAAGTCTGACGTTCTTGTATGATGTTGAATACTTGTGTCGAGCATTTCGGATGTTGAAAATGTCTTGTTTATGTGATATTTGTCATTTGGGATTGTGTGATGTTGAAAATGTCTTGTGTAGCGGTTGGATATGTCTTGTGTATGGATATATTTTTGGGTGTTGACATTATTTTGGATGTTTAAAATGTGTGGGATGCTTGTGTTAACACTATTTTGGGATATATGTCGAAATCATTCTTGTGTTGATTATGTACTTGTGGATATGTACTTGTGATGATTATATATGATTATGTGTTGGACTGCCACAACCTGGGAAATGTTCTGTTATGTGTTCACAGAACATTTCTATTTGTATGATTATGTACTTGGGAAATGTTATGTATGATTATGTATGATTATGTACTTGTGGATATGTACTTGTGAAATGTTCTGTTATGTGTTCACAGAACATTTCAATTAGGACTGCCACACTCTGGGCAGTCCTTCACTAGTGTAGGACTGCCCAGGTTGTGGCAGTCCTAATTAAAATGTTCTGTGAACACATAACAGAACATTTCCATTAGGACTGCCACACACTGGGCAGTCCTTCACTAGTGTAGGACTGCCCAGGTTGTGGCAGTCCTAATTAAAATGTTCTGTGAACACATAACAGAACATTTCAATTAGGACTGCCACAATCTGGGCAGTCCTTCACTAGTGTAGGACTGCCCTGGGTGTGGCAGTCCATTCTAAAATGTTCTGTGATTTCATCACAGAACATTTCAATTAGGACTGCCACACCCAGGGCAGTCCTACACTAGTGAAGGACTGCCCAGTGTGTGGCAGTCCAAATTGAAATGTTCTGTGATGAAATCACAGAACATTTTAGAATGGACTGCCACATCCAGGGCAGTCCTACACTAGTGAAGGACTGCCCAGTGTGTGGCAGTCCAAATTGAAATGTTCTGTGAACACAAGAATTTTCTGTGATCAAACACACACGTCTCACACAAAAAACACACAAAACACACATGTAGAACACCCAGATAAAAGACATATAAGACATAAATAAAAGTAAGAAACATATATTGGACTTCATATTTCATAGTTTAATGTATACAAAAGTGGTCCTCTATAACCAAAATGCCAAAATTTATACAAAAGTGGTCCTCCATATAACACATTGATACTCAGTCGATTTCGACGTCATAGTGGTCTGCAGGTAAGTCTCTTGGCTCCTCAAACTTCAACAACTTCTTACAATGGTCGATTTGATGATCGAAAGGTGTGGTCCAAGCTCTGGCTTCGACAGGTGCTCTTTTGTACCAAACTGTTGAAGGTGGAGGAATCGGAGAATGACCGATCATCTTTAGTATGACAAAGTGATCACCGATGTGACCTATAGTACATAGGTTAGAATGTCCGTGGTCCGGCGGAGGTGCGCACATCGGAAAGAATGTTTCTCTTATACCCATCGAGAAAATTACGAGAGGTATCATGTACCTATTGGCAAATAAATAGCCGGCAGACGGGACTGACATGTAGTGGTCTGTCCCGGTAACACTGTCGGTGCAAGGGATACTTAACAACAAACTTGCAACCGTTTCTTCGCTTAGGAGGCGGGAGTAGAATGGAAGACGAGTCTGTAACTCCTCATACAGCTCCTTCCTTACCTGTTTCCATCCGTCTTTGACATCATAACCAAGATGTCTTGCAAGCACATGGAATCCACAATGGCCATCACCGGGGACATCGACAATAGACCAAATGTATCGGCGAATCTCAGGTTGGAATTTATCAATATACATGTTCAGTGTCTGGCTTGCAACGATATCTTCTCTTGGGAGGTCCATTTTCTCC
This sequence comes from Iris pallida, assembly GCA_029216955.1. NCBI lineage: Eukaryota > Viridiplantae > Streptophyta > Magnoliopsida > Asparagales > Iridaceae > Iris > Iris pallida. Next base: position 4,554,941 of record JANAVB010000799.1, on the reverse strand, counting down.
AATTTTCGGCGAATGACAAGCTTTCCCTTCCGTGCGGGCGGAGCTTGCTGTAAGCTTCGTTCAACATGCTCAAAGTGCGATGGATCTCTCCTAGTTGACTCCAGCCTTCTCTTCTGTGAACTAGTCAATCTTGTGTGAGGCCTGCCTTTAGGATTAGAAACAACGGTCGGCTCATGCATTGTAGTAGTGACCGGACATGCTATTTCTTGCACTTTAAGCTCAATGGACTGCCGCTCTGCTGCTACTGAGGCTAACCACCTTGCGTGAAGAAGTTTCACACTTGGCAAAGAGAAGAAATCATCGCTCGTCTTCACCACAGGCATCATAGACAGCTGCCTCCAACGTTGATCTACTGCTTCTACTGGAATAGGAATGGATTCACGGCGATATTCATTAATCTGATGTGCACAAGGGAGGCCCAGTGTATGTCGATGTACACACCCGCAAACTTGGGGATCAAACCCGACATCCTTCGACCTTTCAATCTCATCACATATTAATGTCAACGCCGTGTGTGATACCACGCGAACTACAGCATCTAACAGTACATTCTTTCTATGCTCATGCTTGACTATATTTAAGCTCATCTCAAATGATGCCTTAATTTCATTCACGGTCCGGTCTACCATAAGATGTATAGCTTGCCAAACAGAGACAAAGTTGCCGAGAGATGATTTTAGTTGTCTCTTCACTACAGAGTGTGCTCCTTCGACACGGTTGGTGGTTGTCGTGCCGTAATGCTTCACCAAATTCGTCCATGCTAAGACGAAGTGTTCTTTGTGCGGGTCAAGCCATGTATCTTTGATGTATGTAATGCATGCCGGCTCCCTCGCCTCCCACTTATCCTTGAACATATACCATGCGGCGTCGTAACTGTCAATCGTAGAGGCTCGCCACACACAATTCCAGTCATTGGAGAATTCTTGAAATTTTTGCATGTCAATTTTACCTTCCTCCTTATGAAACTTCAACTTACATTGGGCTTCAATATTACGATTGACATGCCAAGTGCATAGCAATGTATCCGCTTGAGGAAAAACAATGTGAATTGCATTTATTAGGGCATACTCTCTATCGGTCACAAGAACTGACGGCTCTGTATGACCGCTGTAAAGTGTTTTCAGCTTCTCCAATGCCCAAGTGTAGTCTTCAAGTTTTTCACTCTTCATGAAGCAAAATGCCACCGGGAATGTTTTCCGAGTAGAGGTGAATCCGACGATATGAAGGAGAGGCATCTTGAACTTGTTGGTCTTGTACGTGCAATCAAGGACTAACACGTCGCCAAAAGACCGGGCCAGATTTGTGCAATCTGGATGAGCCCAAAAGATTGAAATTACTTCCTTACTCTTGGGATGGGTTCTATGGAACTCAACGTAGTGATTATCGGCAAGCAACTTCAGCACTTCTTGCATCGCCATTCTTGATTTGTTCCGGAAAGCGTTCGAAGAAGATAGGGCGTTGTATATAGACCTCATCGTAGACGTGTTCTTCTCATCTTCATGCCGTATGACTGAATATATTTGTCTAGGTGCAACACCGGAAATAGACAAGTCTTCGGCTATCTTCTTCTCCGTAGGGTTCAACCGTCCGACATACGGATGACCCAATAGTGTCTCGGCAATCTCATGATTGTGGGTTCCATTCTTCACTTGTACTGACCACTTCCCTTCTTCTTCTTTTCTAATCTGGATCGTGAATGGACAACCACATTTCCTCGTTCCGGCTTTCTTTCTTACTACGTTATCTTGGATAACTGTGTCTTTCTTGTGCGATCGGAACACACCACCTCTTTCACAGCCAACCATAACACTTTGTCGTCCCGGGCAATTTCGGGCCGATCTGGATATCACTAGAACCAACTTGTTTTCCCTTCCAACTTCTCGACACCATTGTACCGCATCGTCGCTTGATGGAAACGAAAGATCGGTCGAAAATAAATGCCCTACATCAATTGCAATTGGAGCATGTACCGCAACCTCGGAAGATCGAAAGTCCTACAATAGAAGTTAAAAGTCAAAACTAAACAACTAAATAAAGCGTATTATTATTTATAGAGGAGTCTGTATTATTATTTATATAGAAGTTTGTTCTTGGTCACAAGTTGAGACACTTCAAAGTAACATTGTCCATTTGGATCAATGTTCATATTTGGGTTATATATATATAAATCTGGATTAACTAGTTAGATAGTACTAAAAGAAAAATCACATATTGGTGTGATATACAAATAACACACATTCCTACAGAGGACTGCCAGAGATTGGGCAGTCCCTCACATTCACTGGACTGCCACAAATGTGGCAGTCCCTCACTTAGTGTAGGACTGCCCAGGTTGTGGCAGTCCTATATATGTGAGGGACTGCCACACTTATGGCAGTCCTCTGTGTCGAAATACAATTTTCCACTCCACGTAAAGTTCAAATGTAGTTACCACGATTATTTCCGATGCGTCAAAGTGTTCTTCGGAAGTGTTGGGAGGATAATATCCAGCATTTGATGGTCCGGGTTGATCCATTATCTATTTCTTTCTACATTAAACAAAAATTTCCACTTTTATATGTAAAATTTAGGTTAAAACTTAAAATATAACACGAAAATAAATTCGACGACTTACAAATAAATGAGAGAAGTGATTGACACTGTATTCTACCAAAAAACTTCAACGATTTTTGTTTGGGGGACAATTTCACCTAGGTTAGGTTAGATATAGGTTTATATGAGTAGAAGAAAAAAAAGAAGTGGAGGAAGAGAAGTAGGAAAAGAAGAAAGAGAGAGATGAAATAAAATGGAGTTGGGTTTTATACTTTTTTTTGGGCTGCCCCCCTAGTAAAAAAACACAATGGCAAACTTGTAAATTTTTCAAAAAAATTTTGGGTTGTCCCCTAGTAGAAAATGAGGTGCCCCTAAAAAAAACCGTAATTTAAATATGCACCGTCTTCCGGCACTATGGAAATTACGTAACAGCCCTCCCGTTTTAAAGGAGATACTGTACATCGAGGGGTGATTTCGAGATTTCCAGTTTGTTGTGGATCCCGATATTTCATTGCCAGCAGTGTATTTTGTCTCTATTTGCTTAAGAAGACCCATTTATCCCTGACTTTGCTATTTATCACTGGTAGAGGTAGGGGCTTTTATGTCATAAAGTCCTGCCGACATTTTATTCTTTCAGATCCGTCTTTTAATAGAGAAGAAATGCTTCAGAAAATCGCCTCCTCCATTTGGACGGTGGTTGGGCCATGGGCCTCGTACATGGATTTTTAAGAATCAAATATTCTTATTTTATTTAGGCCGAGATATCGAACCGGTTGGCTCTTGTTAGCAATCATCCGAATAAAATTCGTATTGTAAGCAAATTTTTCGTATCTTTAGAAATGTATAATACTTACATATTTTTTGACAGATTTAAATCAGTACATAAATTTTAAGCATGCAAAGTTTTAAACGTGTTCCGTATAAATTATTGAAACTTTTGGCACAAGAAAACCTGTTTAATTAACCAAATTTGAAAACATATTTAGGAATGTGCAGTTTTTAACCTCAATATTTTTATTTGTTTAATATTTGACCGAATTTTGAACGTATTTTATTTGCACTGGACCAATTTATACTCGTACTTTTGTCGTGCCAAACTTTTTCCGTTTGCCAAATTGCTAACAAATTGGCCCTCTTGGGAGCGATTGGTTTAGCGATTTGGAAAGAGGAAGCACATTGTTAGCAAAATCCACAGAGACATCTCAACGGCTAATCACATTTAAACTTTTCAATTTGTAACCAAAGTGAAGTTATATTATTTTGAAAGATCCTCTATTTCTTCTCCGTGAAATCGAATCCACACAGTCAAAAAGTACCATGTGCTCCACATGCTGGCCACTAATCATAAAGTTTTGACTATGGAACATAATATAAATACGATACAATGTAAAATCAGGAAAAAATCATTTCAAGAGCCAAATTACCTTTGCTAAAGCATGTATATATATTAGATATATTAGAGATCAGAACACACAAGTAAAGTTTGTACAATATTGGATACAAAGAGAGATAAATATGATAATTTTTAAATTATTATAAAATTTTGATTTAGTGATAGTTAAAAAAATTATTATAAAATTTTGATACGTGCAAGACACGTGCACATATGCTAGTATATATATATATATATATATATATATATATATATGTGTGTGTGTGTGTGTGCACGTGTCTTGCACGTATTTTAACATTTCTTAATTAGTTTAGGAAGACTCTTTAGGAAGACCAAAGGGTAGTCTTCCTAATTACTAAGTTGTCCTTATTAAAATTAATGAACTATTTTTAATTAGTATAAGTATGTAAGGGTATTTTCGAAATTTAAAATTTTTACCATCTAAGTTTTCCTATTATATAATAGGGATATTTTGTAAAACCACCCCTAAATAATGGGCTAATTTGCGAAATACCCCCTAAAGATCTCGAATTGGTAAAACCTCCTTTCCGTCAAGACGGTGTTTAATTTTGGGTGACGTGGCAATTGTTGCATACGTGGCCACAACTCTGTTTTCCAAATTTTATGAAATTTCCAAATTACCCTTCCTCCATCCCCTTCCCTTTCTTCCTCCTGGAGCCACGTCCCCTTCGAGCACCCGGCCACGTTCGACACGCTCGCGATGGAGCCCTGCCGGAGCAGCCCACGCCGACCCAGCGCGAGGAGCAGGCGTCGGGGCCGGTCCAGTTGGAGGCCAGGTTGCCGTGGGCGTCGACGAGGGCGCGGAAGGCAGAGAGGGAGTCGGTGTCGCTGGTGGACGAGGAAAGTAGTGCCGTGTTCGACAACAACAAGAAGAAGAATGTGTGTGAGAGTTTAAGTTTCAAAATAAAAAATGTCCAACAGCTTTGAGCTTGGCTGGGCTGACTTTGGTTGTCTTTTTCGCTTGCTGCTTAATTTGTGTTTTCTCCTTACTGTAATTTGTGTTTCCTCCTTACTGTAAATAGAATAATTTGTGTTTCCTCCTTACTGTAAATAGAATAATTTGTGTTTCCTCCTTTAATGGCAGAAATTGACTCCTTCTCTAGAGATGAAGAAACACCCCCATGCTTGTAGGAACCTGATCTTTGGTAGACAAGTTGTACGCTGGAAGAGGATCAAGTGAAAGATGAGGAAGATGATCGGTATAAATAGGTTAGAGGAAAAGTAAGAGAGGAAGAAGATGACCGTTAGAGAGAGAGAGAGGAGAGAGAGAGGAGGAAAAGCCACGTACGCAGGGGTATTTTCGTCTGACTGGGAAAAGCCACACACGGATAGCCACGTCACCCAAAATTAAACACCGTCTTGACGGAAAGGAGGTTTTACCAATTCGAGATCTTTAGGGGGTATTTCGCAAATTAGCCCATTATTTAGGGGAGGTTTTACAAAATATCCCTATATAATAGAATAGATGAACTATTTTTAATTAGTATAAGTATGTAAGGGTATTTTCGGAATTTAAAATTTTCACCATCTAAGTTTTCCTATTATATATTAGAATAGATATAAAAGACTTCCTCTGTGTGTGCGCGCGCGCGCGGAAAATAACATACGAGACTTCGTCCACTATGTGTTGCATGTCATTTCGATCTACCAGACCTAATTTTTACACACACAAATCCATATCTCCTCTGCGGTTCGATTATGAGACCGTCTGTCCATCCAAAGAGGTTATCCCTTTCATTGCTGGCCATAAGAGCCAACTGAGTTCGATAATATTCGAAGTATACATTCTTCCTACTTCAGAAAAGAAGAAGAAGAAGAAGAAGAAGAAGAGAAAGTCCTGATCGTTGAAGGGAAGAAATATCAAAACCACGGCTGATGTGCCCCCCTCCCCCCCCCCCCCCCCCCCCTCTCAAGCCACTCATGCTAACGTCAGCCCCAACCCCGACGAGTAGAAAGATGCCACGTGGCTGCGATTTGGTTCAAAAAACCCCCTGTTATAGGGGTGAGCAACGGTTCGGTTCAAACCGAATCGTATATATGAAAACCGAAATAACCGTAAACCATATTTCTCAAAACCTAAAATCGAACCGTTTCTATAAAAATCGAACAAAATCGAACTGAATTAATTTGGTTCGGTTTTCAGTCGGTTCGGTTTCATGGAACAATGTGCCGGACATTTAATTTCTTAGCAAAATGAGCCTATTTAAATAACATTTTATTTTAAAAATATGACATTATTGTATTTATGAATTATTATATTACATAGTGTGAAAAATATTAGTATATATATAGATTGAGTGTAGAGAGAGAGTGTGTGCTCAAAGAAGTACCGTCAGAGAATATGAGAAAAGAGAGTGTGCTCGTTAGGGGTTACAAAACATTAGTATATATATATATATATATATATATATATATATATATATATATATATATATATATATATATGGAAAATTCTACAATACATCTCGTGGAAAAAGTTGTATCGATACATCCCAAATCTGAACCATTGGATGTTGATCCAATGGTTCGGATTGAGATCAAAAGTCAAAATCAGCATTAATGCTGATTCAGATTAATAGAGTAGGAACATCATTTAATGCTGATTTTGACTTTTGACCTCAATCCGAACCATTGGATCAACATCCAATGGTTCAGATTTTGGATGTATCAATACAACTTTTTTCATGGAATGTATTGTAGAAGGACCCATATATATATATATATATATATATATATATATATATATATATATATATATATATATATTGAGGGTAGTTTAAAATTTAGATCTGTTTTCGGTTCGGTTCGATTATCCGGATGAAGAACTGAAAACCGAACCGTTATTTCAAAATTTTAAATTTTAAAATCGAAAACCGAACCGATAACCGAAAAATCGAACTGTTTGTCTTGGTTAAATTCGGTTCGGTTTTCGATTTTTAACCACGCTCGCCCCTACTCTGTTAAGAACCGTTAAAAAGGATAACGCATGCCATCCAACCCACACAAATCTTCCCCAGCGCCATCCCTCCCGCATAAACATTCCTATGCGACCTCCTCCCTCGATGACGACTCAACTATATATAAGTCTACACACACAAGAAAGAGTGCTCGGAGAATATTAATGGAGGGCACGGACGACGAGAGCAGCCGGCCGGCCCCGCGCGTGCTGTCGATGGTGGCCCACGTGCTGGAGAGGCTGGTGTCGCGGAACGAGCTGGTGGCGGCGGCGGCGGAGTACCGGCCGGCGGCGGGGAGGGGGCTGGAGGGGTTCTGCGGGTCCCGGGCGCCGAGCATAGGGATCGGGAGCTACTTGGAGCGGATCCACCGGCTCGCGGGGTGCAGCCCCTCGTGCTTCGTGGTCGGGTTCGCGTTCATCGACCGGGCCGCGCACCGCCGGCCCGGCTCGATGGTGGCCTCCCTCAACGTCCACCGCCTCATCCTCACCAGCGTCCTCGTCGCGTCCAAGGTCCTCGACGACACGTAAGCAAGCACCCCACTGTTTCATGCATCCCCGCCCTGGGCAGACACGTACGGATAATACACGACACGTCAAGGACACGACAGCAGACACACACACACATACATATATATACATATATATATATATATATATACTAGTCATAACCCGTGTCCATAGGGCATGGTTCATTTAAGGTATTCCCCCTCAAAATCTTGGACCCCCAATTTTAAACGAACAATAATAATTATGAGCTCGAGGCCCCCATCAAAATATTAAATCCCAACCACTGCTGGATGTGAATTTTCTTTGGATTTTTCATAAAACCCCACTCTCAATAATGCTCATCCACAACCATTATGAGTGCAAACCCCACTCTTTGGATTTCCCATAAAATCTCACTCTCAATAATGCTCATTCCCCATAAAATCCCACTCTCAATAATGCTCATCCACAACCATTATGAGTGCAAACCCCACTCTTTGGATTCCCCATAAAACCCCACAACCGTTGATTCACCAAGATTAAATCACAACCACTCTTTATCTTGGCACAGTCAGTCCTAGGATTCAAAAATCTTTGTGCTTTATATATATATATATATATATATATATTTTTTTTTTTTTTTTTTTTTTTTTTTTGAACCAATGGGTACTTGTGGCGAACTCGCCTCCACTGAGGCTCGAACTCCTGACCACTTGGGCCGCATGCATCTCTCTTATATATATATATATATATATATATATATATATATATATATATATGCGGAACCATAAATTCGAACTGGAGTGGACACTTCAAAATATACCAGGACACATCAAAATAGTAGGTTTCAGAGGCGAGTTCGCCACAAGTACCCATTATTTCAAAATATATATATATATATATATATATATATATATATATATATATATATGAAGTTATTTTCTGATTGATATATATATATATATATATATATATTTTTGTATTTAGGCACCAAAACAATGCGTTTTACGCAAGAGTTGGAGGAGTTAGCAACTTGGAGCTGAATCGACTGGAGCTGGAGCTGCTCTTTTTGCTGGACTTCGAGGTGACGCTGAGCTTGCGCACGTTCGAGAGCTACTGCCTGCACCTGGAGAAGGAGACGATGATGTGCGACGGAGGAGCTGCGCACATGAAGATCGAAAGACCCATCATTCCGGCCGACGGATCACGCCAGCTGCACCGATCGGCCGACAATATACAAAAGATCGGCACTTCCTTGCCTACTACAGCAACTCCGGCTTAGGTCATATACTTAATTAATTTAAGTATATTCTGATATAGAAAAATGTTATTTTGCCCGCGGTTATCGCGGATTGGCCTGCAGGACCACATGAAAGCAGTCCACTGACCCTCTGCTAACTTGGGTCAACCACCGAACCCTCGGCCAATAGGAGGCACCACGCCAATCCCGGGTCTACTACCAGCTTAAGTCATATATAGAAGAAAAAAGTATTATAGAAGAAAAAAAAAGTTTTTTTTTTATATATGTATTTGGCAGATGAAGTATATTCTTGGGCATGTCTTTAATTTTGGAAGGAAAAAAAATATATAGAAAATTAACTACTGGAAATAAATTTTGATAATATTAAATTGCGGATGAAGATATATATCGCTATAGGTTGATAAGGATGTATGTGCTGTGCTCGAACTCAGACTGCTCAGCCATAGGCTGAGACGATATATGTTTATTCATTGGCTACGAGGAACCTACGGAAAAGTCATCAGCGTCATAGGATATAGTGATGTGTATCTTTCCATTCACGAATTTTCCAAACTTGTTACCTTTTCTTTAATTTTATCAAAATTTAATTTTCTAATTAAACTATTTGGCTCCTAAAATATTTAGATGATGTCATCTTCCATTATATGACATCTGACATGACAACAGACATAACAGCTAACATGACAAATTTTAACCCAAAAAATTAATTATTCAAGTTTTTTTAATGTTAATGTTAATGGTAATTGTAATTGTAATGTTAATATTAATATTAATGTTAATATTAAATTTAATATTAATATTAATGTTAAATTTAACATTAATGTCAATTTTGATGTTAAAGTTAATCTTAATGTTAATTATCATGTTAATTAAATATTAATTAAATATTAATATTAATTTTAGTATTAATTTAATGTTAAATTTTGTCATGTCAGCAACCATGTCATATGCCACATAATGGGAGATGTTATCATCCAAATTTTTTGGGAGCCAAATAGCATTTTTGTAATAGGGTAATTAATGTTTTGGGTTAAAATTTGTCATGTCAGCTGTTATGTCAGCTGCCATATCAGATGCCACATAATGGAAGATGGTATCATCCAAATATTTTGGAAGCAAAATAGCATAATTGTTAATTTCCCTAGTAATTTTCTAAAAAAAAGAATATGAACAATGATGTTGTAGCTAATCGACCTGGTGAAACCTACCTATTTATTGGTGCTAAAGTATATATTCTTGGAGGACTTTCTTTTATTTTCTAAAAAGAACAAGCTTCTTTCTATTTCTAAATGGAACGAGCACACGTTTGGATGTTTGTAACTCTTCGAAAGTGTAAAAATAATATTTTTAACATGTTGTAATGTATTTGCACCATGTGTCACTTACAAAAATATTGTTCCGATACACAATTTTTTGTCCCCTAGAAGTGAGGAGTTTCATGTCTTTTGTTTGGATGGCAACATGAAATTGTAGATGAATATTAAAATCGAGAATTTCCAATGTTTATATGTCACCCTTTCTCATATGTTTTTCTCATGACATGCTAGACTACAATAACTCCTTGCAACAAAAACTTCAACTTTCCATCGAGTTCCTCTTCCTTTATGCTGGAATGACACTAACAGTGTGTTTGGGAACCTTTTTGAGGAGAGGAAGGAAAATTTGAGGAAAAGAAAAATGGAGGAGAAATTAATTTTTCCTTCACTTATTTGGATAACCAAAAAGTAGGAGGAATTTTTTTTTAAAAATATTGTTTTGTTTATTATGAAGAAAGATACAATTACCATTTAGTCCTTGATTTTTTCAAATCATAATTAATACTTACTTTATTGGAGGATAGTTGGGTAATTTTTCTCACAATCCTCTTCATTTTTCTCCCACTTTTGGGATAAAATTTTTTGAGTGGGGCCCACCTGAATTTTCCTGCCACATTCATCTCCCTCATTTTTCCTCCCCCTTCCCAAACACCACTACTTTTAATTTTCCTTCCACTTTTACCTCAACATTTTCCTTCCCCCCATTTTCCACTCTTTCCAAACAATACTTAAAGCCTGGGGATTGCTATTGTTTTCCAAAAACATAAATGGAAGCAACAGAATTATTGTTAAGCAACATAATTGCAACAATTCATCAATAACTACTAGTTGTATCTATTCTACTATATAATAGGAAAACTTAAATGGTGAAACTTTTGAATTCCGAAAATACCCTTACATACTTATACTAATTAAAAATAGTTCATTAATTTTAATAAGGACAACTTAGTAATTAGGAAGACTACCCTTTAGTCTTCCTAAAGAGTCTTCCTAAACTAATTAAGAAATGTTAAAATACGTGCAAAGCAAGTGCACATATGCTAGTAATATATAAAATCGATATTATCCATTATACTAGGAAAACTTGGTGATAAAACTTTTAAATTCCTAAAATATTCTTGAATATAAACATGATGTTATCATGTCAACTTGCATGTCATTTATGTTTAAGAGTCAAAACAATAAAGTTTGCATGCTATGAAGTCTCTTCTTTCTGTACAACTCTTCATGTTCCAATGATAATAATTTTTTATGTTCTTACCATTTTTCAAACATTATTATTCTCAATATAAAAGTTTTAAAAAAATTCGTACTTCGAATCCCTCAAGTAAAAGAGAAAGCACACACACACACATGTGAATAGTCACCTGAAAAAGACGAAAAGACGGTAGCTGACCTTATGATATTCTAATTGAAATACGTGCAAAGCACCTACATGAAGACCAGTAATGGTTAACCACACAATTGGCTAGTGAATGCTACTCTTGTGGGAAGATTATAACCACACAATAGTCATATACTTAGTTAATTTAAGTATATTTTAATATATAAAAAATATTGTTTTATCCGCGGATTGTAACTGCGCATTGGCCCGCATGACCATGTGACAACAGCCCACTGACCCCTCCCCTAGCAGACACTTTTGAAATGCAAAAGATCCTAATCCGCAAGCCATTCCGATCGCAATCTGCGGACCAAATAGTGCCGTCCTTTGATAATATATATATGGTTGGAAAGTGACACTTTTGAAATGTCAAATATCCTAAATAAATCCTATAAACTTTTGAAAATAGGATATGTCAGTATAGTCTTTTCATTTGTGCCATAGTGTGTTAATAACTATCAGATGTGGTCCAGATGACGACATGTGGTCCTAAGAGCATCTCCGAATCTCCGATCCTATTGTGATTTTTGATTGTCAAAGAAAAGGAAAGAACAAAAAATTGATTTTGTTGTGGACAATTAGCTCAACCTCTCAAATCAATATATCTCAATATCTCTACAAGCCATCCCAACCTCTCTTTATATAGGAAGAGAGAGGTTGGGAGTTACAAAATGAAAAGTCATTTGGGAGTTGCAAAGGTGAAGAGTCACCATGATTACAATGAATTACAATGAATTACAACACTCCCCCTTGGCTCTTCACAAACTCTGCTTGTAAACACCTCTGAGCTTCTTTGTCGGTCTGTAGCTTGCAGATTCAAAAATGACCACTTACTTGTGCCTCGTTAAAAACCTTGCCAAAGAAAACCCAGTGGGAAAAAAACTTTGGTCGAAGGACAAAAGAGTACACACAGGTCAGTGCGATGGGGGGTAAACTTAACCATTGCAAAGGTGCCTCGTCAAAACCTTGTCAGGAAAAACCCAGTGGGAAAAAAAAAACCGCTGATCGAAGGACAAAAGAGTACACGATGGTTTAGAAGTATACACTGGATACTCCCCCTGATCACAATAGTCCTTAGTGAATAAGAGATTTGAAATGTGCCTCGTTAAAAACCTTGCCAAGGAAAACCCAATGGGAAAAAAACTTGGTCTAAGGGAAAAAGAGTACACAAGCATACATCAGGATGCTCCCCTTTTCACTCGCACTCGACAGGGCGCGGGATATACACACAACAGGGTGTTTGGGGGCGCTCCCCCTCACATGCACACAACAGGGTGCGGGAAACATGTTTCACTTAGGCTAGCTCTGAAAGCTTCCTAAGTCCAATCGCTCTTACATGTTTCTGGAACGAGTGTTTTGGCAGTGACTTGGTGAACAAGTCTGCACGGTTATTCTCCGATCCAATGTGTTGCACTTCAATCTTCTGAAGCGCTTGTTGTTCATGTGTAAAGAACAACTTGGACGATATGTGCTTGGTAGCATCCCCTTTGATGTAACCATGTTTCGCTTGATCAATAACAGCGGTATTGTCCTCATAGACGACAACAGGTTCATCTGGGTCATATGGAAGATCACATGTACTTCGAATATGGCCAATAACAGCTCGAAGCCATACACATTCTCTAGTCGCCTCATAAAGCGCGAGTAGCTCAGAGTGGTTCGTTGAAGTAGCCACTAAGGTCTGTTTGCGAGACCTCCAAGAAATCGCCGTGTTTCCAATGGTAAAGACGTAACCAGATTGGGAACGCCCCTTGTGCGGATCAGATAAGTATCCCGCATCGGCGTAGCCAACAAGGGTCGCGTTGCTTCGAGTGCCAAGAGCGTTGGACTCACTCAAAATCGCGTAGGGATAGAACAAGCCCAAGTCCGTAGTACCCTTAAGGTAGCGGAAAATGTCTTTTATGCCATTCCAATGGCGGCGTGTTGGCGCGGTGCTGTGTCGAGCTAGACAATTCACAGCAAACGAGATGTCCGGTCTAGTACATTGGGCCAAGTACAATAAAGCACCTATTGCACCCAGATAAGAGCACTCAGGACTCAATATCTCTTCGTCGTCCTCCTTTGGACGGAATGGGTCCTTAGTAATGTCTAGAGAGCGGACGATCATGGGAGTAGCGGACGGCTTAACGTCAAAATGACTAAAGCGTCTCAACACCTTTTGGGTGTAGTTCGTTTGATGGACAAGAATTCCATCTTTACGGTGCTCGATCTGCAGGCCGAGGCAAAACCGTGTCTTCCCAAGATCCTTCATCTCGAATTCCCTCTTCAGGATATCAGCAGTTTCTGACAAGTCTTTTTCGGTTCCTATGAGATTCATGTCATCTACATAGACCGCGATGATTGCGTATCCTGAAGTGGATTTCTTTATGAACACGCATGGGCAAAGTTCGTTATTAACGTATCCCAAACCGATCAAGTATTCGCTTAGGCGGTTATACCACATTCGCCCGGATTGTTTCAATCCATATAGCGAACGCCTCAGTCTAATCGAGAACGCGTTCCGTGGTCGGGAACTACTTGATTCAGGCATCTTTAGTCCTTCAGGGACTTTCATATATATCTCTGTGTCTAGATCCCCGTAGAGATAGGCTGTGACCACATCCATGAGCTGCATATTCAGTTTTTCGGAAACTACTAAACTGATTAAGTAGCGGAACGTTATGATGTCCATTACGGGAGATACGTCTCCTCGTAATCAATTCCAGGGCGTTGTGAGAAGCCTTGCGCCACAAGGCGAGCCTTGTATCGCACAATCTCATTTCTCTCATTACGCTTCCTTAGGAAAACCCATTTGTGACCAACTGGTTTAACATTGGGTGGTGTTGGAGCAACGGGTCCAAACACACTTCTTTTCGCTAAGGAGTCTAGTTCAGCCTGGATTGCTTGTTTCCATTGTGACCAGTCCGTTCGTCGTTGACACTCGGCAACACTACGAGGTTCCATGTCATCATTGTTCATAATGTCAGTGGCCACTGAGTATATGAACACATCATCGATGACAGTTTCGTTTCGCTTCAAAATATCGTCTAAGCTAGCATACTCGACGGATATTTCGAGGTTATCGGCATGATTAGGAATAGGCGTTTCATCTGGAACGCGCTCTTCTAATACATCGCCGTGATCCTTAATGATCTCATGTGGCAAAACGCTTTTAACAAGATTTCTCCGCTTCCGGGGCAGAACATCTTTGGAACCAACCGGTCTTCCCTTCTTCTTGGGAATAGCGGCGGACTGGACGGCCGATGGCAGCGTCCTTTGCTCGGCGGGTTCGACCGGAGCAACATGTTTCACAGGAACATGACGTCTCTCAGGGACGTCTATCCTTGCAGGCACATATGCAGCAGGTATAATTGATCTCGTGACTTTTGCTAGGTCGCTAAATGCATCTGGCATTTGATTTGCAATATCTTGCAGACCTAGAATCCTCTGCACTTCCTTATCACTATGTGCAGAGGGGGGATCATGATGAGCAAAAGCGGGCACATGCCACGCTAATTTACGTCGTTCCTCATCAACGTTAGCGTGCATTTCTCCCCCTAACGACGGAAAGATTGCCTCATCAAAGTCACAATCCGCGTGTCTCGCGGTAAAGAGATCGCCTGTCAAGGGCTCTAAATAGCGAATGATGGACGGGGAGTTATAACCGACATATATTCCCCGTCGCTTCTGAGGTCCAAATTTTGAACGCTTTATCGGCTCAATTGGAACATTGACTAGGCACCCAAACACGCGTAAATGTGAGATATCAGGCTCACATCCAGTAACCAGCTGGTACGCGGAAAGTGGTTGGGTGGCCATGGGCCTCAGACGGACCAAATTTGCAGCGTGCAAAATTGCATAGCCCCATGCAGATAGTGGGAGTTTGGTGCGCATAACCAAGGTCCTCGCTATCACTTGTAGTCGCTTTATAAAAGCTTCCGCTAGGCCATTTTGGGTATGAACATACGCAACAGGATGTTCAAGATTTATTCCCAAAGTCATGCAATAGTCATCGAAAGTCTTCGATGTAAACTCCGCGGCATTATCAAGTCTAATAGACTTTATCGGATAATCCGGATGGTGAGCCCTTAACTTAATGATCTGGGCGAGGAGTTTAGGAAACGCTGCATTTCGGGTGGACAACAACACTACGTGTGACCATCTAGTCGATGCATCAACCAAAACCATGAAGTATTTAAATGGTCCGCATGTTGGTTGGATTGGTCCACAAATATCTCCATGAATTCTCTCAAGGAATTGGGAAACCAATCTCGTAGGTTTCACATGGAGTGGCTTGAGATTCGTCTTCCCAATCGAGCAAGCTTGGCATAGGCTTTTCGGATTTATAACAAAATTCTTTCCTCCAAGAGGATGCCCATGCGATGCATTCATAGTACGAAGCATCGTATTTTGACCCGGATGACCCAGCCGGTCATGCCATAGCATAAAAGTCCTCTCATCAACTGGCGCTCGGCGAATGATGAGATTACTCTCGATGTGTTGTATCGTAGTAAGATACAAACCACTTGAAAGACATTTCAACTTCTCCAATATACGCTTTTGGCCGTACTGAGTGGAGGTAATGAAAAGATACTCGAAGCCATGTTCTCGAGCAGTTTCAACATGAAATCCGTTTTCTCGAATATCCTTAAAACTCAGTAAGGTACGACTGGACCTTGGAGAATATAAGGCCTCTGATACTTCAACGGGAGTACCATTGGACAACGAAAAACGGGCTTTGCCAAAACCTTGAACAAGGGTTGAGGGTCCCGAAATGGTTGTCACTGAGGTTACTTTAGGCGTATAAGAGATAAAGTATGATTTATCTCTCAAGATAGTGTGAGTCGTTCCACTATCAACCAAACAATCCACTGCCCCGTGGTCCATGCCTATAAGTAAAGAAAATTAAAGTTTGTCACACGTTTGAGGAAAGTGCTCGAAATAGAACTTTAATTTATCGAGAAAACAGAAAATACAAACCACCAAAAGTTTCATGACTTAAATCAAACATAGATAGAAAATGGAGATTTATTCTTCCATTTCTGCTACAAAATCGGGGGTCTCAAGATTTAGATTTTCGTACTCGTTGACCAGATTTGCTTCGGCCCGGCGCCCCTTGTGATAGTTATTAACTTCTTGGGGGGTCGCCCTGCAAGTCCGTTGCATATGACCATAAGCACCACATTTGTAGCAGAGAGTAGGCGCTTGACCTTCCACTCTCGCTTTGGGACGACTGGCCCGTTGGTTCTTACCATGAGACTGCCTAGGAGTCAAAGGTCCTTGGTTCTTGTTAGAACCTCGCTTTGGATGGCGAGACTTAAACTCGCCTCTATTCCTTGGCTGGGACGACTGGCCCTTGTCTCGTTTCCACCGTGGATTTGGTCCACGGAGAGCGTTTGCATCAGGCATTGGAATTGCCTTTGTTCCAGCAGGACGAGAATTGTTGTTTCTCATTAAAATGAGACTGTTCTTCTCGTCTAGTAAAAGCTGGGTGATGAGCTCGGGAAACTTGGTGAACTTAGACTGACGGTATTGCTTCTGGAGCAAGTTGTCAGTGGAAGGAAATGTGGTGTATGTTTTCTCCAATAGATCACTGTCGGTTAATATCTCACCGCAGTATTGGAGAAGTGATCGAATCCTGCAGACTTCATTGTTGTAATCAGTTACACTCTTGAAGTCTTGGAAGCGCAGGTTCAACCAGTCATGGCGTGCTTCAGGTAGCCATATGGTCTTCTGGTGGTCGAAGCGCTCTTTCAAAGAGTCCCATAGCGTCTTCGGCGAGGAGATTTCAATGAACTCCGACTTCATAGCATCAGATAAATGCCTGCGGAATAGAATCATCGCTTTGGCGTTCATTGAGCGAGTGACTTCCACTTCACGCTCTTCCTCGTTATAGATGACGTCCAAGAGGCCCTGCGCATCTAGATGGTTCTGGATGTCTTGCGTCCAGTCCAAGTAGTTCTTGCCAGAGGCTTCAAGGATGGGAAAATCAATCTTGATCGACATTTTTCTACAACAGGAGAAAAAATCTTGATCAGTCAACATATAAAACGACAGGTTTATATGGATTTGGTTTGTATAAGCAACAACAAACAATCGTAAAATAAAAACAACGGTTTTGAAAAAAACGATTTTTGTTTAGAAAATTATCTTATATCGATCGACGGGCCGATATAGAGAGGTCAATAAGTTTCTTGCAAAAATGCATAATTATAAATACAATTTGAGCAAAAAATAATATTCGGTCAACCCCTTTCAGTAGCTCTACGTGAATATGACCAGGCGGGAAAATGAGGGAGGAGGGTCACTGGGGACCTCTTAAGAACCAAGCCTCAAGTTCTTTCTGACATCATACCCAAGTAAGTTAGCCTATTCGGAGAGACTTCGTAAAATTTTTTGTCAAATGTAAGAATAAATAAGATTTTTCAAGAAATTCACGCTATTTGCGAACTGTGCAAAATAGGTGACAATTTAGTGCGTGCTCAAAAATGAGCGTTGTCTTTGAAAAAATTTTAACCAAAAAAAGTTATTTTTGGGAGGCCCAAATTTGGCGGTGCCAGAATTTGTTTATATAGCCAAAACCAATTTTTCAATTTTTTCAAGTTTGTTTTTTTTTTCGTAATTACGCAAAAAAAATGCGTAAAACGTAAGCAAACAACAGCACACAAAATAATTGGTGCCTAAGCAAGCGGCACCAAAAAAAATATCAACTATTTTTCCGACGTCTAATGAAGCGACGCCAAAAAAATAGCGAGAAAAAAAAATACAATTTTGTTATTCATCTGTTACAACGATTACTGAATAACATAAAAAAAAATGTTACTGAGGTGCTTGCCAGGGCACAGATGGCACTGAGGTGCTCGCCGGGGCTCTCCAAATCCATCATTACCAAAAAAAATGTTAGCATCTAAAATTTTTAATATTTTTCAGCTATGATAGATCTTTAGACTTATAGGTTGATGAAAAAAAAAATTAACCTATAGTTTGATGAAAAAAAATTAACCTATAATTTATAATCAAGACCAAAACCGTGTATTTGATTATATATCTTAGAAAGCAACAAGATGAAAGTTAATTTACAATCACAATTAAATATTTTGCTTTGAACGCGTTTGAAAGAAAGAAAAAAAACTCGTTACAGGCTTAATAAAATTTCAAGTGACATGGATCCCATGCATTTCAATTAAATTGTAACAAAAAATTGCATAGCATGCTCACTGTTATAAAGTCAACACAAGCCTGTTAGGATGCGATTATATTGCATGTAATATTACCTTTTAAATTCAAAGTGAAGGATGCACTAATTGTACTTTGTTTTACAATGTGATGCTGGATAAGATTTAAGGGAAGCCTAGTGTAGATGATTATAAAAGGATTCACATGGATGCAAGAACCCTAGACAAGATTCTATAGCAAGTATCATGATGTGAACAAAACAGTGTCAATGCAACCATAAGATGATGCAAAGGCACACAATAGATCCATGGTAATCAAGTAACAATCAATGATTATTACTAATATAGCAATAACACCCAAACAAATTCACAGAACTTCTGCAATCAAATACACAATAGGATATGCACACAAAAGGCTCTAATAGGACCTAAGATCTCGATCAATCACCTCCCAAAGTAAACAAGTACGATCTAATTACGACGACAAGATGGAAGACGAGCGACGGTGGAAGCAAAATTTTTTTACCTTTCTTACCGTACGGTGGAAGAAAGTGGGAAGACGATTGCGGATACGCGGGATCGGCGACGAGCGACGGAGTGCGCGTGGGGCAACGGTAGGCGGACGTCGAGGCAAGCGGTACGTCGGGTCTCCGGCGTTGCACGAGCAAAGTGCTGATAACGTGTTGTGGACAATTAGCTCAACCTCTCAAATCAATATATCTCAATATCTCTACAAGCCATCCCAACCTCTCTTTATATAGGAAGAGAGAGGTTGGGAGTTACAAAATGAAAAATCATTTGGGAGTTGCAAAGGTGAAGAGTCACCATGATTACAATGAATTACAATGAATTACAACAGATTTCACTTTCTTTTCCATATTGGATACAATATCAAGTATTCATGCTTCTTAACCTAAATATCACACTTTGATGCGAGCCATGTACCACACAATCTTTCTTGTAATGCTAGCAACAATGGTTTAATAATAACCTACAGCAACAAGGTTAAATGCAACTTGGTTAAAGGTGTATATATCATTTAGGCTAAATTATAATTTGATATCCTTAACTATCACTGTTTTTCAACTTGATATCCTCAACTTTTATAGGTACTAACTTATACCTTGAAAAAAAATGGGACCAAATTATCCCTTCTCTTCTCCCCCCACCCCCCCCCCCCCCCCCCTTTCTCTCTCTCTCTCCGGTTGGGGGTGCCAGCGGACGACGGACACGAGCAGGCGACGGGCGCGGAGACGTTCGGAGGCACGGCGCGCTAGACAACGCTCGAGCGGGTGCGGGACAGAGCGCGGCGACACACGGGACAGTGCGCGGGGGCGCACTGGGCACGAGGGTGCACGCTAGCGGGAGCGCGGGCTCGGGGCCGAGTAGGGTGGGTCACCGAGGCCGCGGGCGGGTAGAGGGGTGGTCTCTGGAAGGGGGGGGGGGGGGGGGTGTAGCCGTCGGGGGAGGGAAGGAGGTGGGAGAAGTAGAAAAACAGTGACAGTTGAGAGTACAATATCAATCAAAAAAAAAAAAAAAAAAAAAAAAAAAAAAAAAAAAAAAAATATATATATATATATATATATATATATATATATATATATATATATCAAGTTAGAAATATAAGTTGAGATAGAATATTAAGTTAGTACCTATAAAAGTTGAAAACCAGTGATAGTTGGGAGTATCAAGTTATAATTTAGCCTATCATTTATTACTTGTAGCCAAATTTTTTTCCCAATTGGAGGGCGGACAAAAGATACTTTGCGCATACTACATAAAATCAACAGAATTAATGTTAAGCAACACAGTTGCAACAATTCATCAACAACTTCTTGTACAATATTTAAAATTGGTACTGTTATGGATTATATAACCAAACTAAGGTTCCTTCTCATCTGAGCACTTCTCACAGGTGCATCTGAAGCCATAATCAGCAAGTAGAGCTTGTCTCTCCCCATATGGAAGATCCTCATCAATATATGAGATGGTAATCTGCAGTTGTTATTGCAAGGTTACACAGCATTTTTTGCCAATAGCTAGATTCTAAGATAAAACGGATTTTTTCACTCAAAGCATTAAAAATTTATAAAATTTTAGCCAGAGCACAATGTTTGGGATAATTATACTGAGAGCACCAGAACGCCCTTAAGAAAGGCGTTTTGCACTTTATTGCTATTTTAAAATATTTTTTTTACTTTTTCCGTTATATGTTCCGTTAAGCCGTTAGCGAAAGAAAAAAAATATATAAAAAAATGGAAACGCCTTTAGGAAGGGCGTCTTCCCTTGATTTTTTTTTATATATTTTATGCATATAGGTCTCTGTGATTGTTAATTTTTGTTGGCACTTTAATATTTTGGTTAGCTTTTTTCGTATAGGTCCTTCTAAACTTTAATCTATTACATTGTGGTTAAAAATATAATAAGTGGAAAGGAAAGACTATTTCTTTCCTTTGTGTTTGGTAGGGTGGAAAGAAAATGAAAGTGATACATTTTTCTTTGTTTAGTATCGAAAGCAAAATGGAAGGAAGGAAAATAAAAATATAGACTTTTCTTTGAAATATGGTAAAGAAAAGTCTATATTTTCAAAGAAAAGTCTATATTTTTATTTTCCTTCATTCCACTTTTCTTTCTATACCAAACAAAGAAAATCGTATCACTTTCATTTTCCTTCCACCCTACCAAACACAAAAGAAGGAAATAGTCTTGATGTAAATTGTATTTCTTTGATTTTTTTTCCAGAATTTTTCATACAAAGCATAAAAATTATACGAAATTACAAAAAAACATAAAGTTTCTCAAAATTATTAAAAAAGTACGTTAATAAATAAAATAATAATAAAAAATAAAACGCCCTTAGGATGGGCGTGCTCCATCTGAAATGTGTTTTTTTATGCATATAGGCTCTTTGTTTTTGGCAATTTACGATTTTGGTTAATTTTTCATATATGTCCCTCTAGACTTTTATTTATTATATTATTGTTAGAAATAAAATAATTGGATATAATTGATAGGGGGCGGTTGCATGTAGGTCCCTCCACATAAGCACTGAGTTCCAAAGTCGTTCCCAAATTTTTTTTTTCCAGAAAACTCTTAACTTATTTTTCTTTATTAAGAGAATGCAAAAGGCATTTTAAAATTTATTTTACAAAATGCCTTATTTTACAAAATGTCTTTTTACCACTTATTATATTTTTAACCACAATGTAATAGATTAAAGTTTAGAAGGACCTATACGAAAAAAGCTAACCAAAATATTAAAGTGCCAACAAAAATTAACAATCACAGAGACCTATATGCATAAAATATTAAAAAAAAATCAAGGGAAGACGCCCTTCCTAAGGGCGTTTCCATTTTTTTATATTTTTTTTTCTTTCGCTAACGGCTTAACGGAACATATAACGGAAAAAGTAAAAAAAATATTTAAAAATAGCAATAAAGTGCAAAACGCCCTTCTTAAGGGCGTTCTGGTGCTCTCAGTATAATTATCCCAAACATTATGCTCTGGCTAAAATTTTATAAATTTTTAATGCTTTGAGTGAAAAAATCTGAAGATAAAAACATTAGACTGAGAGATAAAAGTGAGGTGATGAAGTGTACCTCCTCTCCTTTGGAGATGGGTTGGAGTGCAATTATTACCGCCTTCCCGTCTCTATCCTGTAATTATTTATCGATTTGAAATTAGTGGAAAAATACAAATAAGGTCAAAAAGACGAAGGGGCCATCTAATCTCTTCCTTCGTTTTACAAGCTATCGCAAAATTCTAGAAAAAATTAATGCTAGATCTTATAAATTATAAATCTTAAAGTTGTTACTCGAAGGTACCTAAGGAATGCTTGAAAAGGACTGCTAGAAAAACAAAAAAGGAACGAAAATAGAAGAGATGTAGGATCATCTAACATCGACCCAAAGTATTCAAGAAGCAAGGGATACAGTAGATACAATGGTAGGTGATCAAAACTGACGGCATACAATCATACTGACGTATAATGCTTGTGAAAGACTACTGCTAATACGATAGCTTGCCCAGGGAGGAGAAAATAAACAGAGGCAAGGAAAGCACTATATACTTTCACATGGCTAACACAGAGAGATCTTAAGGTATATGGTTACCAGAAAACAACCCTTCTCGACAAAATTACAGGCATATATACAAGATATTTACACAACCTAAAGATTACAAACAAAATAAAGGTTAAGTTGATGTCGTACCATTAAAAATAATAAGACGCAATATAAAGGGGGAAAAAAGTCCATACTATTATGCTCAGTAAGCTCACATATATGACCAGATTATATTTCTAGCGATTCTAATTCATAAGTTTATATCTTATATACCTCATCTCTTTTGAATGCTTTAGCATTTGGGCAACAGGAGTGGTTCATACAACTTTGTAGGGGGAAGAATGCAGTGCCTGCAGAATAAATCATATTGTCACACAAACTGTACTGGTGATCATAAAGCACTTAGAAGAAAATGAAGGCCAACAGAGTAGTACTACAGGGAATGCATAAAGTAGCAATAGTGAATACAAATGCCTAGCAAGTAAGTGTTATTGTATTGACTTTACTAAAATGCCAACAATCAGCAAGTCTAAGAGTGTGAATAACAAATCCTTTTTTTAATGATCATTACAACTTTAGATTGTAACAAGAGTTATCCCTAAGCTTCTATCAGTACTGCCTACAGATCAAATAAATGGCCATTCATCCGCATTTATTTCTTGAAAGGACTGATGAGCTTATTTTCATATATTTTAAGAAAAAAAAACTTCCACCTTGTCGTATATTTCTTTCTTATGATTCCACCTTCCATTTGCTCACCCTTGTTTTTGCAGTCAGAATCTTCTACTGGCATGTTCATTTACCGTAGCTTGATTAACAATAGACTGCTCCCCCGCTATATGGCTTTTCCAACATCTTCTCTAGTTCTATAATTAATATGGCTTTCTTACTTCCATCAAAGTAGAAATATTCATTATTTGAGACCTATTCTCTCTTTCAAATCTTGTATAACTTAGAATGCTGAAGTACAACCAGCAATTTACTTGAAAAAGAAAAGACAATACAATTAATCACCTTATCGACTACTATTAATGTTTCCTACGAGTATGAACGTCACCTCCTGTGCTTCGGCTTAATTTGACTCTGACATCTCAGGCTGTGTAATTTAACCAAAAACAACCCCCTTCGTATCAAAGGAAAATATGTGTCTCAATAGTCCGTACTAGAGCACCAACCTCTACCTCATCACTCGAATTTGCTTATACTAGAAGATTAAGAACCTCGTCTAGTTATCTTTGGAAAAACTGAGGTGTCAATTGTCAAGACAAACCATTGGTTCATAGGTGTGGATTTCTCTTATTTGGAAGAGTTGCTGTTAAAGATTACTTCTATATAACTTAGTACATATAGATTTTGATATATTATCATGTCTTCACCCTATGAAAATAGCGATCTATAATTTTTCTGACAAGAATACATGTTTAAGTGCAGCAGATGTATATATTAAGTCATTAACACATCTTCATTGCATGCATAGAATAACAAATTTAAAGGAGTAAACATATTGGCTGTCTGTGGGTGGATGGGGGAGGGGGTGCTTACTTAGACCCATGTGTTCCGGATCTTGCGCTTATGTTGAAGCATATCTTAATACACTATATGATTTTGGGTTTTGCGTAGACACTGGCTATAACATCCACTAGGATATATTATGCTTCCTTGACGAGTCTTCGGAGCCTTAGGATCTTGGTTGATGAAGGGAGAAATATGCTTCCACTACTGTAGGGCATCACACCTACATCATTGGGAATCAGAAACCCCAATTTAGGAGGCTAGCTAGTGGGTGTTTTCCTTCTCCAGAAATAGTACTTATAACATAGGCATCTTTATACACCTTATACCAACTGGTACCTAGAATTTTCTTCATGACATGGTAAATCCTGGCTATGCGTCCTATTAATCCAACTAGTTAAAGATGTTTTTCTCTTGAAGTTTCCAGTATCAGTTTTGTGCTTTCTTTACTTAGCTAGAACCTCTGTCATGCATAGACATCTTGCTCTAGGAATATGGTTAGACCAATATCTGCTAAATCAAACAGCATACCTTCGCAGCAAACAGAATAGTCATCACCCAGAGCATCTAGAAAAGGTCTTGTTAGTTTCTCAGCTTCTTCCTGCATCAATTAACACACTTCTAAATTCAATGTGATCTACATATAACACAGTAAAACTGCAAATTGACAACATTTACCTTCTCAGGAACTGGTAGGTCATCAATATATATAAAATAGTCTTCAACAGGTGATGCCACAACCAAATCACTATATGTACAATACAGGGGAAAAAATCAAGCCAAGACACTTGCACAGGGAACCCATTGAATGTAAATGATAGAAGAAAAACATATTTCATCGATAATTAGTGATATCGTAACGAGAAGCCAGGTTTCTTGCAGACGAATGAGTTACTCACAGATTATTCAGCTCAAACATCCCAATAATATGCCCATAGATTTCAAGCGAGAATACTTACCATAGTCAAGGATAATGATGCTTTAAATTTATCTAAACATCTAATGATAATTGTAAAAGGTGTAAATCTAAGTAAATGATAATGATCGAAGGATACAGGGGGCACATTCTGGATCGAAGATTGCATCTTTGAGAAGCTGTAGTGACTGAAAATAGACAGCAGTTTCTTACAAAAAGAGCACAGGAAAGTTCAATATAACAACAATTTCAAGCATAAGGTAATGATATGGCTATTCATGATAAGCACGATTTTACTAATAAGCGACAACATTTACAATGATTTATTTCCATAGAGTTGTACCTTGAAGTAATTATGGACATGTTTTTCTTCAAAATCACACAAAAAAGGGACCTTCATTCTCGGTTGTTTTTAGTTTGACATGTAGAGGTCCCTTCAAATACTAGCTTGAGACTGGTACAAACTAGAATGAAATATTGGATACTTTTAGGTAGTATTACTAGTTAGACTTAAGATGCTTAGAAGTGATGAGATGCACCATTAGTTGGGAAATTTCAATGAAGTGAAAGCTATATATGAAACACATTTTTTTTTTCTTATTTCTGTAGAATATTATATCTCAGTTGTTGAGGATTCAAGCAGTTTAGTATATATGCACATATACAAAAATACATAAAAAAACATACATAAAATTATAATAAGTAAAAGCGAAGAGTAGTCAATAGAACTAGTCACAGATTCACCAATCAACAATCCAATCAGATCTTCCAGAGAATGCTTACAGCATATGCCAAGTCCCTTATTTGCATTCTAAATGGTGTCTCATCGCAAACAGCAACATCATCAGGCAAAGCAATGCAATCCCACCACCTGTAAGAAAATCATAAATAACTCCAAAACTGATGATACTGATGATAGAGAAGAGTCGAGAAATTGACAAAATATAGAGAATGAAAGACAACGGCATATGGTCTATTACAAACATCCTTTGTTTGAATAGATCATTTCTTTTATATATAGAACAGATAATGTAATTAGATGATTTTTCAAAGACATCACGACTAAACCTTCTTAAGTAGCAACCTCCAATGACCTATCGAGGATGCACCTTTATAGCAGGTCAGGTATAATCTGGCTCTTTAAGGTTGAACCTCGTTAAGCAACATCTAGGAGCTGACTCTACAATTAGATTAATCTGCAAACAATATCACAATTCACACCTCCTCAATAAGGCAAATTCCAGATCCACATTAAACCGGATCCTTGTGATTTGGCAAGAATGTGGACAAAAATATCCCATATGTCAACTGAAGGGAATCCAGGATGGAACCGGCCTCTGTTGATTTAGTGTATAAAGGTATGGGCGCAATAACCGACCATTTTGAACTAATGTCTGGTTACAAATCCAAAGAAGATCTCTGCAGCGTTAAATTTGGAAACGTTCTCAATATATTTTGACAAAATCCAACCTAGATGGTTGAAAAGGATGTGTATGATATTGTAACATGTATCATGTATGCTTTGTCAATCCCATGACATTAAAATGGTAATATCATGTTCCACTTGTAAAACTCCACAAGAAGTTGCACTGCTTTCACCACAGGGTCGGTCATGATAGAGGTATCACAAGGAAGAACAGACAGAAGGCTTAAACATAGCAAGACGTGCTCGGTAGCCTGGACCAAGTTAACTGCAAATATATCCAACTGATAAACCATACTAATGTGTTATTGGTGTTGGGTTTTGGTCTTTTACAAAGTGAATTTTAGTCCCACATCGGCTAGACCAAAGGACTTGTATCTCTATATATTAGCTTTGCTTCTTTAGAGATGCACATGTGGTGTGGAGGTGCACATGGGTGTGCCATGTGAGGTTATTTTTCTAATGGGAAAAAGACTAAATCAACAATTGAAAGCATTCATGCTTTTTGCTCTTGGAAAATTTATTTCCATGGGAGCTAAGCCCCATAGGGGCTTAGCGACTCGGACTCGGACTCATGGGCTCATGAGGCGTAATGTGGCGTTTTGTTGGCGCACTTTGCACTTAGCACGTCAGCATCGTCGCTAGGCGCATAGTGCGCTTTAGTTGCGCTCGTTGCGCGAGCCACTTGCGCTGCCACGTTGCGCAAGTCCAGTTGCGCTGCCCAGGTGCGCGCCCAGGTTGCGCTCAGGTTGCGCTGGGTTGCTCGGGTTGCGCGGGCGCGCCGGTTGCGCAGCGTGCGCCGTGTGCGCAGTGCGTGCAGCAGTTCAGTGCACGCTCTGTTGCGCAGAGTGCAAGGAGCGCGAGGTATGCGCAGTTGGCGTAACTTGCAGCAGAACGTGCGTTTGCACGTTCTGGACGGTTGCTACATGTTCGGGGTGGTTTCTACCATGACCCTAACTTTGTGGCAACCGAGCAGTTGCTGCAGGGCCTATATAAGGCATCCTCTCTCTCACAAGGCTGAAAATATACAAGAAAGAGAAGCCACCACAGATAGTTTACGAAGTGTTTTTTAGCACAAGTAAACAGAGAATTCAGAAGTGTTCTTTAACACAGTTCTGAACGGAATTGGCTTGCGAATTCCAGCAGCCTTCGAGAGAGAGAGGAGAGGCGCCGCACCAGCGTTGCTTTTGCACGGGAGTTCGTGTCCATCCGAGGAGTCAGAAGAGCAGGAGTGTTCCAAGTTCTCTGACGAACTTGCTGGTTCCTGGAAGCTGTTCGTATAGGGCAAATAAAGCTTTGAGCAACGGTGATTATTCACCCCAGCAGGAGTTCTTCCATCTTTCGCCAGTCATCTTCTTCATTGCTGCCAGTAATTCTGATTGTATCTTCTTTTTAGAAGTACTACGATCGATTGCTGTTGATTACGAAATCTTTTTAGATTCTCGTAATTCAGGATCACCTTCCTTGAAGTGTTGATTTGAAACATTGTCTTTACAATCGTTTCATATTCTCAAGTTTTCCATCGAAAAATTGTGCCCCGGCACTAACAATCTCAAAGCTTTATTGCTACGATGGAAAACTTTAATGCTTCACTCCTCAATACTGACTTTTGTAAGTTAGAAAAGTTTGATGGAGAGCATTATCAAGTCTGGAAGAGGAAGGTTTATCTCACTCTTCAACTCAGAGACGTTGATCACGTGCTTCTTGAAGAGGAACCTACTGTTCCAGATACTGGGTCGGCTGCCGCAATCACAACGACTACTAAACTTCAGGCCAAGTGGAGAAGGGAGAATAGCATTTGCAGACTGCTTATCCTGAATGCTATGGAGGATTCCCTAGTAGAATCCTACAGTAAGAAGACTATTGCCAGAGACATATGGGAGTCTCTGGAAAAACTGTACGAAGAAGACAAGAATAGGAGCAAGATATTTGTGGTTGAAAAATATCACAAATGGCTCTTTGAGGACGAGAAGTCCATGTTGCCGCAGGTAAAAGAATTTCTGAAGCTGCGACAGAAGTTGGAAGACGAGGCGATGCCCCTCCCTGACAAGTTTGTTGTTGGAGGGATTGTCTCAAAGCTCCCCGCTGGGTGGAGTAAGTTCTATGCAAACATGCATAGGAAGAAGCTAGAGATCAGCCTTGAAGATCTCTTGCAGGAAATCTATGTTGAGGACCAGATGCAGACTCAACTGAAGGTGGACACACTGTCCAAGCAATTGGCTAACGCCAATTTGGTTCATACCAAGGAACCAAGGGAAAAGCAGGCGGCTTCCCACAGCAAAAAGAAGGATCCTAACAATCTGAACGTGAAGGGGACTTCCTTCAAGCGAAAGAAGGCAAAGTCTCAGATGCCTTGTTTCAAGTGTGGCAAGAAGGGCCACTTCAAGAACGAATGCAAAGCAAAGACCAAACAATCAGAGCAAGGAGAGCCTAGTAAGATATCTATGATCACTGACGTTGTTGCTATGATTGCGCAGGTTGATGCGGTAAAGACTGACTCTGACTGGTGGGTAGACACTGGAGCCTCCTGCCATGTCTGCTCCAGTAAGGAGTGGTTCACCACCTATACACCTACTTCTGAAGTGGTTATGATGGCGAACCAGACACAAGCTGAAGTGCTCGGGATCGGGACGGTGGTGTTGAAGCTGACTTCGGGGAAGTCTCTGACGCTTCAAGGCGTGAAGCACGTACCTGCTATCGCCAAGAACCTGATCTCAGGAGGCCTACTCTGCAATGCAGACCTCAGGATGGACATCAATGCTGGCCAGATGGTGATGTCTATCAAGGGAACATATTTCGGAAAAGCTTTTTATACCGAAGAAATGTTCAAAATTCAGCTTGTAAATCAGTCCAATGTAATTAATGTGATTAATGAAATCACTCCTTCTGCTTATACTCTTGAGTTGTGGCATAATAGGCTAGGACATGTTCATTGTAAACGAATAAACAGAATGTCTAGTCTAGGATTTATCTCCAAATGTGGGGGTAAGGTAGAGAAATGTGAAGTTTGTGCTCAAACAAAGATCACAAGGAAACCCTTTCCTCGGGTTAATCGAAGTACAGATCTTCTGGAGTTGGTACACTCCGATATTTGTGACTTCAAACAGTTCTCTACAAAGGCAGGGATGAAATATTTCATAACCTTCATCGATGACTTTTCAAAGTATGCGTTCGTCTACTTGCTGAAGGGTAAAGACGAAGCATTCGAGAAGTTCAAGGAGTTCAGAGCCGAAGCTGAGCGGCAGACTGGACAACAATTCAAAAGAATAAGAAGTGATCGAGGTGGGGAGTACATGTCTCATGAATTCGCATCGTTCCGCAAAGAATATGGAATTGTCAATGAGACTATGGCTCCGTACTCTCCTCAATCAAATGGAGTAGCAGAGAGGAAGAACAGAACGTTAACAGAAATGATTAACTCAATGTTGTTGACTGCGGGTCTTCCTAAGTGCTACTGGGGAGAAGCTGCATTGACGGCCACTTTTATTCTAAATAGAGTGCCTCATGCAACTTCTGACGTTACTCCTCATGAACTCTGGTTCAAGGTCAGACCTAACTTGAATGTCATTCGAGTGTGGGGGTGTCTGGCGTATGTCAAGCTTCCAGATCTGAAGATTCAGAAGCTTGGGACAAGGACTACTAAGACGATCTTCTTAGGGTATGCCGAGAAGAGTGATGCTCGGAGATTTCTTGATATTGAGTCAAATCATATCATTGAATCTCGCGACGCAGAATATTTTGAAGACAAATTTGCAAGGCACAAGAATATTGTTCTTGCGGATGTACCGGAGAACAATGAGGGTGCGCAGGAAACAGAAGTCTTCAATGAAGATGTGGTCCAAGAAGATGTTGTTGAAATAATGATTGAACCAGAACAAGCTGAGCCGTCAGCTAAGCGTATGAGAAGGCCGAAGGATTTCGGAAGTGACTTTGTCACCTATCATGTGGAAGCTGATCCGCTTACCTATGATGAGGCGATGAAGACCAGAGACGCGGTTTTCTGGAAGGAGGCGATTGACAATGAATTTGATTCTATCACCTCAAATAACACTTGGGTGTTGGTTGATATTCCTGAAGGAGCGAAATCCATCAGATGCAAATGGATCTTCAAGAAGAAGATGAAAGCAGACGGAACTATTGACAAGTTCAAGGCTAGGTTGGTAGCCAAGGGGTTTTCTCAGAAGCAGGGGATTGACTATTTTGACACGTATGCTCCAGTAGCCCGGATGACCACCATCAGAATGTTAATTGCTCTCGCAGCAATACATAAGATGGTGATACATCAGATGGATGTGAATACGGCTTTCCTAAATGGCGAGCTGACCGAAGAGATTTACATGCAACAGCCAGAGGGATTTGTCATCAGGGGTCTTGAAGACAAAGTCTGCAAGTTGGTGAAATCTTTGTACGATCTTAAACAGGCTCCCAAGATATGGCATGAAAAATTTGACAAAGTTATAAGGTCAAATGGCTACATGGTCAGCGATACGAACAAGTGTGTTTATACGAAGTTCGCTGATGGAAGAGGTGTGATCGTTTGTCTGTACGTGGACGACATGCTTATCCTAGGTACGGATATTAGCCGTGTCACGGAGACAAAGAAATTCATCTCAAGCAAGTTCAGTATGAAGGACTTGGGGAAAGCTGATGTGATCTTAGGGATCAAGATCATCCGGACAGACACTGGACTAGCGCTGTCACAGTCTCATTATATTGAGAAAATGATCACTCGTTATGGGTATCGGGATCTTCCAGAGATCGATACGCCGTACAGGTGTGATCTGAAGCTGAAGCCTAATTCAGGAGAAAGCGTCAGGCAGCTGGAGTATGCAAGCGTAATCGGAAGTTTGATGTATGCTACTACTGCCACAAGGCCTGACATAGCTTTCGCCGTGGGAATGCTGAGTCGTTTCACGAGCAACCCAGGTGCTGAACACTGGAAAGCTGTGAAACGGATTATGAGATATCTCAAGAAGACTCAGACATATGCACTGTACTACAGCGGAGATCCGCCGGTAGTGGAAGGCTTCAGTGATGCCAGCTGGTGCTCAGAGGTGGAGAGCGAGAGGTCCACAGGTGGATTCATTTTCACAATGGGTGGAGCTGCTATATCGTGGAAGTCGAAGAAGCAGACTATGCTCTCGCGGTCATCCATGGAATCTGAGTTCTTTGCACTTGATATCGCAGCCGAGGAAGCAGAATGGCTTCGGGAGCTCATGTATGATCTTCCAGTGGTTGGGGCGCAAATACCGGCGATACCGATATACTGCGACAACCAGGCGACTGCGGCGGTGGCATCAAATGACCTCTTCAACGGGAAGAAGAGGACTGTGCGGTTGAAGCACATGGCAGTACACGATCTTATCAAGAGAGGTGTTATTGCAGCGATTGATGTTCGGAGTCAGGAGAACCTGACGGATCCGTTCACCAAGGACCTCAAGCGCCAGTTGGTCGATGACACAGCTTGTAAAATGGGCTTGAATGAATTCTGATATTGTATTATTGTATTCCTACCATAAAGTTTTATGCTAATAGTTCAAAGAGAAATCTACTAGGCATCTAGCTTTTGGTTCAAGGGAGGACCACTAATCGGAAGAATATCAGGAACGGTGGGTACATGTTCTATTGAGCATGGAGAGGTTACGGACCTATAACCACTGTTGTCTACTGTTGTTTTCTGCGGAAAACGGTTCCTGTGGGAAGGTTGGCTTAATTGCCTTAATGAGTTCTCAGGTAGAGTGAATGCCTGGTGTGCTTTACAGGAAGCACGGTAGAGCAGCACTACAAGGAGTGAAACTCCATGCTACAGTGGGGTGACTCCACGATGAGGTTCCTATATGTGGGGTGCTGCCCAGGAATAGGATAAAGCCTCGGCTTTGCAGGCCAAGTCACAGCGACATAGCACCGCAAATAGGCAGTTAGCCTAATGTTGTATGTTAAAATAAAGAGGGGTGTAGTCAGCACTACAAAGAGGATGAGTTCCTCATGTTACAGTGGCACGACACCACGATGAGGTACCCGGTTAGGGATAAAACCTCGGCCTTGCAAGCCATGTCGTTGCGGCGTAACACCGCAAGGGAGCCTAAGGCTTCATGCTGGATAGTTTGGCACTGGCGGTTGCCTCATGCTACAGTAGTATGACACTACGATGAGGTTCCCGATACGGGATAAGGCCTCGGCTTTAAGCCATGTCATAGCGGCGTAGCACCGCAAGGGAAGCGCAAAGCGCTTCATGCCATGTCTCTTTATAATGAACTCACCTATAGTGTATGGACAAAGAGATATCAGACCGTCTCTTGAGGGTAAACTTGTAGACGTCCAAAATTATACACTGAAACCAGGCTGGCACAGGACCTTTAATGTGTAGCCAGAAGCACATGTAATTACATTATGTGAGTGGAAAGAATTTCAGCTATGATGCAGAATTCAAGGCTTAGTCCATTCTTGTATTATAGTCTGTTGTTTGACCCATGTGGAAAGATTCAAGTCGTCAGCGACATCTCTCCTAATGCATGATGGACAGTTACTGTGGGGAACACTTATACTCATATATAGAGATATGTGGGGAATTGTTGGATTTTGGTCTTTTACAAAGTAAATTTTAGTCCCATATCGGCTAGACTAAAGGACTTGTATCTCTATATATTAGCTTTGCTTCTTTAGAGATGCACATGTGATGTGGAGGTGCACATGGGTGTGCCGTGTGGGGTTATTTTTCTAATGGGAAAAAGACTAAATCAACAATTGAAAGCATTCATGCTTTTTGCTCTTGGGAAATTTATTTCCATGGGAGCTAAGCCCCGTAGGGGCTTAGCGACTCGGACTCGGACTCGGACTCGGACTCGTGGGCTCATGAGGCGTAATGTGGCGTTTTGTTGGCGCACTTTGCACTTAGCACGTTAGCATCGTCGCTAGGCGCATAGTGCGCTTTAGTTGCGCTCGTTGCGCGAGCCACTTGCGCTGCCACGTTGCGCAAGCCCAGTTGCGCTGCCCAGGTGCGCGCCCAGGTTGCGCTCAGGTTGCGCTGGGTTGTGCGGGTTGCGCGGGCGCGCTGGTTGCGCTGCGTGCGCCGTATGCGCAGTGCGTGCAGTGCGCGCAGCGTGCGCAGTTCAGTGCGCGCTCTGTTGCGCAGAGTGCAAGGAGCGCGAGGTGTGCGCAGTTGGCGTAACTTGCAGCAGAACGTGCGTTTGCACGTTCTGGACGGTTGCTACATGTTCGGGGTGGTTTCTACCATGACCCTAACTTTGTGGCAACCGAGCAGTTGCTGCAGGGCCTATATAAGGCATCCTCTCTCTCACAAGGCTGAAAATATACAAGAAAGAGAAGCCACCACAGATAGTTTACGAAGTGTTTTTTTAGCACAAGTAAACAGAGAATTCATAAGTGTTCTTTAACACAGTTCTGAACGGAATTGGCTTGCGAATTCCAGCAGCCTTCGAGAGAGAGAGAAGAGGCGCCGCACCAGCGTTGCTTTTGCACGGGAGTTCGTGTCCATCCGAGGAGTCAGAAGAGCATGAGTGTTCCAAGTTCTCCGACGAACTTGCTGGTTCCTGGAAGCTGTTCGTGTAGGACGAATAAAGCTTTGAGCAACGGTGATTATTCACCTCAGCAGGAGTTCTTCCATCTTTCGCCAGTCATCTTCTACATTGCTGCCAGTAGTTCTGATTGTATCTTCTTTTTAGAAGTACTACGATCGATTGCTGTTGATTACGAAATCTTTTTAGATTCTCGTAATTCAGGATCACCTTCCTTGAAGTGTTGATTTGAAACATTGTCTTTACAATCGTTTCATATTCTCAAGTTTTCCATCGAAAAATTGTGCCCCGGCACTAACAATTGGCACCTCTCCCTTTAACTTTATTTTCATTCAAAAATTATATATTTAGTTATATCACACAGTAACATATACAAAATGATGATAAGTAGGCATACAGATTCCACCCGAATAATTCTAACGGAACGCATAGTGCTAAGGAATTAAGAACTACTTTACTAATAGAGGACATAAAACTAAAAAGTCAACAAAACAATAAATTACGTGAAACAGAACATGATGAAACACTCGGATGCAGTCTCTATCAGAATCAAGTTACAACCACTCAGAGTAATTTATGGCTGAAAGAGACATGATCAAACCTTCAATCAAAATAATTCACCTTCTCTTAAATCCCATTGAAATTGGCTTCCAAGATTCCAGAAACAATGAAAATTTGGATCCGTTCATTAAATCGAGCCTGGTTTTTTGCTTACCATCTTCAAGATGTCCTCTTAGCTTCTTGTACTTCAAAATGGCATAGGATATTACCTAAAAGTTGGAAATCAGACAAATATAGTAAGGAGAAGGCATTCAGATAGGTTGACAAAGCACATGCCAAATAATTTGACTTATTCCCTTATCTATTGCCAATAGCAGCATAGCCAACAAATCCAAGTACTTTTTTCCTTTTCTGTTTGTGTCCCTCCTATGTGTGCGGATTTGATTGTTTCAAATATATTCTATTCCATGACAATATTTGATTTTGTAGCTTAAAAATACTCGGCAATACATACAAGCAACTTTTGTGCACTAGATATTTCACAACTAAGTTTAAAGTTCTACATATTGCAACTCAGATCTTTGTAATCTATGTTTTTCCTCGATTTCTCTTTAAAGATTTAACCCCATCAAAAGATGTTGGCAAACAGCATTTTTGTAGGATCTAGAGAATATTTGCCATATCATGCAATCTTGATGCAATTATGCATGCATACATCTACAGTATTCTGAGCTTGAAGTTTAAAATGGAAAACTGATCTACTCCAACTAACGAGGAGAAACAAGTCTTTGTACTATTTACTATTTAGGGTTGCAAAAAATATAAAATTATGTAAAATGTCATATACACCTAGAAACTAGAAAATACCAAATCCTACTCTTGGTTGGAAGTCGAAAGTGCATCCCAAGTCCATTGTCAGGAGGTTTACCAAGCTGAGCGTCTAAGACTTAGATTCACATTTAGGTAATGAAAACATAAACAAGGGCTCTATTTGAACATAAATATAGAAAAGGATGGACAGATTAGCAAATAAAGAGAAGATATAGTATTTAACATAGCATTTATGGTGTGGAAACAATAACGCCCAGTGAGAGTTTTTAGTTGTTTTTCATTGGCATCCAATATGGCAATCCACAACAGTTCAAAGCCATGGACACATTTATTAAGTTGTCAAATTTGAAGTTGGCATATCTTCTGATGCGACCCTATTCATCCATGTATGGCATCTGGATCGCGAAGAGTCAATCGGATTGGACCGTAAGATCCTGAGAACAAGGATTCTACCACCAATATCCAAAAACTTTGAATCAAAATGGGTTAGACCAAGTAAGATGCATACCTTGGCAGCAAGGATGAAAATATCATTTGTTCCTGAGGAGTTGAAAAACAAGTGATTATATTTCCATATTAATGCATTAGAATTTAACTTACAAAAATAAATGAACGATACAATTAGGCATCAACATTTTCATCCATGTTCATCAGTAGTTCTACACATATTGGTGCACAAAAGGACCGCTGTCGATTTGGAAAGGTGCACTTGGGGTATTGCTATCAAACAAGTTATGTTCAACTTGTTTTACATGGTAGAATGTGCAGTGTGCAGAAGTACTGTTATATATGGATGGATATGTTAGTACTGTAACCACCACTTTTCTAAAATGAGGGTAATTTTGAACTTTTGTAAAAATTTATCATTTAATATTAATAATAATGATTTATGGTGAATTTTAATTAATTTAAAACTATTTAAATTTTAGTGCATTGTGATTTTGATGTTTTGCTAATGTAACCTTAGAACTGTTTAGCCTAGAGACTAACCATGACCTTGGAGGCCTAAGCAATGTGATTAGATTAGCTAATTACCACTTTTTAGGCTAAGGATATTTTGGTCATTTTGTGACTTTTGAATTATTTAGAATTTTGATTAATTGATAAACTTTAGATTATTTTAATAATATTTAAATTGATGTATTGTGATTTTTGTCATTTTTTATATTTTAATATTTTGGGAATTTTTATATTTTAATATTGATTTTATGGGATTTGTTAAGTCAGGTTCGATTTTCATCTCGTTCAGACTTGTGTTAGTGACCCGAGTAGCTTAGACTCTAGACGGGACCCCAAGATTAGTTAGTCATGGCCCACAAATCATACTAATTAAGTTAGTAAGTTTAGACTAATCCCACTTGTTAGATTTATTAAGTTAGAGGCTTAAACTTAACCCTTTTGATCCCAAACTTGAACCTAACTTAAAATTAACCAAGGAGGATTAGTTTCGGGAGGAAGGGGGGGAGACGGCCGGAAGCAGGAGGGGGGGGGGGGGGGACGGCCAGAAGCGGAAGGGGGGGGAGGCGGCCGGAAGCGGAGGGGGGGGGGGGGGGGGGGGGGTGGCCGGAAGCGGGAAGGGGGGGTAGGATGGTGGGGGGTGGGGGTGGGGGGTAATTTTCAAGTTTGACCAAGGGTATTTTCGTCCAAATTTTTTTTCGGGTATCAACTTGTTACCAAAAAAGTTTAGGGTATCAAGTTGAAAAACAGGAATAGTTGAGTGTATCAAAGTGCAATTAAGCCTTATTAATATTAAATGATAAATTTTTACAAAAGTTCAAAATTACCCTCATTTTAGAAAAGTGGTAGTTACAAGTATCAAATGCCAATAGATAGTAGCAACATATAACGAACATAATAACTTACTGTTGGCATGTTCTATAAATTTGAGAAGAGCTGCTCTTCTTGAAGATCCTACTTTTTCTCCAGTACAGAGTAATGAATGAAATGATTCCCAGTCAGATTCTGCACATAATTTGCTAGAAAACAGATGAAAACCAATTACTTGAACCATCATATAACATTACATTACATTACATACATAGATAAGTGCATCCATGCATATTGTGTGCGACAGTATCACTTTTAGATTTTACAAATAAATTAAATAATATGACGTAGATTTTAGTAATAAATTAAATAATATGACATCTTAGGCCTGGTTTGGCCATGCCTGCTACTGTTTTACAAAAAGCAGCAGCAGAAGCATCATTTGAAAGCAGCCTCCCACCTACTAAAGCTGCCCCAAAATGGAACTAGCATTTTCATTTTTTTATAAGCTGTTGTTACCAAAAAAAAATTTGGGAGTGCTTTCCAGAAAGAAAAAAACAGAAGCAGACATCATAAGCAATCCCGAACCCAGCCTTACTGCTCAACTAGTCAACTGGACTAATTTTGAAGTCTTTACCCTAATTGAAAAAAGGAGATTATGAATAAATTTCGAAGAAAAGGAATTAGATATCTAATGGACAAAAATTCACACGTCTCCGCCCACATGTGAATGAACCTCTTATGCACCATGACTACTTGGCAAGGTTTTAAGTATCGGCAGAACCGAAACGGCCAAAACTACCGAAACCAAACCAAGACTCATAGGAAGGGTGTGAAACTGATAAGCTTACTACTTCACTAACACTTTCCAGCCTCTTAGGAGGTCAACCATCCTAGTACTCCTCTTGCCCAATTTAACAGTGGACTTTTCATGTTACCCACTTACCAAAAGGGTCTGAGTCCAGATGGTACACATGACACTCAAGCACTTCTATATAAGCCTATCAAATCCCCATCTCCTATCTGGTGTTGCACTATTTGGTTTTGGGATTTCACAAAGATGCAATAGACTCGTAAAGTCATTTCTAACCTGCAGTAATGTTCTTCTTCACAACCACCCGGACAAGAAATAACAGGAGGCAAGACAAACTGCTTTGTGTAAGGCAATGACAAATCACCATTTATAAGTGATTCCAAAACCTCTTTAGAAAGGCAACTTTCCTTTCTATTATGACTTGATTCTGCATCATCATCATCCATGACAGTATCTTCATTTTCATCTTCCTCCAGTAACTCAGCTCCACAGCTTTCTTCTGAAGTAGAAGAATAGGTCCCATGATGACATTCCTTTTTATCAGATAGTCCCATATCTTGTAAAAGAAGTTTTCTCCCAATCTGAAGTTCAATTGAACCAATGTAACAAAAACAATGGCTACATACGAGACAGTCAACCTGAAATACAAGACAGATAGATGCAAAAATCATGTTGCCAATCAGAAGAAAGTCAAATTATATTACAGGAAGTTGCCATCAAATTGAACAATTATCAATCATATCCACTAGATTATTAAAAGGACACAGTGAAAAACATACCTTATTAGAACTGTGTTGAGCTGCAGCTAGCATTTCATCCTTGAGAACAAGTTCTCCTTCTTTGAATTCCATGTCTGCATAGACACCTGCAATAGAAAGAATAAACTGAATGGTCTGGGTAATGAAAGATGAGCTACAAGCCGACAGCTGTCAATTAACTTCAATGAAGCTCATGATTTTGATAAATGAAGATGATGGAATCCTCGGGAACACGCTGTATTTCAAAGACTGGAATCAGATGCCCAGGAAGGCGAGAAATTTGACAAAACCAAATCTAGGTTTGTCTGTTACAAGTCCATCCCATAGTACCACAACTACAAAACTCAGGGAACCCATCTATACATTTAGGTTTAAACGTGTATGTAGTTTAAAGGCTTCAGCAAAGACATATTTTGAAGTGTCAAACAAAGGTTGAAGAGACTAAAAAGCATGGAAGATCAAGATCAGGTAGCCCTGATGGAGGCTTGACAGGTATAGAAAGCAAAGGCTTGTGAAGCCATGTAATCCTACTTAACTATCATTACAAAAGTATCCTTATGCTGTACAAATAAAGCAACTTTAACTTGTCTGATACACATTGCTTCAATAGTTATATACCGACTTACCGAGCATGCAAGAACAGTGGATTTCACCAAAACAGAAGGGGGAATTACCTTTTCCAAATTTGTTCTTGTCTTTTACTCTTATACCTTGACATTTTCTGTCTTCTATGAGTTTGTCATAGTAATCCTGGAATAAAAAGAACACAAAACATAAATGCTTCTGAAAATGTCTAAATCGTCCTAGAAAAAGAACTTAAGGGGCACATCTAACTTAGAGATGTTATGTTTTGAATAGTGCTTTCCTCGAGATGTTAAGATACCAACATGATCAGTTTTTGTACATAATAACATGGAACTTTTGCATGTCTACCTGCTAAAACAGTTCACCACTATAATAATTATAATTGCATATATGCCCTCAAAAAAAAAAAAAATCTTTAAGCATAAGTATTTTTGTTGCTGGCATCTATCTACTATAATTTTCTTAAGAAGAGTTCCCCCAAAACAAGCAAAAAAGTTAACAAAAAACAAACAAACAAACACAATTTTTTTATTACATAATCATAATAATTATATTTGAAATGATATTTAATCTACCAATTTGCTCGGTCACTCAAAATAATATGTTAATAAACAGAACTAGAAAGAAGAAGAGGAAGACAAAAAATTTAAGTCAAATTAGAATAGTGGGTGGTTTAAAAATGGAATTTGTAAGCGATATTTTAATCTACCAACTTGCAATTTTACAGAAATATAACATATTGAGGAAAACTAGAATAAACAGAATTAGAACATTGCCAAAGAATCAATACAACAATTTAGAAGAATGGATCGGTTAGAAATCCAATATTTAAGCAATATATAATGTACCAACCTGCTATTTTACTCGAAAGATAACATCTTCAGGAAATCATTAGAGTAAAAAGAACAGAAAGGAAACAAATAAAGCTCCTAGCACTCAAAAATTATACCATGGCCAAAGAACTGATACATCGGACTGGAAGTGGTGGGTCGCTTAAAAATCGAATCTTTAAGCGATGTACAGTCCAACAAATTGCTATTCCGCTCGAAAATGTAACATATTGATGAAAGCACCGAAATAAAAATGGGGAATTGAAGAGTAAACGATGGTGATGTAATTTGGGAAGAGAAGAAGAAGAAGGAATGAAGGATTGCCTTGACCAATTGAGGAGGAGGAGGTGCGAGCAGAGCAGCGATTTGCTCCGCGTACTCCGAGTCCAGACTGCATGGGCTGCTGCTGCTGCTGTCCATCGCCATCGCCATCGCCATTGGAGAGAGAGAGTTTTTTTTTTGAGGGTTTTGTAAGTTTTTTTTTTTTTTTGGTCGGGCCGGGTTGGGGAGATTGGTCTGTAGTAAGGTTAGACACATTGAGGCCTTATGGCCTTTTTGCTACTTAAAAGTTCTTGTTAAAATTTTAAAGTTCTAGAGTAGGAATGAAATAAAAATATATAAAAAAATCTTTTATGTGCATAACATATAATAGAACACCTGTTTTTATATGTTTATGTTTCACTTTCTCGTCAATTAAAAATTAATTTTTATATAACTACATTTTATACCTACAAATCTCAAGTATCTTGTGCAAAAATAATTTCATTCTCTTTCGTAGGTTTTTTTTAAGGAAAATTTCAAAATTGTTATGTACTTTTTTTTTTCTTGTTTAGTTTTTATCTTTGCTTTTTTTTTTTTTGAACTACTCATTGATGATATCAAATACCTCGTTATCCGACATAATTTTTATATTTTTTTTCCATCGAAAAATAACTCTCCCCGACATATGGTTAAAGAGTAATTAATTTTTTTTAAAATCCTAAATTTGTATTTCGAAAATTTTACTAAGTGTCACTATAATGCTCATGCTGAGTAAATAAAATCTACTAAGCATATGAAATAAAGAAAAAAGAAAAAAGAAAATTCAAACATAAATGTCCTTTATGGATGCAACATCATAATAAAGTTTGCTTGGCATTTGCTATAGACTTTAAGATGTTAAAACAACTTCCTTTCCTTTTTTAAAAGCTTAAAAAATTAACTTGCTTCATATAATCAATATAAGTTAGTATTATAAAATAAATTTTGAACACAAATAATTAGTTGGGCCAAACAAATCTAAATGGTTATAATTATCTCACATGTTTTGACTTATACATGAACACTACTCATTTCTCATGTCTATTTAAACTCAACTTATTTCTCATGTCTACTTGCTGCAGTATTAGAATCTTAGTTTGTATAAACTTAAAGTGTGAAAATATTTTTTTCATCTTTATAATAATTTGAGAAGAATTTTTTATTTTATTTCATATGTATATATTGTAATACCATAATCACCACTTAATTAAGACTAATTAAGATTAACGACCATCATCAACCCACTACAAAAGCTATAAAATAATCAAGAATTCACTTTCCGAATTTAAACTATACCGTGGCCGTAACGTGTCCACATGCATGTGCTTCTTCTTCCTTTCCCACCAAAAAAAAGAGCACAACACCTCGAGTCCGTCCCCATTCCCGAAAATGTCCTCCTTCAAAACCCTAATTTTCTCCCCACCGCCCCTCAAAACCCTAGCCCTCCTACTCCTCCCTCTCTCCTTCCTCCTCTTCCCAAACCCCTCCCTCTCCACCACCACCACCGCGACCTACACCGTCGCGCGGGGATGCCACCGATGTCCGCCGTCTCTTCTTCGGCATCGGATTCTCACTGAGGACCTTCTCCCGCCGGAAGGACTATCTCCGGCTGCGGTGGCGCCCCGGAGTCACTCGCGGGAGCGTCCTCCTCGACTCGCCGCGCTGAGATCGTTAGGAGAAGAGGGGAGCCTCCCGCCGGCCGTTATATCAGCCTACACGTCCCGGTTCCGGTACACGTTCAAGTTGGCGAAATCGGACAATGCCCCCTCCTCAGTTTTGTATAAATGTGAAAACTTTAGATGAAACTCCTCAATTCGGCACCAAAATGTCAAGAGTTTGAAGAAGGAATGGTCAATGTGCCACAGCTGACAAAGATGCCACAATTATAGAAGAACCCGATTAATGAAGGTTAAAGCTTTGAGTTTTTAATCAATCTCTTTTAGGGTGTGTTTGATTGGGCTTCTTTTCCATGGAAAATATTTCCATCACAAATTTTCCACCAATTATAGTGTTTGATAGGTAATATTTTCCAAGGAATTATTTTACAAAAAACTATCATTTTCCATATTTTCTTCTACAATGGTGGAAAATGGAACTTGCCTCAACCCACAGGAAAATAACTATTTTTCGTGAAAAATAATGACAATCAAACACCCAAATTAAGTTTTTCATGAATTTTTTTAAAATTCCATGGAACTTATTCCTAGAAAAATAATTTCATGGAATTAATATCTTTCCACATACCTTCCACCTTGCAATCAAACACACCCTTAGGGGGCGTTTGGTTCAAGTTTTTGTGGTTTGAGAATGGGTTTTGAATTCCTTACCCATGTTTGGTATGTTTAGGATTGGGAATGAGGAGGGAATAGGAGGGGCTTAGGGGGGAAAGCTATTCCCATTGACTTGGGAAAGTTATTCCCAAGCCCCCCTTGGGAATATATTTGCTTTCCTAGGAATGATGTTTGACTATTTTGTTTAGACGGTTATACCCTCTTTTTATTTTCAAATTTTTAACTTCTATCCCAAACATGTAAATCATTGTAAAATTAATGAAAGGGTATTAAAGGAAAACTAAATAAATTAATATTTCTATCTATTTGTAAACCAAACATGGAGATGAAATTTTTTAAAATTTTGAACTACCTATTCCCAACCTAACCAAACATGGGTATGAGAATGTTGAATTCCTTTCCCATGGAAAAGGAAATGAAAACCTATTCCTAGGAATACAAAAACTTGATCCAAACGAGCCCTTAGTGATTCATTTATGGCTGACAAGAATTGCTTTTCTTCTCAAAATTCAAATATTTGTTGCCTCCAAATCTGCATGCAATGTTCATATGCGAAATCTTTGCATCAGAACTCTGCCCGAGTTTGGTCCCAGAAAACACCTATAAATAGAAGAGAATTTTTTATTTCAAATCACTCATTCATTCTTCATCTTCTCTTCTCTATTCAATAAGTATTTTCACCCGATCAAAAGTTTTCATATTACACCTACACTCCTTTTAGCCAAAAGCCAGATCTATTTCTATCTAGAGTCTTTTGGTTCTCAAGAGTTATAAAGAGGTTGTTCAGAGTACAAAAATTATCTCTGTTGTGGAGCCGGTTGTGCGCTCGTCACCAAGTATGGTGTTGTGAAGTTGGTCGTGCATTTGTCACCAAGCATGGTGTTGTAAGAGACTGCAAGCTCTCAATTAGCTTGTGCCTTAGTGGATTAACATCGAGCAAGAGTACTCGAGACTGGATTAGTCCTCTCAGAGGGATACCAGTATACATCGCTATGTCAGTGAGTTTGATCTCTCCATCTCTTGCTATATTTATTTACTGTCTCTTACTTACTGACATAGTTATCTGTTTAATTTTTAAATTAGTGATTATTTTCTGCTGTACTTGCACCCACTCTATTAAATTGGTGGATTATGGATAGAGCTGGCGGTGACGACACTCCTATGTGATGCGGACTTACTGCCATAGTTATCTGTTTAATTATTAAATTGGTGATTATTTTCCGCTGCACCTGTACTCACTCTATTCACCCCCCTTCTAGAGGTGCTCAACGGTCCTACAATTTTTTCTAGACAGAACTCAAACCAAGTTCGGTCCGAGTTCGGTCCGAACTCTGTCCCAGTTCGGTCTATTTAAATTCAAATATTTGTTGCCTCCAAATCTGCATGCAACGTTCATATGCAAAATCTTTGCATCAGAACTCTGCCAGAACTCTGCCCGAGTTCGGTCCCAGAAAACACCTATAAATAGAAGAAAATTTTTATTTTCAAATCACTCATTCATTCTTCATCTTCTCTTCTCTATTCAATAAGTATTTTTATCCGATCAAAAGTTTTCATATCACACCTACACTCCTCTTAGCCAAAAGCCAGTAATATCTATTTCGATATAGAGTCTTTTGGTTCTCAAGAGTTGTAAAGAGGTTGTTCAGAGTACAGAAATTATCTCTGTTGTGGAGCCGGTCGTGCGCTTGTCACCAAGTACGGTGTTGTGAAGTTGGTCGTGCACTTGTCACCAAGCATGGTGTTGTAAGAGACTGCAAGCTCTCAATTATCTTGTGCCTTAGTGGATTAACATCGAGTAAGAGTACTCGAGACTGGATTAGTCCTCTCAGAGGGATACCAGTATACATCGCTGTGTCACTGAGTTTGATCTCTCTATCTCTTGCTATATTTATTTACTGTCTCTTACTTACTGCCATAGTTATCTGTTTAATTTTTAAATTGGTGATTATTTTCTGCTGTACTTGCACTCACTCTATTCATCCCCCTCTAGAGGTGCTCAACGGTCCTACAATTGGTATCAGAACAGGTTATATTCTAATATAACAAACCTCAGAGAGTATATATGGCAGCCGTGAAATCAATATTTAACGGTGAAGGGCAATCCACAAATAGACCCCCACTATTTGA
This sequence comes from Iris pallida, assembly GCA_029216955.1. NCBI lineage: Eukaryota > Viridiplantae > Streptophyta > Magnoliopsida > Asparagales > Iridaceae > Iris > Iris pallida. Next base: position 4,510,180 of record JANAVB010000799.1, on the reverse strand, counting down.
TGGTACAAATTATACCTACTGGAAAACACGAATGACTTTCTTCTTAAAGTCCCTTGACTTTGATCTTTTGTCTATAGTTGTTGACGGTTATAAAAAACGGGCACCTACAGTAGTTGATGGACAGCTTGTAGACAAGCCTCATGACAAATATACAGAGGTTGAAAAAGTAAATGCTAGTCTAGATGCTCGTGCCATCAACGCACTGTTCTATACAATTGACAAAACGGAATTCAACAGAATTTCTACCTGTAAAACTTCTTACGAGATTTGAAAACTTCTTGAGGTAACTCATGAAGGTATTTCCCAAGTGAAGGAATCCAAAATCAGTAGACTAATACAAGAGTATGAATCTTTTAAGATAAAATTCGGTGAGTCAATTACACATGTTCACACGTTTCCTTGATATTACTAATCCTTTGCAATCTCTTGGTAAGGATTACAGTAATCATGAAAAGATCAGAAAAGTGCTACGGGCTCTAACCAAGAACTAGAACCCGAAGGCAACAACAATCATTGAAGGAAATGATCTCACCACCATGTCTCTAGAAACACTGATGGGCAAGCTCATGACCCATGAGCTTGATCTGCAAGAGTTTGAAGAAGCCACCCCAAAAGAAAAGTCTATTGCCTTCAAAGCTCAAGCCAGAAAATCTACATGCAATGATTCTAAGGAAGAGTCATCAAGTGGTGATGAACAAGCCCTAATAGTGAAGAACTTCAGGAAATTCCTAAAGTTTGAAAAATCCAACATAAGGAAGAGAGAGATCCAAGAAAGCAATGAAGATGAAACAATATGCTTTGGATGCAAGAAATCAGGGCACATGAAGAAGGACTGTCCAACTTCGAAGAAAAGCAGTCCATACGATAGATCAAGATCAAGCAGAAAAGCAACAACCAGTCGAAAGTATGCTAACACAAGCATCTGGCATGAAAGTGATGCCAGTGACACAGAGAAAGAAGACAGACCCTGTAGAAATGCCAATGTCCGTCTTATGGCTTTTGATAAGGTATCCTCAAACCCTTTGTATGATGACTTTACTTTCGATGAATTAGAAAATGCCTTTAGCGAACTACTTGAAGAACACATAACTGTGCTTGACAAGTATAAGCAATCTCGAAAAGAGATTTAGGCATACACAAGATAGCTAGACTGTCCAGTCTTATTGAAGACATTAAAGAGACGTCTACTACCGGCAACACGGAAGAGATAGCCAAACTCAAGGTAGACTATCATGAGGCTATCCTCAAGGTTGATAAGAAAGAAATAAAGAGACTATGTCAAAATAGAAGAGTTATATGACATAGAGAAGAAGAAGCACTTAGTCACAGAACAAAGACTCTCAGACATTACTGCTAAATATGAAGAGTCTGTTGCGGTTTCTAAAAAATTAGAAATCAAGTTAGGCAAACAGGCAATACCTATGACACAGCCTAAATTTAGTCCTAATGCTAAACATACACCTAAGAGGACTAAAAATCAGAAAGCATGAAAGAAATACGACTATCACCATGCTTTCACTTATAGGTTTTCAAAGAAACCAAATAAGTATGTCAACACAGTTTCAACTACCACTGTTTCTAAACTAACTTGCACATATTGTGGTACCCATGGACACATATCACAGTATTGTTTAGCAAGGAAACTTGTTGATAATCATACTTTATTTTGGAGACCTAAGACTAATTAATATGGACCCTTCAGTAAATGGGTACCAAAAGATTCATCTACTTGTTTTGTAGGTGGACCCTCAACTCTCTCATGCTAAAAGCAAGTGGATACTCGATAGCGGATGTTCGCGGCACATGACTGGTGATGCATCTTTGTTCGCCACGCTATCGATGAAGAAAGAAGGATACGTCTCCTTCGAAAATAATCTGAGAGGTGATATAATTGACAATGGCACTGTTGGTATATCTCCTTATCCTGTAATAAAAGATGTTTGTCTAGTTACAGAGTTGAAACATAACCTACTAAGCATAAGTCATTGGTCCGATAATGGTTATGGTATCAACTTTGTAAAAGACAAATATACCATATATGATATGTCATATGGTAATCCCGTATATGAAGGGATTAGAGAAGACAATATTTATGTTTTCTTTTTGGAGAGTACTAATAATGCAGGAAGATGCCTAGTAGCTAATTTAGATGAAAGCTGGCTATAGCATATAAGACTAGGGAATGCAAATATGGACACTATCTCACGACTGAGCACTAAAAAATTGGTAAAAGGACTCCCCGAGATTCCATTCAAGAGAGATATGGTATGTGCTGACTGTGAAAAGAACAAAGCACATAGGTCTACATTTAAATCCATCAACGCTGTAAGTACTTCTAGACCTTTGCAGTTGATACATATGGATTTATTTGGTCCTAGTAGAGTCGCTAGTCTTGGCGGTAAGCTCTACGTTTTTGTTATTGTTGATGATTTATCTCGTTTTACTTGTGTTTATTTTTTATCAAACAAAAGTGATGCTATTTTTGAATTTCAGATATTTTGCAAAAAGGTACAAAACGAAAAATGCTTCATGATTACTCGTATCCGAAGTGATCATGGTGACGAATTCGTAAATACTGATTTCAAAAAGTTTTGTGATGATAGTGGGTACTACCACGAATTTTCTTGTCCTAGAACTCCTCAACAGAATGATGTTGTGGGGCGAAAGAACCGTACTCTAAGCGAAATGGCTAGAGTCATGCTGAATCAGCATAATCTTCCTAAATATTTTTTGACAAAAGCTGTTAGCACAGCCTGTCATATTTTAAATAGGGTGTTAATTCGACCTATCTCGAAGAAAACACCATATGAACTTTGGTTTATAAGGTTTCTAAATATTTTTTATTTTAAAGTTTTTGGATGTCGCTGTTTTATCCTGAACACCAAGGACAACTTGGGTAAGTTCGACTCTAAAGCAGACGAAGGGATATTTCTCAGATATGCTGCTAAGAGTAAGGGATATATAATTTTTAATAAAAGGTCTATGATTGTTGAAGAATCTATTAACGTTACTTTTGATGAGCTCAATAGTCACAGATCTAGCGACAGTGATGATGAAGGTGTACAACCAAAAACCGATAAGAGTCCTCTGGAAGATCATGGCTCATAAATTTGAATCATTAAAGTTCTTACCAGATCATCCAGAGACACTCATCATAGGTGATATATCAAAAGGTGTAAGTACGCGCTCCTCTCTTAGAGATTTTGAAATAGCAGCAAATGTAGCTTTTATTTTCCAAATAGAACCTAAGAATATAGAAGATTCCTTTTCTGATGAATTTTGGATTAATGCCATGCAAGAGAAACTAAATCAATTTGAGAGAAACAAAGTTTGGGAACTCGTTCCTAAACCTATTGGTCAATCGATAATTGGTACCAAATGGGTGTTCCGAAATAAACTTAGTAAAGATGAACAAGTTTTACGCAACAAAGCACGTCTAGTGGCACAAGATTATAATCAAGAAGAATGTATTGATTATGACGAGACATATGCTCCTGTTGCTAGACTAGAAGCTATCCGCATGTTTAGTGCATTTGCATGTCTTAATGATTTTAAATTATTTCAAATGGACGTGAAAAGTGTATTTTTGAACGGATTTCTAAAAGAAGTTTTTGTGAAACAACCCCCTTACTTTGAAGATTTTCAAAAACCTGATCACGTCTTCAAGCTTAAGAAAGCACTCTATGGACTCAAACAAGCACCTCGTGCTTGGTATGAACGCCTAAGTACCTTCTTACTTGATAATGGTTTTTCAAAAGTAAGAGTTGATACAACTTTGTTTATCAAACCTTTAAAAGATGATATTCTTCTTGTGTAAATATACGTTGATGACATTATATTCGGTTCTACTAATGAAAAACTTTGTCAAGAGTTTGCTAAGTATATGCAGAATGAATTTGAGATGAGTATGATGGGAGAGCTGAACTTCTTCCTAGGACTCCAGATCAAACAATACTCAAAGGGAACATTCATCAATCAAGCCAAGTATACGAAGGATATACTGAAGAAGTATTATTTTGATAATGTAAAGCCTATCGGAACTCCAATGGCTACATCCACAAAGCTTCATACCGATGAAAGTGGCAAACCTGTTGACCAGCGTAAGTATCGAGGTATGATTGGTAGCTTATTATATTTAACTGCTAGTCGCCCTGATATTATGTTCAGTGTTTGCATCTGTGCACGATACCAGGCAAATCCTAAGGAATCACACCTAAGTGTCGTTAAGCGTATCTTCCGATACCTTAAGGAAACTTCTACAATCGGCTTGTGGTATCCTAAAACCAAATCCTTTGACCTGATAGGTTACTCGGATGCGGATTTTACAGGATGCAAAGTAGACCATAAAAGTACCAGCGGTACGTGTCATTTCCTAGGAAAGGCCTTAGTCTCTTGGTTTAGCAAAAAGTAAAATTATGTAGCATTATCAACTACTGAGGCTGAGTATATCGCCGCAGGACGTTGCTGTGATCAAATTTTGTGGATGAAGCAAACCCTAGAAGACTACAATCTGCACTACACTAATATCCCATTTATTGTGATAACACTAGCACTATTAATCTGACTAAGAACCTTGTATGGCACTCACGCACAAAATACATTGAGATTCGTCATCACTTTTTATGTGATCACCAACAACACGGGGATATCTGTCTAGAGTTTATTGACACAGATCATCAACTAGCAGACATTTTCACAAAATTACTGGCTGAAGACCGTTTTAACATAATGAGGCGAGAGCTCGGTATACTTGAATTTTCAGATTCATAGTGTAGTATGGTAATTAAATTTATTTTTATGACTCGAAACTTCGTAATTTATTTAACAGAAATTATTTTATGTACAAGCTGAAAGGGTCCTTCTGTCGTACAGGTGTAAATAGCCTGAAGCGACACGGTGTACTAGTCTTCGGACTACCGCTAACTGGGATTCGGCCCCTACAGCTAACCCAAAGTACTAGAAGTTATTAAATGAAGAAGTCAACAGTCATAAAATCAATTTTTAAAAATAATACTGCATTTATGGCATTGGAAATACAAGCAGCCGAACTCGGACCAAACTCTGCCCGAGTTCGGACCGAGTTCGGTCGGCGCTGTTCAGCTTCCAGAACCGAACAGCCGGCCCTAGCCCTATTTATACTCCTTCCTTCCACTTTTTCATACCACTAAACCGAGAATTAGCCTCCTTTACTCCCAAGAGCTCTTCCTTCTCATTTATTTCAAGTTCTCAGGAGTTTGTGGGATGTTCCTCTCCATCTTCTTCCTCCTTTTGTCAAGGTACTCCATTATCTCCTTCCTCTCATCTATAGCACCCAAGAGTCAGAAAAGAAAGGTTGATTCCTCACATGCAGGATCTTCCTCTTCTGACTACGTCTCCACTAATGTATTCAGTCCAGCTAGACCTATAGGTTTCGATTATTTTGATTTCGGTCTATTTTCTGACAAAGAATTTTTGGACCTTTGGTTTGATTCCTTTTATGGTCGCAGAATATGTGCTGGAGCACGTGTGAACTTTACTATATTTTTTGAATACGCTCCCACATTCGTCCGTCTCGGCTTTCGTGACTTTTTTGAAGTAGCCGAGAATATCTATGATAATGCTGTATGTATGTTCTACTGCAACTTGCAAGTAAAACCTAACAGAAATTTCTATTCTTGCGTTGCTGGGCAAGAACTAGAATTTCTGTGCCACCAACATCAGTGAATACTTCCATGTTTCTGATGTAAGTGAAGCATTAGTGGATATTCATCACATCCAATTTCCAGAAGGTGTCACTCTCGATTCCTTCAAAGAACTTTGCCATCCCAGACTTGTTCCTAGAAGAGTTTATTCTAAACATCTTAACCAAAACTTCTATGTACTACATAGTTTCATTTTCTCTGTTCTTCTTCCGAAGAAAGGATCCTATGATGAGATTACTTTCTTGGAGTTATCCGCCATGTATCATATCCACTTTGGCATTCCATTTTTTGTTCCTAAGACCATGATGGCTTGGATGCTGAACTGCAGAAATGCAGGACGCAATCTCGTCTATCCCATGCATTTGGCCTCTATCTTTCGAAGGTTTGAAATCGATCTTCAAACATGTTCTTATTCCTCCACAACCATAGAGCTCAGTAGGTCTAGGCTATACCCTACTCCTCCTTTGCCTCCTTGTGTTGAGCCAATTCCACACTGGAACTGGCTCAGCACCAGGAGGCAAAGGAGGAGTAGGGTATAGCCTAGACCACTGGAACTGGCTCAGCACTAGGAGTCAGAGGAGGAGTAGGGTATAGCCTAGACCTACTAAGCTCTATAGCTGTGGAGGAATAAGAACAGGTTTGAAAATCGATTTCAAACCTTCGAAAGATAGAGGCCAAATGCATGGGATAGACGAGGTTGCGTCCTGCATTTCTGCAGTTCAGCATCCAAGCCATCATGGTCTTGGGAACAGAAAATGGAATGCCAAAGTGGATATGATACATGGCGGATAACTCCAAGAAAGTAATCTCATCAGAGAATCCTTTCTTCGGAAGAAGAACAGAGAAAATGAACCTATGTAGTTCATAGAAGTTTTGGTTAAGATGTTTAGAATAGACTCTTCTAGGAACAGGTCTGGGATGACAAAGAAGTTCTTTGAAGGAATCGAGAGTGACACCTTCTGGGAATTGGATGTGATGAATATCCACTAATGCTTCACCTACATCAGGAACATAGAAGTATTCACTGATGTCGGTGGTGCTGAATTCTAGTTCTTGCCCAGCAACGCAAGAATAGAAATTTTCGTTAGGTTTTACTTGTAAGTTGCAGTAGAACATACAGACAGCGTTATCATAGATATTCTCGGCTACTTCGAAAAAGTCACGAAAGTCGAGACAGTCGAATGTGGAAGCATATTCAGAAAATATAGTAAAGTTCACACATGCTCCAGCACATATTCTGCGACCATAAAAGGAATCAAACCAAAGGTCCGAAAATTCCTTGTCAGAAAATAGACCGGAATCAAAATCATCGGAACCTATGGGTATAGCTGGACTGAATACATTAGTGGGGACGTAGTCAGAAGAGGAAGATCCTGCATGTGAAGAATCAACCTTTCTTTTCTGACTCTTGGGTGCCATAGATGAGAGGAATAAGATAATCGAGTACCTTGACAAAAGGAAGAAGAAGATGGAGAGGAACAGCCCACAAACTCCTGAGAAGCTTGAAATAAATGAGGAGGAAGAGCTCTTGGGAGTAAAGGAGGCTAATTTTCGGTTTGGTGGTGTGAAAAAGTGGAAGGAAGGAGTATAAATAGGGCTAGGGCCGGCTGTTCGGTTCTGGAAGCTGAACAGCGCTGACCGAACTCGGTCCGAACTCGGACAGAGTTCGGTCCGAGTTCGGCTGCTTGTATTTCCAATGCCATAAATGCAGTATTGGTTTTAAAAATTGAATTTATGACTGTTGACTTCTTCGTTTAATAACTTCTATTACTTTGGGTTAGCTGTAGGGGCCGGATCCCAGCTAGCGGTAGTCCGAAGACTAGTGCACCGTGTCGCTTCAGAATATTTATACCTGTATGACAGAAGGACCCTTTCGGCTTGTACCCAAAATAATTTCCATTAAATAAATTACGAAGTTTCGAGTCATACAAATAAATTTAATTACCATACTATACTATGAATCTGAAAATTCAAGTATGTCGAGCTCTCGCCTCATTATGTTAAAACGGTCTTCAGCCAGTGATTTTGTGAAAATGTCTGCTAGTTGATGATCTGTGTCAACAAACTCTAGACAAATATCCCCGTGTTGTTGGTGATCATGTAAAAAGTGATGACGAATCTCAATGTGTTTTGTGCATGAGTGACATACAGGTTTCTTAGTCAGATTAATACTGTTAGTGTTATAACAATAAATGGGAATCTTAGTGTAGTATAGATTGTAGTCTTCTAGGGTTTGCTTCATCCATAAAATTTGAGCACAGTAACGTCCTGCGACGATATACTCAGCCTCAGTAGTTGATAATGCTATAAAATTTAGCTTTTTGCTAAACCAAGAGACTAAGGCCTTTCCTAGAAAATGACACGTACCGCTGGTACTTTTACGGTCTACTTTGCATCCTGCAAAATCCGCATCCGAGTAACCTATCAGGTCAAAGAATTTGGTTTTACGATACCATAAGCCGGCTGTAGAAGTTCCCTTAAGGTATCAGAAGATACGCTTAACGGCACTTATGTGTGATTGCTTAGGATTTGTCCGGTATCGTGCACAGATGCAAACACTGAATATAATATCAGGACGACTAGCAGTTAAATATAATAAGCTACCAATCATACCTCGATACTTACGCTGGTCAACAGGTTTGCCACTTTCATCGGTATCAAGCTTTGTGGATGTAGCCATTGTAGTTCCGATAGGCTTTACATTATCAAGGTCGTACTTTTTCAGTATGTCCTTCGTATACTTGGTTTGATTGATGAATGTTCCCTTTGAGTGTTGTTTGATCTGGAGTCCTAGGAAGGAGTTCAGCTCTTCCATCATACTCATCTCAAATTTATTTTACATACACTTAGCAAACTCTTGACAAAGTTTTTCATTAGTAGAACCGAATATAATGTCATCAACGTATATTTGTACAAGAAGAATGTCATCATTTATAGATTTGATAAACAAAGTTGTATCAACTCTTCCTTTTGAAAAACCATTATCAAGTAAGAAGACACTTAGGCGTTCATACCAAGCACGAGGTGCTTGTTTGAGTCCATAGAGTGCTTTCTTTAGCTTGAAGACGTGATCAGATTTTTGAAAATCTTCAAAGCTAGGGGGTTGTTTCACAAAAACTTTTTCTTCTATAAATCCGTTCAAAAATGCACTTTTCACGTCCATTTGAAATAATTTAAAATCATTAAGACATGCAAATGCACAAAACATGCGGATAGCTTCTAGTCTAGCAACAGGAGCATATGTCTCGTCATAATCAATACCTTCTTCTTGATTATAACCTTGTGCCACTAGACGTGATTTGTTGTGTAGAACTTGTCCATCTTCACTAAGTTTATTTTGGAACACCCATTTGGTACCAATTATCGATTGACCAATAGGTTTAGGAACAAGTTCCCAAACTTGGTTTTTCTCAAATTGATTTAGTTCCTTTTGCATGGCATTAATCCAAAATTCATCAGAAAAGACATCTTTTATATTCTTAGGTTCTATTTGGGAAATGAAAGCTACATTTGCTGCTATTTCAGAATCTCTAAGAGAGGAGCGTGTACTTACACCTTTTGATACATCACCTATGATAAGTATCTCTGGATGATCTAGTAAGAACTTTAATGATTCAACTTTATGAGCCAGATCTTCCACAGGACTCTTATCGATTTTTGGTTGTACACCTTCATCATCACTGTCGCAAGATCTATGACTATTGAGCTCATCAAAAGTAACGTTAGTAGATTCTTCAACAATCATAGACCTTTTATTAAAAATTCTATATCCCTTACTCTTAGCAGCATATCCGAGAAATATCTCTTCGTCTGCTTTAGAGTCGAACTTACCCAAGTTGTCCTTGGTGTTCAGGATAAAATAGCGACATCCAAAAACTTTGAAATAAGAAATGTTTGGAATCCTTCCAAACCAAAGTTTATATAGTATTTTCTTCGAGATAGGTCGAATTAACACCTTATTGAAAACATGACAGGCTGTGCTAACAGCTTCTGCCCAAAAATATTTAGGAAGATTATGCTGATTCAGCATGACTCTAGCCATTTCGCTTAGAGTACGGTTCTTTCGCTCCACAACACCATTCTGTTGTGGAGTTCTAGGACAAGAAAATTTATGGTAGTACCCACTATCATGACAGAACTTTTTGAAATCAGTATTTACGAATTCGCCACCATGTTCACTTCGGATACGAGTAATCATGAAGCCCTTTTCGTTTTGTACCTTTTTACAAAATATCTGAAATTCAAAAATAGCATCACTTTTGTTTGATAAAAAATAAACCCAAGTAAAACGAGAGAAATCATCAACAATAACAAAAGTGTAGAGCTTACCGCCAAGACTAGCGACTCTACTAGGACCAAATAAATCCATATGTATCAACTGCAAAGGTCTAGCACTACAAAAATTTATCAGATTAGCGATATTACATTATGTCGCTAAACTCGATGAAAGCGTCGCTAAGTGAATTTAGCGACATTTTGGGCGACGTTTTGGAAACGACGAAAAAAACGTGTCGCTAAACGAGAAAACGTCGTAAAACGTCGCTAGGACGACGTTATTTGGCGACATTGTTAACGTCGCTAAGTAGCGACGTTATTTGCGACGTTTGGTCGTTGACGCTAATTAGCGACGTATAAGGCGACGTTATCGTGTGGTCGCCGTTTAGCGACACTATTGCGACGTTTTGGCGACGACGAGCTGACATCAGATTATGGTGCCACGTTGTGCCACGTCAGCATTTAGCGACGCTTTTAGCGACGAATAATAACGTCGCTAACAACGTCGCTAAGGTAAAAAAATATGAAAAAAGTAGGTTCCAGAATGCAAATGGAGCTGGAGCCTGAGCCAAAATACAGAATACAAAACACAAAATACAGAATCCAATCACTGGGTTCGCCGACCCCCTCGGTGGAACACTCAACACTGGCACGCACAATACATTCCAGAATATACAAAAAATATAAAGAAAAAATACTATCCGCAACAAATAATGTCAATATATAATATCCTGAACAAACCAAATCAATATCCGCAAACACGTACAAACCCAATATCCTCAACGAAAAAACTGAATATCCCCAAATACGTATAAAGTGAAGAATATAGTACAGTCCAAAAATGCAAAAATAAAACTACTGATCGCATGGAGCTGGACTCGGTGCTGAAGGAGGAGCGCCACCAGATGAGTGTCGTCGCAACGTCAGGATCGTCTGATACTCCTCCAGTGACAACAGGTGGATGAGTATGTCCTCCCGTGTACCGTCGGATGTAGACGATGCTCCCGGCGTACCAGCAGACGGTCGCTCAGCTGCCATCTCCTGGAAATGCTGCATCTGCTCGACCAACCGCTGCGTAGCCTCCTGCGTAGCACGGGTCATCTGTTGCAGCGCCTCCGTAGTCTCCTCCAGCCTCTCAAAGCAGGAGATGAGTGCAGAATCATCTGTATGCGGCACCCTCATCCTCTCCAGCATCTCGTCATGCAGAGCTGCGATCTGCGCAAGGACGTCACTCTGTTGCTGGCGGAGCGACTCCTCAGTATGTGCGGGGCCGGGCACACTAGTGGCGGTCGTAGAGGCCTGTGACACAATGAAGGCACCATAGGAGCCCGTACCATAGTACGTACTCCTATGCATGCCACCAACGACCCTCATCCACAGCTCGTCATCTGACTGAGCTGCGGCGGCCGGGGGCTGCTGGGAAGTGCTAGCACCAGCCTCCTCTGACCGTGTCGGCCCGGCGTCCCTAAGCCTCAAAAACTCGGCCTAGAAATAACATCTATATGAATTCTCACATGGTCGCTAAAAATTAATACTAATGCACTAGCATTAAGTAAAACTTCTAAAACTCGGCCTAGAAATAACATCTATATAAATTTTCTACGTAACTAAAAATTAATATTAATGAACTAGCATTAAGTAAAACTTACGTAGGTGTCCCGGGCCTTGTTGTCTACGAACCGCTCTCCCTTCATGTGCGTAGCGAGGAACAAGGTCACCATATTCGGGTCTTCTCCTGATTCAACCTGTTACGAAATTATTATATGATTTGTCAGTTAAGTTGAAAGAAATATATTACTATAAAGTATTAATTATGGGTATACGGCGAGATACGTACCGTACGGGTGAAGAAATCCATGATGGACCTTGATCTACCACACCACTGCGACCTCGCCTGTCGTGCTCTTTTAGACTTCGCGAACTTCTCTTTGTAGGCTTCCTCCTCGAATCTCCTCTTCATTGCCGCCCAGTCGGCGGCAGAGATCCAACCCTGAATAGGCTCTTCCTGGCGGTCACGATCCTTTTGGTCGATGATCGCGTCCCTAATGACCTTGCTGGCGATGTCGGAAAATATAGCCTCGACAGCAACGACGTGGTGGAGAGGGAAGAAGTAAGTCCGCTGAAAAAATCATAGAAGTACATAAGTTATAACTTAACATACTAAATGTTAAAAGGAAATAAACTTTTACGTACCGAAAAGTGCTCAAACCAGAAGGCCTTCCTGTCGGCCGGAACATCCCTCCAGTTGATCCAGGGCCCCCCGTAGTTATGTCGCAGGAATGTACCCAGCTACCGGTGTACGGAGGAGGGATGATACCTGTAAAATGAAAATTAAAATTTATTAAACAAGTTTATAATAAATTTAATCAAAATAAATGCAACAATTTTACTTACCGCCTGGTCCGAGTACAGGCCCAAATCTCCAACCTCAGATCCCCCTCCGAGCGACACGGAGGATCCGCCTCAAATAGGAGCTGCACTATGCTCCTGCCCCGCCCCCTGCCCCTGTCCCTGTCCCTGCCCGCAGCCTGTCCCTCGGTCTCGTCCTCGCCCTCGCCGTCGGCGTGGGCCTCGCCATCGCCCTCGACCTCGACGTGGGCCTCGGCCTCGGCCTGTTCTTCAATAGTGGGGTCGACCTCTGGAATACTCGACGGTACTGGCTGTATAGAAGAAGAAGGCCCTAGCTTCGAACTGCTAGAGCCAGGTATGGAGGCACTGCCTACGACTATACTGCTAGTGTATACTAGAATACGGGAGGATGATGAGTCGGTAGGAGTTAGGGGTGCAACTTGGACGGGCTAAACCCGAGCCCGATCGGGTAAACCCGTTAATGGGTTGGGTTATGGTTGAAGATACTTGGGTTCGGGCTCGGGTTTGGGTTCAAATATTTGAACCCGATCATAAATTGGGTTGGGCTCGGGTTCATATGTCGGGTTACCCGAGGAACCCGAAACCCGACTTCATATATATATATATATATATATATATATATATATATATATATATATATATATATATATAAATATATATATATATATATATATATATATATATATATATATATATATATATAGTCATACTTCTTAAATAAAAAGTTTAACTCCTAAACTTCTTCACCCAAACTCTTAACTCTTTATCCAAAATCTTATTTCAGTCTGTATTTTGTAATGATCAAGACTTGATTGCTATTTAATTATGTGTTTAATATTACTTTTGTTTAAAATTATTTCAGTTATGGACCCGACCCAACCCGAGTTCAACCCGAGCCAAACCCGATCCTTCGGGCTTGGTCTTGGGCTTCATATGTTGAACCCGAGGTCGGGCCGGGCTTGGGCTCGGGCTAGGCTTATGATTCATCGGGTTGGGCTCGGGTTGACCTCAAGCCCGACCCAACCCGCCCGAGTTGCACCCCTAGTAGGAGTGGTAGATGGAGACGGTCGGGGTCGTCGACTCCCATCAGGACCGGAACCAAATGATCCACGTCGAGCCATATCTGAAAAAATATAGAAGTATACCATACTACATCTTAAAAAAACAAAAGTATACCATACTACAGCCAGGGAACGCCGCAAAGTAAACCATACTATATATGAAAAAAAACAAAAGTAAACCATACTACATCTGAAAACGTCGCTTATTAATGTTGCTAAAACAAAAGTAAACCATACTACATCTGAAAAAACAAAAGTAAACCATACTACATCTGAAAATTAAACATATTCAATCCTCTTCTGAAAATTCATCTTGTTCCGATTCCTCTTCCTCTTCCTCTTTCTCTTCACTTCTATCAACTTCCTCTTCCTCTTCTGATACTTTTACCTCTTCCAATTGATGAAACATGTCATGAGGAACTTTCGTTGAGTCCACATCGACAATATTTGTAATAAGAGGTAGTTCGTCTTCCTGATAAGCTATCTCGTCGACATCGAAGGTATTTCGAGCTTTAGTCTTACAGACTGCCCACCAATCTGATCTTCCGGCTCCTCGTTTTGGATAGCTGGTAAAGTAAACTAGCTGAGCCTGGCTTGCTAGAACAAACGGCTAATAAGCTTGATATCGACGGCAATAATTTATGTCAACAAGACCATGTTTGTCAACTCTCCAATCTCGACCCTGGATCGGATCGAACCAGTCACATCTGAACAAGACGATCTTACAAGGTTCTATAGCATAATTGTATGTCAGTTCCACAATCTCCCGTAAGACGTCGAAGAAGTCATTGCCTGGGTCGACGTCTTTGTAGTTTAAAGATTTTATGCACAAACAGCTATTCTTCGTAGAATCCAAATCCAAGAAGTCGTCTCTTATTCGAGCATTTGTTGACTTGAACCTGAAACCATTTACGCAGTAACTTGGCCAGGTCTTCACTTGATAAATTGGCCCCTTGGCTAGAGTTTAAATATACTCATTCTCAAGGATTGCCTCCGAACGATCAACCTAAATACCATAGAAACGATGCTAACTTAATTATTATGTGCAAGTATAAATGTACAGAAAAAGTAAATTATGACTACGTCCGTACATATGCTCTCAACCAAAAAGGAAAATGAAGTCTCATTTGCCGTTCTACTTCCTCCTCGATTGCGTATGGATTGTTGGACGTTACCTCATCCTTAAACATGCCGGAAAACAACAAAGCATAGGTATATTAGTTATATTCAGAAGCAACGAAGCACGCGAAATAATTTTACTTACCCCTCTAGCTTGTCCACTTCTTCCTCGTCGCAGTTGAGCAATACATATAACATTGCAGCGCTAACCTCATCGTCATTTAGATATCTTTTTTTATTTTACCAGATGGTTTTCCATAGGCAGTAAATACTTTCAGCTTTGCCTCAATACCAACTTCATAGCCGTCATCATTTCTGGGAGCCCTTGTTCTGTTTATAGCAATATGAGGCTAAAAATACATGGAATAGAAGTTTAAAATCTCCTCAAGGACATATGCTTCACAAATAGAACCCTCCATCTGTGCCTTATTTTTCACCTTCCTCTTGAGGTGGTTCAACTGTCGCTCGAACGGGTACATCCAACGATAACCGACAGGTCCAGCAACAAGAGCCTCATGGATAAGATGAATCGGCAAATGCTCTATTGAGTCGAAGAATGCAGGAGGAAAAACTCTCTCAAGTTTGTAAAGTGTTACCACAATGTCCTTCTCTTGCTTCTCTAAACGATCGACGAGCAACTTGCAAGAACAAAGATCTCTGAAGAATATGCTAAGCTCTGTTAATGGATCCCAGACTACCGGCGGTAATAATTCTCGAAATGCAACAGGAATTAACCTCTCCATGAATACGTGGCAATCGTGGCTCTTCATTCTGGTCAGTTTACACTTCTTTATGTCGACACATCTTCTTAGATTGGAGACGTATCCGTCCGAAAATTTCAAGTCCTGGATCCATCTACAAAGTCTCACTTTGTCCTCCTTGTCCAGCAAGTAGATTACCTTAGGCCGCAAAAGCTTTTCCATCCTCTTAGAGCGGTAGAAGTCTTTCGGTAACTTGGCATCCTCCGACAAGATATCGATAATCAACTCGACCACTCTATTGTAGCATTTTTGGGACATGTTAAAGTCAGACTTTATGCTCAAGAGCCGAGTGATCACCTCTAACGGTGAATGGTCCTCACAACCAGGGTATAAAGGAGTCCTTGCATTCTCCAGCAACTCCATGAACTTTGCGGCATCGGCATTTGGTGCCTCCTCAGCTGCGTCATGATTGTATGGATCGAAATTAGGCCCCGCAGCATCGAAGACCATGTTCACGTACTCGTTGTCGATACCAGTTCGGTTGTGGACATTCATATAAGGCTCTACAAAAGGCTCCACATAAGGCTCCGCTTGGAATCCTAAAGGTACAAGCTCTCCCTGTGCGTTCCATTGGTAGTAATTCGGAAGGAAACCCTTTGTGTATAAATGATACGTCACATCCAATTCTGGTTGGAACTTCATGTTCTGACATTTTGCACACGGGCACTTAATGTACATGCCGTCCATGGATTGAGGAAACGCCTTCGCGAATTGGAGGAATTGTTCTACTCCGGCGATATATTCATCTCGCACACCGCACCTGTCATCTCGAATGCGATTGTACATCCACGAACGGTCTAGCAGATACATGGATATAGCCATTTCTAGATATCTACAAATATGAATAAACTTCAAAACTAAAACGAATATACTACATACTACGGCCGTGACTCGGGACCATTCCTATGAGTCGGGACCATTCTTACTACATACTACATACTAAAACGAATAAACTTCAAAACTAAAATGAATATACTACAACTAAAATGAATATACTACATACTACGGCCGTGACTCGGGACCATTCCTATGAGTATCGGGATCAAGGAAACTACGTGTTATAAATATCGGTACTATCGGTACGTGTTACAAATATCGGCACTATCGGTACGTGTTACAAATATCGACACTATCATGTTATAAATTAACCAACCAACAAAACTACGTGTTACAAATATCGGCACTATCGGTACGTGGTTTCGAATCGGAGTATCACATTTTTCGGTGTCGGAAAATAAATAATTATTACTAAATTATCAGTTTTTTCGGCACTATCGGTGCCCCTGACCCAGCCTCCCCGCACCCCTCCCCCTTCCCCCCTACACCACCCCTCACGCTAACCCGAACCCTATCCCTAACCCCTCCCCCACCAGTCCCCCCCCCTCCCCAGCCCCCCAACCCCTATACCACCCCTAACCCTAACCCGAACCCTATCCCCAACCCCTCCCCCACCATCCCTCCTGTCCTCCCAAGCCCCCCCCCCCCGCCCTCAACCCCCAGCCGCCCTCACCCCCCCCCGTCCCTCACCCCCCTAACCCGAACCCTAACCCTCCCCTTCTCCCATCCCCCGGAACCAAATTGATTTAGGACTGATAATTTAGACTGCTACCAACACAGGTTCTAATAGGAAGTTTTAGGAACATCTTGTATGATATCATGTAGTCTTTAACAAATACATCAATAAGGAGATTCAGAAGATAGGTAACCTGGAAAAAACAAGTAAGGATGGGGGTTCAAATCTGAATATCAGATTCAGAACAGTACACCTTGGACTGACTGTTAAATCCCTGTCATAGACTGTATGTGCTCTGTTATTGGACTGGCTTAGACTGAACTATTTTTCCCTGTTTGATAGAGACTGAGTTCTTAATGTTCAAATTAAATTGATGTTTAAACCTGGAAACCTAGTATTTTAGGTCTGCTGGTAGTCCTAAGATGTTTTGGTCTGTTTTTCTTTAAGTCAAGGATTATTATGTTGGGTATGACTGTTTTTAGAATGGATATCAGTCCAATTTCAAGTTGACTTATTTTGGACTGATTTTGAATCCCATTGGACATTGGGATTAGTTGTTCTGAACTGAGATGAGACTCAGAGGTAGGCAATTCGAATACTTATAACCTGTTTCAGTGGGATCATAAGTTACCTTATGAGATCAGGAAATATTTGAGTCTTGGTGAAGTAGAGTGCAGGTTCTTAGAAATCTTGATAGACTGGTAGGTATATTTATCCTGGACTGATTATCAGTTCATTTGTGAACTGAGCTACCTTTCAGTACCATTTGCACTGAGCAGGTTTAGGATTTATGTGGGGGTTTAACTCTGTGAAGAGCTGGAATGGAGTACTCTGGTGTGGGAGCAAGGTTTAGGATTTAAGTTGGTTTAAGTAGCAGTTTGTATGGCCATGTGTGTTGTTATGACCAAACATTCAATCTTGGTATCACTATCCAGTTTAGATACTAACAACCCTTGAGTCTTAACAGTATGGAGCAAATTCATAGGTTATTTGACTAGTGTTAAACCACTAGGAGTTGATGGCTATCAGCAATATGATTTTCCCCTCATCTATTTACTTTCAATATTAAGATGTTAACATGAAGAGTTCATTTAAATATTGATTTGCTAAGCTAAATAGCTTAAGGAGGAGATCATATTACTTGAAGTATATATATGGTAACTAGGTAAGGTAGTTAATGATATGGTGTAGCTAATGGAAACTGGATTGTAAGATAGATTATGATGAGACTAAATAAAATATATCTTGATTAGAATCATTTGATAACCAATTTAGAATTAGTCTGTTATTAATCAACTTGTAAAATCATATAACAGGAGGACATCCAGCTTTACTACCCTTTCTTGATCACCCGGAGCAAGGCAAGTATACTCCTCTGATTTGTTCATTTCTCATGTCTTCATATCCCTTCTTGTATCTCCTTGATGACACGATAGTTCACGATATTGTCTGGTTTCATGTTCCTTGCATCATTTGCGTCTGGGAGGGGAAATACTATAGATATGTGATCAAACCCTGTTACTACTCATGTGAATAGCTTGGGTCCCGCACCGTGCACGCGGGGCCAAAGCCGTACCATTTCATTATCATTACATCTACCCAAGCCGATCACAATCTAGATGTATTTCAAATATTGCACATGTCAGGATTCAGTTCGTATTTCAGGATTTCATGGTTGTATTTCATGTTCAGGTTGTACTTCATGTTCAGGTTGTATTTCATGCTCAGGACTCTTACCATGTTTCCATGTTTTATTTTCAGTATTTTCTATTCAGTTTCATGTCTTGTTCTCATTTTCTGTACTTAACATTTATTCCTGCTTTCTTGATTCATACCATGATGTGCATGTTCATTTCTCTGGATATACTAGCTCCGCTCCTGACTGGATAAGTTGCAGGTGAGTTGGAGGCCTTGTGCGATACATTCTATGGCGAGGAACCTATTAATGCAGGAGAGCTAGCTGGTGCTACTCATGACTTAGAGGCTGCAGAAGCCTAGAGCTTCCTTAGTTTTTCCTATTATTTTCATGTATTGAGACTAGTAGACTTTCTGTCATTCTGGAATGTAATAAATTCTGATATTGTGCTTTACACTGGGATACATTTATAGATGTTGTGTTTCATACTTGTCTTGATATCTGGTTAGTTTCCCTAGATTGGTACAGCTTACTTTGTTGTGTCTAATGATAAAGGATGGGCGTGTCCGACTCGTATCCAGTTATTCGGGAGCGGGTCGTGACACCCCTCCTAACCCACCAGCCGCCCTCACCCTCCTGCCCCACCCCCCAGCCACCCCCTAACCATTCCTCACCCCCAACCACCCGCACCCCCTACCCCTCCCCCCGAGCCACCAGTACCCCCGAACCACTAGCAACAAATAGAGAAAGAGAGAGAGAGAGAGGGAGAGGGAGTCACGTACCAGAGGAGAGTCGCCGGAGAGAGTAAAGTCGCTGGAGAGAGTAAGAGCGAGAGCGAGAGCACCGGAGAGAGTGAGAGCGAGAGCGCCGGAGGAAGAGAGTGAGAGAGTAAAATAGATGGGGGAAAATGAATCGGGAGGGAGAAAATTTAATTTAGTTAGAAATTTAGCGACATTTTTATTAACGTCGCTAAATCAGTAGCAATTAGCGACGTTGTAGCGACGTTCCGCGACGACTAGCTCACGTAACTAGTATACGTCATTTTTACGTCGCTATTTGCATCCTAGTAGCGACGGTTATCGACGTTTCATTTATACGTCGCTAATGTCCACAAATTAGCGACGTATTTGTAACGTCGCTAAATTTACGTCGCCAATTAAGCAGATTTTAGTAGTATAGAAGTACTTACAGCGTTGATGGATTTAAATGTAAACCTATGTGCTTTGTTCTTTTCACAGTCATCACATACCATATCTCCCTTGAATGGAATCTCGGGGAGTCTTTTTACCAACTTCTTAGTGTTCAGTCGTGAGATAGTGTCCATATTTGCATGCCCTAGTCTCATATGCCATAGCCAGCTTTCATCTAAATTAGCTACTAGGCATCTTCCTGCATTATTAGTACTCTCCAAAAAGGAAACATAAATATTGTCTTCTCTAATCTCTTCATATATGGGATTACCAGATGACATATCATATATGGTACATTTGTCTTTTACAAAGTTGATACCATAACCATTATCAGCCAAATAACTTATGCATAGTAGGTTATGTTTCAATTCTGTAACTAGATAAACATCTTTTATTACAGGATTAGGAGATATACCAACAGTACCATTGCCAATTATATCACCTCTAAGATTATTTCCGAAGGAGACGTATCTTTCTTTCTTCATCGATAGCGTGGCGAACAAAGATGCATCACCAGTCATGTGCCGCGAACATCCGCTATCGAAGATCCACTTGCTTTGAGCATGAGAGGGTTGAGGGTCCACCTACAAAACAAGTAGATGAATCCTTTGGTACCCATTTACTGAAGGGTCCATATTGATTAGTCTTAGGTCTCCAAAATAAAGTATGATTGTCAACAAGTTTCTTTGCTAAACAATACTGTGATATGTGTCCATGAGTACCACAATATGTGCAAGTGAGTTTAGAAACAGTGGTAGTTGAAACTGTGTTGACATACTTATTTGGTTTCTTTGAAAACCTATAAGTGAAAGCATGGTGATAGTCGTGTTTCTTTCGTGCTTTCTGATTTTTAGTCCTCTTAGGTATATGCTTAGCATTAGGACTAAACTTAGGCTGTATCACAGGTATTGCCTGTTTGCCTAACTTGATTTCTAACTTTTTAGATACCGCAACAGACTCTTCATATTTAGCAATCATGTCTGAGAGTCTTTGTTCTGTGACTAAGTGTTTCTTCTTCTCTATGTCATATAACTCTTATATTTTGACATAGTCTTTTTCTTTCTTATCAACCTTGAGGGTAGCCTCATGATAGTCTACCTTGAGTTTGGCTATCTCTTCCGTGTTACCGGTAGTAGACGTCTCTTTAATGTCTTCAATAAGACTGGACAGTCTAGCTATCTCGGTTGTGTATGCCTTAATCTCTTTTCGAGATTGCTTATACTTGTCAAGCACAGTTCTATGTTCTTCAAGTAGTTCGCTAAAGGCATTTTCTAATTCATCGAAAGTAAAGTCATCATACAAAGGGTTTGAGGATACCTTATCAAAAGTCATAAGACAGACATTGGCATTTCCATAAGGTCTGTCTTCTTCTTCTGTGTCACTGTCATTACTTTCATGCCAGATGCTTGTGTTAGCATACTTTCGACTGGTTGTTGTTTTTCTGCTTGATTTTGATCTATCGTGTGGACTACTTTTCTTCGAAGTTGGACAGTCCTTCTTTATGTGCCCTGATTTCTTGCATCCAAAGCATATTGTTTCATCTTCATTGCTTTCTTGGATATCTCTCTTCCTTCTATTTGATTTCTCAAACTTTAGGAATTTCTTGAAGTTCTTTACTAGTATGGCTTGTTCATCACCACTTGATGACTCTTCCTCAGAATCATTGCATGTAGATTTTCTGGCTTGAGCTTTGAAGGCAATAGACTTTTCTTTTGGGGTTGCTTCTTAAAACTCTTGCAGAAGCTCATGGGTCATGAGCTTGCCCATCAGTGTTTCCAGAGACATGGTGGTGAGATCGTTTCCTTCAATGATTGTTGTTGCCTTCGGGTTCCAGTTCTTGGTTAGAGCCCGTAGCACTTTTCTGATGTTCTCATGATTACTGTAATCCTTACCAAGAGATTGCAAAGGATTAGTAATATCAAGAAAATGTGTGAACATCTGTATAATTGACTCACCGGATTTTATCTTAAAAGATTCATACTCATGTGTTAGTCTACTGATTTTGGATTCCTTCACTTGGAAAGTACCTTCATGAGTTACCTCAAGAAGTTTCCAAATCTCGTAAGACGTTTTACAGATAGAAACTCTGTTGAATTCCGTTTTGTCAATTGCACATAACAGTGCGTTGATGGCACGAGCATCTAGACTAACATTTGCTTTTTCAGCCTCTGTATATTTGTCATGAGGCTTGTCTAAAAGCTGTCCATCAACTACTGTAGGTTCCAATTTTTTTATAACCGTCAACAACTATAGACCAAAGATCAAAGTCAAGAGACTTTAAGAAGAAAATTATTCGTGTTTTCCAGTAGGTATAATTTGTACCATCAAATAGTGGGGGTCTATTTGTGGATTGCCCTTCACTGTTGAATATTGATTTCATGGCTGCCATATATACTCTCTGAGGTTTGTTATATTAGAATATAAACTGCTCTGATACCAATTGTAGGACCGTTGAGAACCTCTAGAGGGGGGTGAATAGAGTGAGTGCAAGTGCAGCGGAAAATAATTACCAATTTAAAAATTAAACAGATAACTATGACAGTAAGTAAGAGATAGTAAATAAATATAACAAGAGATAGAGAGATCAAACTCAGTGACACAGCGATGTATACTGGTATCCCTCTGAGAGGACTAATCCAGTCTCGAGTACTCTTGCTCGATGTTAATCTACTAAGGCACAAGCTAATTGAGAGCTTGCAGTCCCTTACAACACCGTGCTTTGTGACAAGTGCACGACCAACTTCACAACACCGTGCTTGGTGACGAGCGTACAACCGGCTCCACAACAGAGATAATTTTTGTATTCTGAACAACCTCTTTACAACTCTTGAGAACCAAAAGACTCTAGATCGAAATAGATATTACTGGCTTTTGGCTAAGAGGAGTGTAGGTGTGATATAAAAATTTTTGATCGGATAAAAATACTTATTGAATATAGAAGAGAAGATGAAGAATCAATGAGTGATTTGAATTAAAAAATTCTCTTCTATTTATAGGTGTTTTCTGGGACCGAACTCGGGCAGAGTTCTGGCAGAGTTCTGATGCAAAGATTTCGCATATGAACGTTGTATGCAGATTTGGAGGCAACAAATATTTGAATTTAAACATACCGAATTCGGGCAGAGTTCAGACCGAACTCGGTGTGAGTTCTGTCTAGAAAAATATTGAACATTTGTTAAATTCTGTTGCAAAAATAGATTTAAACTTTTTGTTAGATAGAATATGAATAGGTAAGATTTATAGAAAAGTGGACTAAGATTAACCTAATGTCACGTCCCGCTCCCGTAGGAGCGATCGTCCTCGCTAAGGCGTGATGCCGCACGGGCCTAGGTTGCGCCCGTGCAAGGCCAAGTCCAGAAACGGCCGATTTGAGCTAGGCCACAGAGTCGCACAGAGTGTCCCCATTTGCAGCGGAAAGTAAATGAACACAAGTAGAAGCGAATTCAAACACTTTTATTGATATTCAAGAAGTTTACAAGCGGCGCTAGGCCGATATTACAAATCCCTCAAGCTCTCTCTCTCTTTTTGAAATATAAAAGGGCGTGCCAAGTGGCTTACAACATGAAATGATTCATGGCGATGTTCCGATACATTATGTCCTGTATATGGTGCTTCAGCTTCTTGCAACGTCCCAAGGCCCCGGAGTTGGCTCCGCACCTTAACACGTTCGATGGAAGCTCCGCATCCGCCGGCGCCTCCTGCATCCTGCAAGCAGACTGTGGGGTTATCAGTACATTGTTATGTACTGGTGGGGAGGCTAGCTCGCCCACAATGCTATTATTACCAAACACGTTCCATTTACTTTTGTGCATCTCTATCATTCATTGTCTTTCTAATCTTGCCTTAGTATCAATTTCATGGCATATGTTGTTTGCAAAAACAAAAGTTGAAGAACTTTATTGATACAAACTTTGTAAAAGATTACAATTTGAATTCTGGGAATGGTACAACTATAAGAATCCAATCTAGATGACGATTGCTTTATCCCTTGGACGATGTAAACTCTGAAGACGAAGCCTCTGAAGTTGAAGACAACTCTGGAATTGAAGGCAAAAAGCCTCAGAAGTTGAAGGCAAAAGCCTCGGAAGAATGCAACAGCACTTGGGCAAGAACTCCTGGACTCTCTGAACTTTGAAGTCTGATCTCTCTGATTTCTGATTATTGATTCTTGATCCTTGATCCCCTTGAATGGAGACTTGAAACTCTATTTATAGAGTTCTGAGAAATAACTAACTTTCAGTTATTCTGGACTGCGCATGATGGATTGCGCAGCAATTGGTTTGCGCAGCAATGGACTGCGCAGGCAGTTGCTGGATCATGGGCTAACTGTCTTGGACATATGGCATCATTTGATTGAAATACGCATGATCATGCATAGACAGTTGCCACGAAATGAGCAATTGATGGCATGAATGCCACGTGTATTTTGTCATTTGTGTTGATAGAACGCGCACATTGAATTGCGCAGACTTTGGATTGCGCCAACTTGGATTGCGCAGGAAATGGATTGCATCAACATAGATTGCGCCAACATGGATTGTGCTGCCAGCTGTCCTCGAGCGCCGTGCTGCACGATTAAACGAACGGCCGCCTCGATCTCTGTGCTGTCAGTTGTCAGAAGATTTGATTTATGTCAGGTAATGATGGTGATTTGCCACGTCAGCCTGCGCACTTGAAAGTGTGCGCAATCTATCCTGCGCAATCTGAAGGATGCGTAATCTGATGTCTGCGCAGTTCATCTGAAAGTTGTATTTCTTGATTTTCTGACTTTGTTGATGTGTGCAACTTGATTTTTTAGGACCTACAAGACCCCCTTTAAAGTTTTCGAAAGTTGAACTTATTCAAAATTTTGAAATCCTTTGAATTTTGAATATGAAACCAATTTGCGCACATAATGAGCTATCTGCGCAATCTCCTCTTGATTGAATTGATAGCTAACGTCTTTATTTGTATTTCCTGTAGATCATGAGACTCCTCTAGCACCTCCGACGTGTACGGACATAGTGCTCATAACGACGGTGGTTATTAGTAGCAGTCATCATTTATCTTGTGGTTCTGAAGCGGGCAGTAGTCAAGCTGTCATAGCTGAAGCTACTTCTGCTCGGCCAGAGTCTACTCCAGCAAATAATATGCTCATTGCTGGATCAACCCATGGTAAGATAATTTAAATCTTTAATCTTCTTGAACAATAGCGATCGACAAGCAAAAATGACAATATTTACTTTTTACAGAAGAACAACCAGGAGGGGCAACTAGCTCCACTTTGGCTCCTCTGTTCAAAGAACCGGCTATCCAGACACAAGAGATTGAACGTCCCACGGCCTCATCATCAACAGGAGTGGCTGCGACTCCTGGTGCTATAGCCACTAATAATCTTGTGATCCAATCTTTTACTAGATGCTTCTTTGAATCTTTAGGGCCTCTAGTAAAAAGAATGATGGAGAAAGAAGGCACCGATTTTTTCATGGTTAGGGGTCCAACGTCTCTCTTGATAAGAGCTATCCGGGAACAGGGTGATGAAGCTCAAGCCACTCTCCTGGACCATATCTTGAATGAATTAGAGATTTCTGTCAAAAGCTATAAAGAGCTCAACCAGGGAGACGTAGAATCTCTAGTACAGGCAGAATTCGAGCAACTGGCTCAAGCAGCTGATATTGAAAGGGTTAATATCCAGAACCTTTTAGAAGCCTTCTCTGCAAAATCTGCTGAGTATAACTCAAAACTGGAATCAGTAACCTTAATGACTACTAGAAAAGAACAGAGAGCTGCTGAGCTAAGAGTAGAGATTGTTCGTCTTCAGAATGAGTTAGAAGATAAAATTGTTGATCATCAACTTGTAACTCAATAATATAATGCTCTGATTCAGGAGAGGGATGAATATGTAGAAGCTCATAATACTGAGATTACCCGCAGAATGGTGACCATGCCGGCTTTTAATGAGGAAACTGGAATAGAGGAGGCCAGAAGGAGGGTGATGTCCACTCGCGAAGAACGGCTGCAGACTCTCAAGCAACAGATTGACAATCTGATAATACCTCCATCTTAGTGGAACACTTTGTATCTTTGTGTCTTTTAAAGTATATGTGTTTTTGTAATGTCTTATATTTCAATTAATAAAAGACATTTTTGCTGTGGCTCCATTATTTGTTGCATATCTTGTTCAGATATAAATAATAGAGATAGAAAATATATTCAGAGGTACCAGACATGATATATTTCTTGATAATTTTATAGAAAATAATTATATTCATTATATCTTCTCAGAGGTAATATGGACGTGACAGAATATACTGAACATTATTATCTCAATTGACAACTTAATCGAAACGATAAGTTGCTGATATGGATGTGAGATGAACGGGAAAACCGTCAAATGATGGAATGAACGGACAAACTGTCAAAATAGGAAATAATGAACGGATGAACCATCAAGTGATGACGAATGAACGGGTAAACCGTCGGATGATAATGAACGGATGAACCGTCGGATGAATGTGACTGGGTGAACCATCGGATGATAATGAAAGGATGAACCGTCGGATGATAATGAACGGATGAACCGTCGAATGAATGTGAATGGGTGAACCATCGGATGAATTAAATGAACGGATGAACCGTTGGATGAATGTAATGAACGGACGAACCGTCAAGTGAATTAAATGAAACGATGAACCGTCAGATGAATATGTCGCTTCATTATTTGAAGAATCTCTGTCTATAAATAGAACAGAAATTTAGCAGAAAGGAACACTGCCACTAACATAAAAATGTCGTTTGGAGATGCACCCAAGAAGACTGAACTCGCCCCGAAGGTTGAAGAAGGCGTTGAAGAACGTCCGGCCGAACTGATTCAACCAAAGCAGGCAGAGGCAGGTGAAGGTTCGTCTGCACCAAAACCACCACGAGATATTCTGGACTTCTTGCTTGAACCAGGAACGACTGAAGAAGAAGAGACCATGAGACTGGTTGCTTGCAAATTCCTCGTGGGCTCCAGCAAGGAAGTTCTCGGCTCTTTTGCTGACCGTGTCTTTGAGAAGGACGGCAGTGGTCCGTGTCCCAATGTAGAGAAGGATGATAGTGACCTTCCTTAATATCATGTACTATCATTCATGATGAAATAAAATTTTATTTATGAATTTGTCTGATGATTTACAAGCTTTTATATTTACACATAATACTTTTTAAGGAATTTGCCATTGATAGGCACCATAGTAACTCGTCCATCCAGTTCTGAGAGTTGATAAGCTCCATTTGAGAAGACTTTGCTCACAACGTATGGACCTTCCCATTTTGCGTCGAATTTACCTTTGCTCATATGAGTCATAGTCATAGGACGTCTGACTGTTAAAACAAGTTCTCCTTGCTGAAAGGCTCTGACCTTCACTTTACGGTTGAAAGTCTTAGAAATGCGAGCTTGATATAGCTCAATATGTTGTTGAGCCATTAATCGCTTCTCATCAAGTGCCTCCAATTCTTGAAGTCGAAGAAGATCATTGTTCTCTGTAGTGAGCTCGTTAGCAATGGCAATCCTTAAAGAAGGAATTTGAAGTTCCAGAGGAAGAACAGCTTCACAGCCATATACCAAAGAGAAAGGTATAAAACCTGTAGGGTTGCGGACCGTAGTTCGGTAGGCCCAAAGACATTCACCAAGCTTTTCACTCCAATTCCGTTTGTTAGTAGATACAAACTTTTTGAGGAGCTTGATAATAGTTTTATTGAAGGCTTCAGCTAAACCATTAGCGGCAGGATTGTAGGCGGTCGAGGCGACATTGTCAATTCGGTGATCATCACAAAATTTGGTAAATTTCTGGCTGATGAATTGCGGTCCATTGTCATGGATAATTCGTCGAGAAACACCAAATCGATAAATGACATGGTATTTGACGAAGTTGATAACACTGCTGGTTTTGACTTCAGCCAAAGGTATAGCTTCAGCCCATTTAGAGAAGTAGTCGGTTATTGCTAGTATGAACCGATGTTCTCTGGAAGAAGGGGGATTGATAGGACCGATGATGTCCATGCCCCAAGCTTCGAAAGGCCAGGAAGCAGCTGTCGGATGTAGAAATTCTGAAGGTTGATGAATGAAATCTGCATGGATTTGACAAGCTCGACATTTCCTTGCATATTCAATGGCATCTGATACCATAGAGGGCCAGTAGTAACCCATTCTTCGGATGCGATCCTGTAGTTTAGGATCGGGCTGATGTGCTCCACAGACACCGTCGTGAGCTTCACGTAGTACTTGTTTTGCTTCATCACCAGCTAGACAACGTAGAAGGAGACCGTCGTAAGTCCGTCGATATAGAGTCTTGGTGGTTTGATTGTAGTAGAATCGTAAAGATCGTCGTCGGATACTTGTAGCCTCCTTAGGATCTTCAGGGAGTATGTCGTGAACCACAAAGTCGATGAAGGGAGTTCTCCAATCTTTACTGATAATATTAACTTCAGCAAGATTACTGAACTCAATATTACGATTGTTTTCGACACAAAACAGTTCTCGATTAGAGATAACCACCACTTGTTGTCTTCTGATGGAAATGGCTAAGACTGCTGCAAGATTGGCTAAGGCGTCTGCTTCAGTATTGCATGCTCGACGAATATAGTCGATGAAGAAAGCTTTGAATGATATAGCCATGTTGATCGCTGCTTCATGATAAGGTACCAAATCTTGATGTCGAACTTCATAGATTCCTCTAATCTGGTTGACAACCAGCTTAGAGTCGCCATATACTTCGAAATATTCGATGTCCAATTGCTTGGCTAACTGAAGGCCAATGAGTAAGGCATTGTACTCAGCTACATTATTGGAGCAGGATTCATCTAGAGAGTAAGCTCTTTGAATGGTTGATCCATCTGGAGAAACAAGAACAACTCCAACTCCTGCTACAATGGCACCATTGGGTCTGATTCTGGATGCACCATCGAAGAAGAGATGCCAGGTTGGAAATTCTTCAGAGATCATGTTGACTTCCAACGTCTCGTCTGGAATTTCATCGTAAAGCTTGGATGTTTCTGGAACGGGATGAGCCGCCAAGAAATCCGCCAGTGCCTGACCTTTGACAGACTTTTGAGGAACATACACCATGTCATATTGGACTAGAAGAATGGCCCATGTAGCAAGCCGAGAGTTGAGTGTGCTAGGCTTCTCATCAATACCCGAAGGGGATTAACTCGGGAGATGACATGAATAGTTTGACTAATGATGTAATGCCTTGTCTTTTGAACAGCGAACATAAGAGCTAGACATTCTTTTTCAACCGGACTATAACGGTGTTCAGCACCAATCATAGTACGACTGAGATAATAGATAGCATGTTCATGACCCTCTTTATTCTTTTGGGCGAGTAAAGCACCCAACGAATGGTCCATGGCACGGACGTACATTAAGAATGAAATACCCGAAATTGGTGGCACCAAGACTGGTGGGTTCATGAGATATCATTTGATGTCGTCGAATGCTCATTGACATTCTTCGGTCCAAATGAAAGATACACCCTTCTTCATTAGCTGAGTAGATGGTCTGCAACGTCCAGACAGATTCGAAATGAATCTCCTGATGTACGCAAGTCGACCTTGGAATCCTCGTAGCTCTTTTAGGTTGCGTGGAGGACTCATCTCTTGAATGGCTTTGATCTTCTCGGGATCCACGTGTATACCCTTAGAGGTAATGACGAAGGCGAGAAACTTGCCACTAGAGACGTCCAAGAATGACTTGGTGGGATTCATCTTGAGTTGATGTTGGCACATGAGATTGAAGATTGTTCTCAAATCTCGGATGTGATCTTCTTTCAGACGACTTTTAACAGCGATATCGTCAACATAACATTCGACTGTTTTACGAAGATGATCTCTAAAAATGGTACTCATAGCCCGTTGGTAAGTTGCACCAGCGTTCTTGAGACCAAATGGCATCACTGTATAGCAATAGACTCCCCGAGGAGTGCGGAAAGATATGTGTTTTTCATCTTCGGGATTCATCTTGATCTGATTGTATCCAGAGAACCCATCCATAAAATATATTCGCTCGAAACCACAAGTATTGTCAATCATGACGTCCGTGATAGGGAGAAGAAATTCATCTTTCGGACATGCTTCATTAAGATCCCGAAAGTCGATACAGACTCGAACCTTGCCAGTTTTCTTCAGGACTAGAACAACGTTGGCTACCCAATCAGGATGTTGTTCTTCTCGAATGAAACCACAAGCGATAAGCTTCTTAACTTCATCATCGATCGCGTCCATCATTTCAGGCTTGAATCGTCGTTGCTGCTGTTTGACTGGTTTAGCATTAGGCAAAATGTTCAGTTTATGAGTAGCAATTTTGGGATCTAAACCTGGCATGTCTTCGTAACTCCAAGCAAAGACGTCAATGTATTCTTTAATGAGAAGAATCAACTCTTGCTTATCTGCTTCTGGAAGACTCTTGCTGATAAAGATTGGACGTGGTGACTCGCTTTCTCCTACATCAACTTGAACTAGTTGGTCTTCAGTAGGAGGTTCTCTTTGTTCAAATCGGAGGACCCACTGATTATCCATCTGTTGAGCCCAAGGATCTGTTTCAGAACTTTCTTCAATGTCCTCATCATATCCTTCCGGAAGTTCAGCGGAGACCATATTGGAAGATACAATTACACGATGGACTTCACCGACGCTAGTGTCAGAATCCCATGACCTGGAATCAGAAGAATTAGAACGTTCTTCACTATCAGAGTCGGAGACTGCTGGGGATAACATCGGAGGGAAAGCATATCCGAGACCTCTTTTGGTCCTGCTGTAATACATTTCTGACTTTCCTTGTGGAAAGCGGTACGGAGAGGAGTCTTTCTTCCCTTACCGTAGTTGAGGCCGCTTTTGAAGTCGTAACCCATCTTTCGGACGATGTCTTTTGATTGTTGACTGTAACGACGGAATTGAAGATGTCCCGTATCGTTAACTTTGCTATCATCCGTATAACTGAATTGTTGTTCCGGTCTTTTACTAAAAAGTATTGGACGTTCACCTTTCTTGCGAGCAGAAACAATACGATATGAATCTTTTGGGTGTTCACATGAAACTTCTGTTTGAAGAGATTGTACAACTCCCATTGTAAATGATTTGAAGCTATCTAACATATCCAAATAGCATTTAGTATGATAAATAACATCAGTATACTGGAAAGTAGATGCTTTTTCATTGATATGTACATCTGTATTTACAGCAGGACCTTTAGCCTTAGCAGACTTGGTCAGATTGATTACAAGAGGGGAGAAGAAGAACGTAGAGGAGGCTTGTTACGACGAAGGTCAATAACAAGTGGCTCAGAGGAGGTGAGCTCCCTTTTTTCCTTGTTGTGAGTTAAATCAACAACAAGTGGCTCAGAAGAAATGAGCTGCTTTTTGTCCTTGTTGCGACGTAAGTCGATAACAAGTGGCTCAGAAGAGGTGAGCTCCCTTTTGTCTGATCGTCATCAGTAGATTGCCTCTGGACTGGCAAGTGAATAGCCAGTGGTTTAGAAGATTGAGGATGAGAAACGCGTCCTTTGACAGGTATAATGAGAGTGTCATTGGGCACTGCTTCTTGATCTTCTTCAATATCCATTGCCAATACCACTTTCATAAATTTCTCCTTGTACATACGAGCGTCGTTGCAATATGCTTCGACACCCTTGAAAGGATAAAGATCCGCAACTTCCTTGTGAACTTGTCCTTTGTCATCAACATATTTAAAGCATTGATGAAGAGTTGATGGAACAATGTTATGTTCGTGAAGAAAAGGTCTTTCCAGAAGAGCGTTGTAAGAACAACTATGATTGTCGATGATATAAAAGGTCACCTTTGTGCGAAGATTGCCTATTTGGAGTTTTAGGCGAATCTTACTCAAAGGTTCACTCCTTCCTTGGTTGAATCCCAAGATAGTGGTGATTGTGCTTGAAAGACTATGTACTGGTATCTTTAATGCGTCCAGCATTGTCTTTGGCATGATACTGAGTGCAGACCCTGGATCTATCAGGATACGATCGACTTTCATCGAATCGACATACCCTGTATAGTAAAGAGGACGATCATGTCTATTATCTTCTAGCAGCATATCATCCTGAGTGAAAGTGATGTTTGGAATAACTCCAAGACACTATGACAATGACGACAAGAGACCGGTTCGGCTTCCGGCTTTTTGAGAAGGGTTAGGCAAGTTTCAGCCAGCATCAGGGCTTCACTTAGAGTTTCTCGAGTCTCTTTAGAAAGACGCAAGAGCTCGAAGATTGATAGTCTAGCTGGTGTATTGGCTAGTTGAGCCAATATATCAAAGTTGTACGGCTTTTCAAGTCCTGTAGGAGATGATTTCTTCAGGGGCTTATCGAAGCGGACTTGTTGCTTGCCTTTATCAGCAACCACCGATTTTGGAGGAATAGGCACTACAACTGGCGAAGATGTGGAAGGAATCTGTTCAGAGGAAGCAGGTTGTACTGGAGCAGGTTCAGAAGAAGAGGCAGGATCCTCTTGAACTTCAGAATGATCTTTCAAGTAGGTTTTTCCTGATCTGGTGCTTAGCAGAATTTCTTCGTCAACTATGGGTTCAAAAGACACTATGTTGCAGATCTTTGTCTTGCTTTTAGAACGACCTTTCTTCTTGGAAGAAGAAGGCACTTCGAATTCCGGAGCAAGATCGGGATGGATCCACATAATTTCGCCGTTGTCAAGAGACAAGGGAACAAGACCTTCATTTGGTGGAAGCGGGAGATTCTCAATCTCAAGAGTAGCTTTGGGAATAGGAATGACACCATGCTGTACTATCTGTGGAGGAAAATCACCAAACTGAACTGAAACCATGTTCGCAGTAACAGTCTTCTCATCTTGTTGCAGAGTGATGACACCGGCATTGACAAGCTCTTGAATTTTGCCTTTGAGCATATAACATGCTCGAGTAGGATGTCCAATAAACCTGTGGTAGACACAATATTTAGGATGATCTGTCTTACCGACTTCATCAGGTTTCTTTGGGTCTGGAAGCTGAATTTTGTTGCTTTTGAGTAAACATTCAAAGATGCTTGCAGTGTCATTTCGTCAAAAAAATATTCCACTTTCGGACGAGGTTCCCTCGGTGGAGGTGCAGAAGGAGTTGGAGTAGATGTAGGTGGAGCCACATTGACAGCCAAAGATTCTTTATTCTTGTTTAAATTGATGTTCAAAGTCTCTTTTGCTTTGCGGTTATTTTGGCGGTTGCCACCACCTGATGTCTGATGTTCATCTCGAGCAGGGTTAGACATCTGCACCCCCAATTGTTTGAACTTCTCGGCACTCACTTCAGCAGCTTTGGCGTTGACGATGAATGAAGGCCAATCTTGGAATTGGGTAGATCCTGTCCACATACTGATGATAGGCAAAAGATTTGCCTTACAAGTATCAACAGTGACAGCAGCTGGAGTTCCGGGAGGCATCTTCAAGGCTTCACGGCGGAACCGTTCGATGAAACTCTCAGCAGTTTTATTATGTTTCTGTTTGATTTTGTTGAGAGCCGACATAGTCATGTCGTTGAATCCTTCGTAAAACCGTTCTAGAAAGATTTGCTTAAGACATGAGAAAGAAGTGATACAACCATCGGGCAAACTTTTGTACCAATTATATGCTACGCCGGCTAAACAATCGACGAACACTCTGGTAAG
Source organism: Iris pallida (assembly GCA_029216955.1). Lineage (NCBI taxonomy): Eukaryota > Viridiplantae > Streptophyta > Magnoliopsida > Asparagales > Iridaceae > Iris > Iris pallida. The sequence goes on along the minus strand of JANAVB010000799.1, from coordinate 4,476,935 downwards.
AAGGGCGTCATTTGGCTGGAGTTGAACAGTCATTACCTCAAAATGATTGATGAACTGACTAGGAGAAGTACTGCCATCGAACAAAGAGATTGTTGGAATCTTGTACTTCGGCGGGAACGGGACTTCTTTTCATTCAACTGGATAAGGCTGCTTGATCCCAAGTCTTTGCAAGTTGTCTTTCTCTCTGAAAGCTTTGAACTGGGTTCACAAGAGTTTCACAGCTTCATTGGCATCTTCAGATGACGAAGAAGGAGCAGGCTGAGTTAGAATAGTAGGAGGAGGAACAACATTGTAAGCACTACCCCCAGCTCCCGACTGACTAGGTATAGTTTGAACATGTACTTGTACAGGAGGCATTTGAGGAGAAACTACCCCCAGTCCAGTATTGGAAGGTACTGAAGATGCTATGATCTCTGGACTCGCAGCAGGTACAGTTGGTGGTGTAGCATGTTGTGCCACAATGATAGAATGCATACTAGCAACCATTTCAGCCATGGTTTTTAGCTTGTCTTCAAGTGCAGTGATTCGCTGTTCTTGATTTGTAGAAGTTGAAGCATCTGGATCATCAGTGACAACATAAGCTGTCACTTCTCTTGGTACAGTAGAAGACACTGTTTGTTCAGAACTTTCGCTGTATGCATCATAGTCGGAGAAAGAATCGTCTCCTGACTGAGAAGTAGGAAGATAACCTGAAGGGTTTTGAGGAAGATTCCTTTGATCGATTGTATCTCGGCTTCGAGAACGGGTATGTCGAAACACTCCTTCAGAAGATTCTTGGAGTAATTCTAAATACCGCTTGCTTGGCTTGCGAGGCTTGCCATGCTTAGAGATCTTCTACCCCCAATGTCTCGGGAGGTCATGTTGACAGAAGCATACAAGACTTCGTCTTCCTCTGACATAGGTTCAGATTTGGCAAAAGTCAGACGATCGAAGACAGATCATTTTGTTGTTTGACAACAACATTGGATGATGACTTTGTGGTTGCAATGATGATCAGATGGTTGAGATGGAGGTGTTGAGACATTGTCCCGTTTTTGTCTGAGATGTTCTCGGAGATCGGGAACAACAGCAGGACGAGGAAAACTCTGAGGGATCTGTTCTTTGATAACACTCGGAACATGATTCCGATTCTTCAAATATTTAGTCCCTTGAGTATACAGGAAAGTGCTCACTTCGTTGGCATAAGTGTCAGGATCTTTGACCCTGGAAGTTTGTCTTTGATGTTTGATCTTTGGCATTGGTTGTTTGCGTTTCGCCGACGTAGGTCTGTTGAGATAAGTTCTGAGATCAGCAAATTACCCCCAGGGGTTTCTGTCTGAGACACTAGCAGTTTTTCCTGTCTAGAACGGGAAATCTTGAGAGTCGGGAGGTCCTGGAATTCTGCTACCGGGGTAGGCAGAATACCTCTTTGATCAGTACAAGTTCTCTTGTTATAAAGGAATGAAGAATCCTTGTTTGAAAGAGTTCTAGTACTGATTGGTGCCAAGGCACGTTCAGATTGATCTTCTTCAGTAAAAACTGACGAAGATTGAGAAAAGACCAAAGGGCCTTTTCCTTTGTTTTGTGACGAAGGGTTAGCTAAAGAACGTTTCCCTCTGTTGTCTTCCAATTCATGGGACAAGGAAGTTTGAGAAAATACCAACGGGCCTTTTCCTTTGTTTTGAGGAGGAAGAGGAATAGCCAAAGGACTACCCCCAGTGGATTGCGCAGGAGCAACAGTGTGTTTAGGAAGAGGAGCAGAGCCTTTTCCCTTGTTATGAGAAGAAGAGAGTTTAGCCAAAAGGCTGTCACTCTTGGATTGCGCAGGAATGCTTTGCGCATGAGTTGATGGTACACTGGTTCTGGCCACAGAGACTGTGGTTTGCGCATCAGGAGTTCTTGCCACAGAATGCTTAGGTTGCACTCTGGTTGCTGGAATGTTGGTTTGCGCAGGAAGTTTGGCAGCCAATTGCGCCAGAGGCATAGGAGTTTTATACTTAGCCATGGCAGCATATGAAGTCTTTAGTGCACTGGCCATAGCAGATTGCGCAGCAGTAGCAGAGACAGATTGTGCAGTAGGTTTGATGACTGCAACTTTGGACTGCGCAACAGTCTTGCTGGCAGACTGCGCAGAAGACTTGCTGTCAGCATTAACAGAATGCGTAGCAGTCTTTGGGACCCACACTGGACGCACTTTGCTTGTGGCAGAAGTGGTTGCAGTGCGAGGAGTGGTCTTGGAGTTGATCATGGCTTCGTAGGCAGTCTGGTTGATCTTCACAACCAGTGTCTTCTGCGTCTTTCCGATAGACGCTACGTCACATTGAGTTGTCACTTCCTCATCGGAGGAGAAAGTCGTCCCCAGCAGGGTCGCCATTTTGTTTGCAAAAACAAAAATTGAAGAACTTTATTGATACAAACTTTGTAAAAGATTACAATTTGAATTCTGGGAATGGTACAACTATAGGAATCTAATCTAGATGACGATTGCTTTATCTCTTGGACGATGTAAACTCTGAAGACGAAGCCTCTGAAGTTGAAGACAACTCTGGAATTGAAGGCAAAAAGCCTCGAAGTTGAAGGCAAAAGCCTAAGTTGAAGACAACTCTGGAATTGAAGGCAAAAAGCCTCGAAAGTTGAAGGCAAAAGCCTCGGAAGAATGCAGCAGCACTTGGGCAAGAACTCCTGGACTCTCTGAACTTTGAAGTCTGATCTCTCTGATTTCTGATTATTGATTCTTGATCCTTGATCTCCTTGAATGGAGACTTGAAACTCTATTTATAGAGTTCTGAGAAATAACTAACTTTCAGTTATTCTGGACTGCGCATGATGGATTGCGCAGCAATGGACTGTGCAGGCAGTTGCTGGATCATGGGCTAACTGTCTTGGACACATGGCATCATTTGATTGAAATGTGCATGATCATGCATAGACAGTTGCCACGAAATGAGCAATTGATGGCATGAATGCCACGTGTATTTTGTCATTTGTGTTGATAGAACGCGCACATTGAATTGCGCAGACTTTGGATTGCGCCAACTTGGATTACGCAGGAAATGGATTGTGTCAACATGGATTGCGCCAACATGGATTGCGCTGTCAGCTGTCCTCGAGCGTCGTGCTGCACGATTAAACGAACGGCCGCCTCGATCTCCGCGCTGTCAGTTGTCAGAAGATTTGATTTGTGCCAGGTAATGATGGTGATTTGCCACGTCAGCCTGCGTACTTGAAAGTGTGTGCAATCTATCCTGCGCAATCTAAAGGATGCGCAATCTGATGTCTGCGCAGTTCATCTGAAAGTTGTATTTCTTGATTTTTTGACTTTGTTGATGTGTGCAACTTGATTTTTTAGGACCTACATATGTCATAACCTATCCCGTGTTGCCAAATTCAAGTGTCGTATGGAAATACATGCACGACTTATCCATACTTACCGTCCGGCCTTTCCTGTCCAAAGTAAACCAAGTTAGTCAACAATTCATAAGAATAACTTAACGTGTCTCATGTAAACTTTCAATATCAAGAGCGTGTCCCTGCCTCAATTTCTAGCGCATCGTAGGCGTATTCTCTAACTCATTGTACGCAGTATTCATTATCATTTGGTGTGATACATTTCAAGCCGTTCAGTAGGCGATTGTTCATTTAACTTAGACTACTTTGATTTCAATGCAAGGACTTGCACGTGGATAGCCACCAGCAAGGTCCACTTAATCTATATGCACGGTCGTTGGCATGACAAGCCATTTTGGACATTTTCCCTTGGTATTTCTCAACTTAGCGTAGGGTGATGGTTGGTACACCCCGTTAAGTCTCTTGAAATACCCTGCACTTACATCTCCTGGTGCCCAAGCCCGCACCCAGGCAGCCCGTAAGCCCCGCTTTTGATTCCGCCTAGGCCGGCCACGGTATACTCCACACAACGCCCGTGCCGCAGAATCCTTCCACTACACGGCCACGGTATACTCCACACAACGCCCGTGCCATTTGTCCACGACCATTTCGTATTATCTTGTCATTTTAACTTAACAGCTATCTCCGAGCCGTAGGCTAACCCTTAGCCATAATGCATTATCGACCAGGTTGGCGTCCGTGCAGCGCGGGTAGCGAGCCCCGTTGTACGTGCCCGTCACACCTGTCGCTAACCATTCTTTCTTTCTTATCTTTCATTCATTCATTCTTTTCTTTCTTTCACTTGTCCGTTTGTTCATCGATTCATTCACGTATTCATTCTTTCATTCGTTGATTCATTCATTCACTAATTCGTTCATTCATTCATTCATACATTTTGCAACTCCTCGTGCGGGAGTCGCCTTGGCGACCCATCGGTCCTATAGTCTTTCAATGTTGCTAAACTCTACTCGGAACGACTATGTCGATAGTCTTTCCGTTTTATTGATGTAACACATTCATTGTTTGATTGTTTGAACGCATAAGGGACTTGAACGTAAGCTTGTGCCTTAGCACGAGCGTGGGGCGCAGTGCGAGAGTTCACATTTTCCAAGTTCCTTTCCATATTCTATACAAGCATACAAGATGGGATTATTCCCTTAGCTAGGTGCGTTGAGTCATTTATTAGCATGCACGGTGTTATCGCCTAGCGATTCTCGTGATAGTGTCCGTATTGTTATGTGTCTAGGCTAAGCAAAGACGGGTTCATCGGAGCCACCCACCTTAGCGATGTTCGCATCGGCCGAGCGATACTCCGAGCGCGCCTTTGAAAGTCTAAGTCTGGATTCATCTTGTCGGGCCAATGTAAGCCTTGCATCGATTCTTCATCAGGTCGATGCCAACTCTTCGGGTCGACGGCTCGTTTGAGTCGTTGCACTTGCCGTTTGAATCGACGTTCCGCTAGGGCGGAGGGGTCATTACACCTAAGCCAGTATTACCTAGTCGATCTTACAATTTATATCCTAGACTCAATAAAGATAAAATACATAATAAATTATAGGGGCAAATTACGTTAACTATCCCTATGTTTTACACTTATTACAGAAACTACCCCTACTTTGAAACTAATTACGCGGACCACCCCTATAGTTTATTTTCTATAAAAATATAACACTAACCACCCCATGTTTTATAAAATTTCTAAAGGAGAGGGGTGGTGAGTGTAATTAGTTTCAAATAGGGGTAGTCTCTGTAATACTCATGAAACATAGGGGGTTGGTGTATTTATTTCTATAAATGATAAAATGAGTTGGACTGGATTCCAATAAAAGTAAGCTTCAGACTGATGATTTACGTGCTTGATGATGCAGTAGTAAGCTTGTTGATATTGATTTCACAAGTCCTGAAATGATTAGCAGCAGTTCGTATATTTTGTATATTGACTTAAGTTCATGTGGTTTATTAAAATCGGGTGTGACCATGGAATGAGCCAACATAATGATCCGACTCATCGGGATTCATCTGTCTATCGACTGAATCAGGCTCGAGCTGAGCAAACCTCTTTTATGAACGTGGTACTAGGCTACTAGCGATGAAGAAGAACAATCACAAAGACACAAAATTTAACGTGGCTTCGAAGATATGTATTTTCCTACATCCATGGTTGCACACAAGGTATTTATTATTTAGGAAAGTTACAATCGAGATTGAATTCCTATTTATAACATAGATTAGAGCGACCACCGACTTAGTATGTTTACTGAACTATTCCTACTAATTGACGTAGGGACGACG